>CM035847.1:162062191-162566110 GCA_020510985.1 Pholidichthys leucotaenia
CTAATAACCAGTGTTTCATGGTACAGTTAGTCTCTCAGCCACAGGATAAAGCTATAAACTGAAGGAAAACTCTTAGTCCTTTTTAAGTAACTTCCCTTCATTTTTGTAGATTAATTCAGACATTCATTTTTAGATAATCAGATTATGAATTTTCCCCATGGAATTGCATTCTGTTTTGTTAGACATTTCAGCCTTCATTTACCGTTGAAACATAAGTCTGGTTTCTCCTTGGTTCTACAAAGGTTTAACGCTAGATTTTATGTTCAGGAATCCAATAACAGTTGATGTGATATTGGACGCCTGTTATCATTTGAATCTGTTTATCCATCATTTGAATGCCATATTATGTAACCTGAATGAGTATCATAAAAGGGTGAATGAGAGAAGTTGAAGTGTTTTCCTTTCGCATATATCTGTTTCTTTGATCACGGCAGGAGAAGAACTCCCTTAAATTTTGAGACTGATCCATTAAGTAATTGAAGGTACAAAATTAATTAAAACTAAGTTTAATATAAGTGTCCGTTAGGACTGGTGCCCCTTTATCGAGTGCTTATTTATTTTATTTAGCGAGCGCAGGAGTGACGGTTTAACGCCGCCCCCTTTCACACCCACTATTAAATAAAATAAATAATTCCTGCACCTTATCACAATATTTTATTAAATATTCCTACACCATCACACTACCACCACCATGTATTTTACTGTTGGTATGATGTTCCGTTTCTGAAATGCTGTGTTACTTTTACACCGGGTGTAATGAGACACACACCTTCCAAAAAGTTCAACTTTTGTCTCATCAGTCTACAGAGTATTTTCCCAAAAGTCTTGGGGATCATCAAGATGTTTTGTGGCAAAACTGCGACCAGCCTTTATGTTGCTTTTCCTCATCAATGTTTTTTGTCTTGGAACTCTGTCATGCAGGCCATTTTTGTCCAGTCTCTTGCTTATGGTGGAGTCATGAACACTGACCTTAACTGAGACAAGTGAGGCCAGCAGTTGGATGATGCTGTGGGGCCTTTTGTGACCTCTTGGATGAGTTGCCGCTGCACTCTTGGGGTAATTTTGGTTGGCCAGCCACTCCTTGGTAGGTTCACCACTATTCCATGTTTTCGCCATTTGTGGATAATGACTCTCACTGTGGTTTGCTGGAGTCCCAAAGCTTTAGAAATGGCTTTATAAACTTTTCAAGACTGATAGACCTCAGTTAGTTTGTTTCTCATTTGTCCCTGTATTTCTTTGCATTGCAGCATGATGTCTAGCTTTTGATGGTCTTCTAGTCTACTTCACTTTGTGAGGCAGGTCCTACTTAAGTGATTTCTTGATTGAGAACATGTATGGTAATAATAAGGCCTGTGTGTGGCTAGAGAAATTGAAATCAGTTTTCCAAAGATGTGATAAACCACAGTTAATTTATGTTTTAAAGGGGGGTGGTGGTCAGTTTTTCACATGGGGCCATGTAGGTTTGGATTTTTTTTTACCCTTAATAATAAACATCTTCATTTAAAAACTGCATTTTGTGTTTACTTATGTTATCTTTGTCTAATATTTAAATTTGTTTGATGATCTGAAATATTTAAGTGTTACAAACATACAAAAAAAATGAGAAATCAGGAAGGGAGCAAACACTTTTTCGCCCCACTGTACACGTAGATGTAAATAGTGATTGCCTTAATATGGCATTCATCTCAATATTAGACTCAATGGGGTTTTCTCAGAAAGTAGGAAATTCTACCCATTATGTACACCACATATTGGACCTTATTCTGAAAAATGGCATAGAAATAAAAAAAATCTGGTTGTGTCTCCTCATAACCCTGTCAGGCCATTATCTGTTAACTTTTGATTTTACTATTTCCGACTATTTGGCTCATAAAGAAAATATTACTACAGTAGATGTCTCTCAGATGATGCTGTTACCAAATTTGAGCAGGTTGTTTCCTCAATGCCATGTGCCAACAGAATGGAGATAAGTTATGGAGATTTTACTCCTGTAATTGATAGCATGGTAGATAGTGTTACAGCTTCTCTTCATCGGACTCTTGACATGGTGTCCCCTTTAAAAAAGAAGAAGTCTAATCAGAGATTTGACTCCTTGGTTCAACACAGAAACTCACAGCTTAAAAACAGAAGACATGTCAATTAGAAAGAAAATGGTGCTCCACTAAATTACATGCAATCTATCGACAGTACAAAAGGTAGAACAACTTATTATTCTGCATTTATAGAAGAGAACAATAATAATCCCAGGTTTCTTTTCAGCACTGTAGCCAGGTTGACAAAGAGTCAGGACTCTCTTAAATCTAGCATTTCCTTAGAGCTTACTAGATAGGACTTTATAATCTTCTTCAATAATAAAATTTCATCTATCAGAGATAAAATCAGTCAGATTCTTCCCACCGTTAACTTAAATACAGTAACAACTACAACTCCTTCAACTGATATCTGTTTGGATGAGCTTACTCCAATTGACCTTTTAGAGTTTGATTAAAAAAAAAAAAATCCTCATCCAAGCCTTCAACTTGTCTACTAGACCTTATTCTTACCAGGTTATTTAAAGAAGTCTTTCCATTTAGTGGTAGCTCTATTCTTCAAATAATCAATTCTTCATTAACATTAGGCCATGTACTGCCAGCTTTTAAAACTGCTGTAATTAAACCCTTACTTAAAAAGCCAACACTGGATCCAGGAGTTTTAGCTAACTATAGACCAATCTCAAATCTGCCTTTCATTTAAAAAAAATCTTAGAAAGAGTTTTGCTATGCAATTACTTGACCACTTGCAGGTAAATAATTTATTATTTACCTTCTTTAAATAACCGTATTCTTACCAGGTTATTTAAAGAAGTCTTTCCATTTAGTGGTAGCTCTATTCTTCAAATAATCAATTCTTCATTAACATTAGGCCATGTACTGCCAGCTTTTAAAACTGCTGTAATTAAACCCTTACTTAAAAAGCCAACACTGGATCCAGGAGTTTTAGCTAACTATAAACCAATCTCGAATCTGCCTTTCATTTAAAAAAATCTTAGAAAGAGTTTTGCTATGCAATTACTTGACCACTTGCAGGTAAATAATTTATTTGAAGAGTTTCAATCAGGGTTTAGAATGTCACAGCCCGCTCTCACCTGTCTCCCGCTCCAGCTGTGAG
Organism: Pholidichthys leucotaenia; assembly: GCA_020510985.1. Taxonomy (NCBI): domain Eukaryota; kingdom Metazoa; phylum Chordata; class Actinopteri; order Cichliformes; family Pholidichthyidae; genus Pholidichthys; species Pholidichthys leucotaenia. The sequence goes on from CM035847.1 coordinate 162,065,339, forward strand.
CACACCTGCGCCTCATCAAGCCCGGGCTATTTAGCCAGCTCCACCTCGAGCCTCGGTCTGGAGCCGTCTGCTCACCAACGACTGTGCTACCCACACTCGCCTTCTCTTCTCCGACGCCTCTAGACTACCAACCATCCCTTCCCAAGTAAGCCATCATCACTCATCTCACCTTCTCTCCAGTTCTTCTCCCCTGTGCACAGGTGGATTCCCTGGCTGCGGATTCTCCCCTCGTCGTCACCCAACTTTCACCCACAGCGTCGAGAATGCACTGGAGCGCTGTCTTCCAGGCAGGAGACCTGCGGCTTGCCGACACCAGCCACCAAGAACATCTGCAAGTAAGCCACAGCCCAAATATTATTCCACTGGGTCAGACTCTGCAGCTAACCACTTTTCTGCTCTGCCCCTAGGGTTGGATTTCCTTCCGCCCTCCAGAGAGAGCAGCCACTTTTTTTCTCTGCTCCTGTTCCCTGTCTCTCCCTCCCTAACTGACTGGATCCCAGCTTGCTATTGTCTGTGTCTGCGTGGCTCTCTACTGGTGATTCATCTAACGAAATTATGGATTTAATAAGCTGGGCTTTGAACGCAATCGACACTGTCTTCTCAACGAGGAAATCGGGTCCGGGGGAGCCCATCTGTCCTGCAGGTACTGCTGCTGCGGGTTACATTAAAGATACATACAATTGGAAACTTATGTGTCTGTGCGATCTTTCAATTGAAGACATAGAAGATATATATCTATTTGGAGCTACGGTCTCAGGACTTCTACTGATCGGCTTTGGGATAATCCTGGTGTATCGCAAATTAAAGAAGATGGACAGAGCTTATCAAAAAGCTGACCCTGCGAAGTTCTCTCATCAATTTGACCAGCTGGGGAGGACTCTGATAGCGGCTAATGGAGAACTGTACAGGAAGATTGAAAACAACACAGTGGCGCTAAGAGATCTCCAGGATATGATTTCAAAGCCTGGCAACGATGGAATTGGAGCACTGAATCCATAAGAGAATGGAAAGTTTTTCTCTGAAGTCAGTGTTATTCGACCTGTTTCAGCGCCCTCAGCACTCAGTCCTCCTGATGAATAACAGTATAAATGTTGATTTTCCCTTTCATAAACATTTGGCGCACAGTATCTGGACTCTCAAGGACAGCCATGTGTCTTGACTCAGAGAATGGGGGGCAATGGATCAGCGTTCTCGTCGCGCCCTCCGCCAGTACCCGGGCTTGCCTGGGGAAGCTAATGATCCTACCAGCAGACTAAATTCAAAGAGACGACGCTTCTGTGCCAAGTCAAAGAAGAATCCTAGTCACAGTCCTAAAGCCGAAAGCAAACAGCCCCAAGAGCACTTTGTGGTAGGATCTGCCCTTCGCATATTACAACTAAACGTTGAAGGCCTATCTGCAGCCAAGCGAAGCCTTATCGAAGTCCTCGCCTTCCAACATTCGATTGATGTAATCTGCCTCCAAGAGACTCATATTGGCACAGAGGAAGCTGGCCGCTTCACCATCAAAGGCTTTGACCTCCTGTGCTATGTTCTACATGCTAAACATGGACGTGCCACCTATGTGCGTTCTGACATAGTTGAAGCAAATCACCTGATAACAACATATTTCTCAGACACCATAATCATTGGTGGCTTCCATATTGTCAATGTGTACAAGCCCCCTAATGCCAACTGGGATCTGCAGGTCTTACCCACCCTACCCCACCCTGCCATCTATGTGGGGGACTTTAACAGCCATCACCCTGACTGGGGGTACCCAGCAGTGGACAGTGATGGGGAGGCACTTTCAGACTGGGCATCCAGAAATGACCTCGCTTTGATATACGACCCCAAACAAAGAGGAACCTTCCACTCTGCTAGGTGGAAGAAGGACTATTCTCCTGACCTGTGTTGGGTCAGCTCTTTGAATGGGGAGCCATATCCTACACAGATCCTCATTCTTGATGATTTTCCACACAGCCAACACCGGCCCCTGCTTGTACACATTGGCCTACAACTTCCAGTCATATACAGCCCAAGGAAGATGCGCTGGAACTTCCGCAAAGCCAACTGGAAGAAATTCAGTGAAACTCTGGACCGGAGCATTGTTACCATCCCACTCCACACCATCACTGTAGATGAAGCATACAACCGCTTCTGCAGCGCAATCTTCAAGGCTGCCCATACTGCAATCCCACGAGGCTACCGACCCCTCTATGTCCCATGTTTGGACGGAGAAAGTGCTGCCCTCCTACAATCCTATCAAACATCAGGGGACCCAGAGATAGCAGACCATCTCATTGAATCGCTAAATACAGCCCGGCGAAAGAAATGGGAGGAGACAGTTGCTGACCAGAGCTTTACCCACTCTAGCAGGAAATGTTGGAGCCTCATCCGTCGCCTAGGAGCTGCACAGAAGCCCCCTAGCCAAAGCCGAGCATCCGTCACACCCAACCAAGTTGCATCCCACCTACTGACTATCGCCAAAGCACCCCAAGACAAAGACACCAGAAGAGCAGTTACAACTGAGCTAAAAAAAACACCAAAAAATGCCTGTAGAGGAAACGAACCCTGAACCCTTCGAGGCTGCTGAACTGGAGAAAGTCCTACAGGGCCTGAAATGTGGAAAGGCAGCAGGATACGATAACATCTTCCCAGAATTCATGAAGAATCTTGGCCCCCGAGCCCTAACCTGGTTGACACAATTCTACACAAGGATCACACAAACGAACTTGATCCCAAAGAAATGGCGGACAGCAAAGGTCATTGCCATCCCAAAACCTGGCAAAGACCACAAACTACCAGCAAGCTACCGCCCAATCTCCCTACTCAGCGTTCCTTACAAAATCATGGAGCGCCTAATACTGCAACGCATTTCCCCAGAAATAGAAGATATTCTAAGTGTGGATCAAGCAGGTTTCCGCAAGGACCGCAGTACAGGAGAACAAGTACTGGCCCTAACCACCTTCATTGAAAATGGCTTCGAGAGCAGACTGAAGACAGGGGCTGTGTTTCTCGATCTTACAGCCGCCTATGATACGGTCTGGCACAAAGGCCTCCTCCTGAAACTTATAAAGGCGATCCCTGCTTGGGCAACAGCAATTATAAAAACCCTGCTGACCAACCGAAGGTTCAGAGTCCACCTCAGTCAGAACACAAGTGCATGGAGAATGCAGAAAAACGGACTCCCACAAGGCTCAGTTCTAGCTCCAACTCTGTTCAACCTCTACATAAACGACCTGCCTACTACAAAATCCCGCAAATTCATCTATGCAGACGACATCTGTTTGGCATTCCAAGCACCAGACTTTGAACCACTGGAACGGGTGCTCACGGAAGATCTTGCTAAACTGGACCAGTTCTGCAAAATCTGGCGCCTAAAACCAAGCCCAGCAAAAACCGTCTCCAGTGTATTTCATCTCCACAATGCAAAAGCTGCCAGAGAACTAAACATCCACCTGAGCGGACTCAAGCTTAAGCATGCCCCAAATCCAACTTATCTTGGAGTGACCCTTGATAGGACCTTATCCTTCAAGGAACATCTAAAGGGGACGGCTGCTAAGGTGAAAGTACGAAACAACCTGCTCTGCAAGCTCGCTGGTGCTAAATGGGGGGCGGCAGTCTCCACCCTGCGCACCTCAGCACTGGCCCTTTCATACTCTGTAGCAGAATATTGTGCCCCTGTCTGGTCCAGGTCATCTTACACACACCATGTAGACACCCAGCTCAACTCAACCATGAGAACTATAACTGGAACAATCCGCTCAACACCACTCCCCTGGCTCTCTGTACTGTCAAACATAGCCCCTCCACACATCCGGCGAGCAGCATTAACTCAAAGGATGCTCCAAAAAGTTAAAGATTTTCCTCACTTACCAATCCATGCAGATATCTACACCCCACCCACTGCCCGACTTTCATCCAGACGGCCGATTTGGAAAAACCCTCCCCCAGCTGACTTTACCATCCAGACAGCTTGGCAAGAGGAATGGGAAACCAAGGAAGTCCCAAACAAACAGCTGGTGATAAACCCCAACCAACAGGTCCCGGGCACTAACCTCCCAAGGAGACAGTGGTCTACACTCAATCGCTTCAGGACTGGACATGGCCCCTGCTTGGCCAGCCTTCACAGATGGGGCAGTAGCCCTAGCCCACTGTGCGCATGTGGAGAGGAGCAAACTATGGAACACATCATAGAGGCTTGCCCGCTCCAAAGACTGGAAGGAGGATTACACACCCTCCATACAGCAAACCAGGAGGCAACTGCTTGGCTTAAGGACTTTGCATTCGCTAAATAAATAAATAACTCAGAGAATTCCATCTGCCGTGTTCAAGGACATGTGCGTCTGACTTTCAGACACTAGTCATAACATCTGCTGAGAGAGAGATCTTTGCTGTTCACCAGTAACTGATAACTGCCACCCTTGCATCCAACACACACACGACTGACCCATTTATACTGATGAAAGACACACATTCACTCACACATTCACTGTTCTCTCTACTCTCTACTGTTGCTGTTTGTTAAGTGTGATTCATTGTCTGCTAATTGTGCATTGAGGGTTTTTTTTCTGGGTGATCATAATTTCTGCTCACTTGAACTTATTTGAGCTTACGAGCGTTATTTTGATAACTATGTTTTTTTCTCTCTACCTATTGTTTTGTTCCTTGACCCTTGCCCTCTATTCCCCTCCTGTTGACAGGCACCTCCATGGCTCGCCGCGTCATTGGGAAGCGCCTATCAGGCGCGCCCAATGTCAAGTCAAATTCCTTGTATGTTTACTTGTTTACTTGTAAATGTACTTGGCAATAAACTTTATTCTGATTCTGATTCTGCCTGGCTGCACGGCACGCTGCTCCGCCCTCGGTGCATCCTGTCTCCCAGCATCATATTCACACTCACTCACACGCATCCACACACGCCTAATATTTAATAAATCCTTGTTGCAATCAACTCAAGCCTGTGTGCGTGTTCCCGGAGCCTGAACTCATGTCAGTATGGCTCCAGCAGCACGACCCAGCGGACAGTGGGCTCGCACACTGGTTAACCAACTTGGAGGCTCGAGTTGATCAGGTCATACATCAGCAACAGGTGATTTTAAACCAGCTCACCGTAATCACCTGCCGGCTGGATCGTCTGGATCCCCCACTGAGTCGGTGTTCCAGCGTGTCCCCGGGGACTTCCCGATGGATCACAGCTGAATTGGTTACATCGCCAACCTCTTGGAAGGGCGAGCGTTAGCCTAGGCCTATGCCATCATGGCACGACCCAGCTACGCTAACCTAACTTATGCTCAAATCGTCCAAGATTTTAGTGAGGTTTCTGACCATTCGGACCGTGATAACGTGCTAACAACCTGGTTGCTAAACCTTCGCCAGGGTAGCCGGTCGGCCGCCGACTATGCTGTCGACTTCCGGGTTGTGGCGGCAGAAGTTGGGTGGGGAGATGCTGCCCTCTGCAGCATTTTCATCCATAGCCTGAGCTCTAGCCTTGGGGACAAACTGGCCTGTAAGGATCTGCCAGAGCGGCTCTCCGAGCTGATTTCCCTTACCATTAGCCTGGATAACAGGTTGAGAGAGTGGGCCACCGAGTGGAAGTCCTCCAGCCACTCAAGCGGTGCTCTTCCCCGCTCCTCTCAACCTCACTCCCTGGTGTTGCCTGTGCCTGAGTCCGCCGACGAGCTGGAGACGATGCTGATTGGCTGGGCGAAGCTCCCACAGGCACAGAAACAGCACCGTAGGGAGCTGGGTCTCTGCATGTATTGCGGAGACGACCAGCATGCCTTGGAGTCCTGCCCGGTAAGGCCAAAAAGGGGAGTCCGCATCCCAGCCTAACGCCCTATCTAAGTGCATGCTACCAATTAGGTTCTGTCATAACCCCATAGAACACCTCACTCACACACTGGTGGACTCGGGGGCGGAGCAGAGCTTCATTTCTAAGGGCCTGGCAACCCATCTGGGCATCCCCTGCCAACCACTGCCGGCCCCTTTGAATCTTGTCTCCCTCGCTGCCACCCCCTGGAGCAGGTTACACAATGGACAGTCCCAGTCCCGGTCATTATTTCTGGCAATCACCGGGAGTGTAGCTCATGTATTTCTGCCTACATATGTATAAGCACAAGGTGAGATGCTTAGGATTGCATGTGTGGATTGACCTCACGTCTTGGATGGGACAATATGTCTGGACCGCCTGTGGATAACAGCAAGAGGACGGAGGTACCGTGTTAAGGAGCTTAAAGGACTTCCTGACCTCCTGGGGCCAGGCGGGGGACTAAGGGACTTGGGGGAAGAGTTATTGTCAATGGGGGGTTTGACAGTGATACGTGATTCTTTCTTTGATTTGGATGTATAAATGTGGGGGTTCTGATGCAGCTCACTCTCTTCTGTTCTTGAGAGACTGCTGGGTATGTGAAAGCTACATTAAAACCTGAATTGAGAAATAATTCAGCCTCGTTATTTCACGCTGCCCACATTGGTGACCAATGACGTGAAATGCATAGACGCGTTTCCCCCGATCCAGACTCGTCGGAGACCGCCCGAACGAGCGCCGTCTCAATCAAACTACCAGAGTTCTGGCAGGACAACCCGGACTCGTGGTTCCTTCAGGCTGAAGCACAGTTCGCATTCGGAGGAATAACGGCGGATGACACAAAGTTCTACCATGTCATCGCCAAGCTCGACAACCGCACGGCTCGATGCGTGCGAAGCCTGGTGCAGCAGCTGCTCGCTGACGACAAATACGGCGAGCTGAAGGCTGCCCTCACCCAGTGTTTCATGCCCTCAGCCGAGGAGAGGGCTAAGAGGCTCCTGGCTCTACATGACCGGGGAGGATGCAGACCAGTCGACCTGATGGAAGACATACTGCAGCTGAGGGAGACAGAAAGGAATCAATTAGTATTGACAGACTGAAACCTGCTTTTGTGATGAGCAACGAGTCTGTACCGGTGGCGAGGGCCCCTCGACGTGGCAGACCTTCCAGGGAGCATGCCCTGGAGCCCCCGCAGGGATCAAATAACCAGTCTCTTCCTCAGTTAGCAGATTCTCTGCAGGACGGCACCTCAGGGACGGCGAAGCCTGCTTACAGCAAATTTGGAAGACGTTTGAAGCCCAGACGGCGTACAGACTGATATATGAAATTATCATGTTGTGTAGACTATGTTGTTGATTTTATGTTGATTTGACCATTTTTCATGTGGTGTGAATTATGCTTTATTGTCCATTCTTCGACGTTTGGGGGGGGGGGTTATGTAGCTCATGTATTTCTGCCTACATATGTATAAGCACAACGTGAGATGCTTAGGATTACATGTGTGGATTGACCTCACGTCTTGGATGGGACAATATGTCTGGACCGCCTGTGGATAACAGCAAGAGGACGGAGGTACCGTGTTAAGGAGCTGAAAGGACTTCCTTACCTCCTGGGGCCAGGCGGGGGACTAAGGGACTCGGGGGAAGAGTTATTGTCAATGGGGGGTTTGACAGTGATATGTGATTCTTTCTTTGATTTGGATGTATAAATGTGGGGGTTCTGATGCAGCTCACTCTCTTCTGTTCTTGAGAGATTGCTGGGGATGTGAAAGCTACATTAAAACCTGAATTGAGAAATAATTCAGCCTCGTTATTTCACGCTCCCCACAGGGAGGACCTTAGCTTCTTTGTGCTGCCCACCTCGGCCGCCTCCGTCATTCTGGGCTACCCCTGGCTGAGCCTGCACAGCCCAACGTTTGATTGGCAGTTGGGGAGCGCCCTCTTCTGGAGTACCTTTTGTTTGGGCGCCTGCCTCCAGTCTTCAGCAAGTCCAAAGCGCTGTCCCTCCCCCCCCACCGCCCCTATGACTGTGCCATCAACCTCCGCCCGGGGGCGCCCTTGCCCTCCAGTCATTTATACAACCTTTCAGCACCGGAGTGCGAAGCCATGGACTCCTATATCAAAGAATCGCTTAGCTCCGGCATCATTCGTCCTTCTTCGTCTCCAGTCGGTGCAGGTTTGATCTTTGTTGCCAAGAAAGATGGGTCCCTCCGGCCATGCATCGACTACTGGGCGCTAAATGATATTACAGACAAGGACAGGTATACGTTGACATTAATGGACTCGGTTTTCGATTCTCTGCAGGGGGCCACCTGGTTTACGAAGCTGGACCTCCGCAGCACATATCATCTTGTCCTGATCCGGGAGGGCAACGAATGGAAGACGGGGTTCTGGACGGCCAGCGGTCATTTTGAATATCTTGTCATGCCGTTTCAGCTCACGAACGTGCTGGTCGTCTTCCAGTGCCTAATTAATGACGTCCACCGCGATTTCCTGGGGGTGTTCGTCTTTGTGTACCTGGACGACATCCTGATCTTCTCCCGGTCATGGGAGGAGCACCCGGTTCACATGAGGTGGGTCCTCCAGCGCCTTTTGGAGAACAGGCTCTATGTAAAAGCAGAGAAGTGTGAATTCTATGCTGACAAGACCTCCTTCTTGGGCTTTATTATTTCTCACAATCAGATCATCCCCGATCCTGCCAAGGTCAAGGCGGTTGTCGAGTGGCCCACCCCCTCGTCTAGGAAGCAGGTCCAGCAGTTCCTCGGCTTCACCAATTTTTACTGGCGTTTTGTCCCTAAATTTGGCGCCATCGCCTCTCCCCTGACCCGCCTCACCTCCCCCAAGGTGCGTTTTCAGTGGACTGAGGATGCTGAGGCTGCCTGAAGATGGAGTTCTCCTCCTCCCGGGTCCTGACCCAGGTGGACCCCTCTCTGCAATGCCTTGGGGAAGTGGACGCCTCTGATACGGGGGTGGGGGCGGTGTTGTCTCAGCGCTCACCGGTGGAAGGGGTGGTTCGCCCCTGCGCCTTTTTCTCCCAGCACCTATCTGCTGCAGAGAAGAATTATGACGATGGTGACAGAGAGCTCCTGGCAGTCAAGCTCGCGCTCCAGGAATTGGCGTCACTGGCTCGAGGTGGTGGCTCAACCTTTTGTGGTTTGGACCGACCACAAGAACCTGGAGTACCTGAGGATGGCCAAGCGCCTGAATGCCCACCAGGCACGCTGGTCTCTGTTCTTTGGCCGCTTCAGGTTCACAATCACCTACCGTCCGGGCTCGAAGAACGGTAAACCGGACGCTCTGTCCAGGCAGTTTGCCCCAGAAGCCCCCGAGGACCAGGACCATACCATCCTGCCAGCCTCGTGTGTCGTGGGCGCCGTCTCCTGGTCCATCAGGGATAAGGTCCGGAGGGCACAGGAAACCAAACCCGATCCTGGTGGCGGACCAGCGGGTAGGCTGTTCGTTCCTTCGTCGGTCCGGAGTGACGTCATCCACTGGGCTCACACCACCAAGCTCGCCTGTCACCCTGGGATCTCCCGACTGACTGAGCTCCTTCAGAGGTCCTTTTGGTTGCCGGGCCTCCGGGGCAACGTTGCGAATTACATCCGCGCCTGCCCCCAGTGTGCGACTGGCAAGACATCTTCCTCTCCCCCAGCTGGTCTCCTCCACCCTCTGCCGACCTCCAGCAGACCTTGGTCCCATGTGGCCTTAGATTTTGTTACCGGTCTCCCATCGTCCAACTCCTTCATCACCATCCTGACCATCGTGGACCGGTTCTCTAAGGCCACCCACTTCATGACACTCCACGGTCTCCCTACGGCACGGGAGACGGCGGACCTACTGGTCCAACATGTCGTGAGGCTGCATGGGATTCCAGCGGACATCGTTTCTGACCGGGGTCCCCAGTTTGTGTCCAGAGTCTGGTCGAGCTTCTGCAAGGCCTTGGGGGCCATGGTGAGTTTGTCTTCTGGTCACCACCCCCAGTCCAATGGGCAGTGCAAGCGGACGAACCAGGAGCTGGAAGATGGAAGCTGCGCTGTGCTGCGTCACCTCCTCCAACCCTTCCTCCTGGAGCGCCTATCTGGTCTGGATTGAATATGCGGATAACGCCACCTTGTCATCAGCCCTCGGGATGTCTCCCTTCTGGGCGTCGCTTGGATATGACCCCCCGTTGTTCCCTGAAGAAGAGAGGGAGGTGGCGGTGCCATCCATCCAGGCCCATCTCAGGCGCTGTTGGCGCATTTGGACAGCTGTGTGCCGTGCACTTTTATGCACGGCTGAGCGCAACATCAGGACAGCTAACTGCCACAGGAGGGCCGCACTGCGCTATCAGGTGGGTCAGCAAGTCTGGCTGTCTATGCGGGACATCAACCTGAAGGCCGAGAGGAAGAAACTGGCCCAACATTTCATTGGCCCATTCCCCATCACGGAAGTCATCAATCCGGTGGCTGTGCGTCTGGCTCTCCCCCCTCCCTCCGCGTCTGTCCGACGTTCCATGTCTCCTGCATTAAACCTGTGGTATCTCATCCTCTCTGTCCTCCTCCAAGGGCTCCACCCCCTCCCGTGATGATTGACGGCGAACCGGCGTGGAGGGTCTCTTCCATCCTTGACTCCCGCCACCGAGGTCGCGGGCTACAATACCTGGTGGCTTGGGAGGGGTATGGCCCCGAGTGGAGGTCCTGGGTACGCCCATCGTTTGTACTGGACAAGCACCTCGTCACAGAGTTCCACCTGGTGCACCCAGGTAAGCCAGCGCTGGGAGGCGCTGCTCAGGGGGGAGTACTGTCACAGCCCGCTCTCGCCTGTCTCCCGTTCCAGCTGCGAGCACACCTGCGCCTCATCAAGCCCGGGCTATTTAGCCCGCTCTGCCTCGAGCCTCGGTCTGGAGCCGTCTGCTCACCAACAACTGTGCTACCTGCACTTGCCTTCTCTTCTCCGACGCCTCTAGACTACCAACCATCCCTTCCCACGTAAGTCATCATCACTCGTCTCACCTTCTCTCCAGTTCTTCTCCCCTGTGCACAGGTGGATTCCCTGGCAGCGGATTCTCCCCTCGTTGTCACCCAACCTTCACCCACAGCGCTGTCTTCCAGGTAGGAGACCTGCAGCTTGCCAACGTCAGCCACCAAGAACATCTGCAAGTAAGCCACAGCCCAAATATTTTTCCATTGGGTCAGACTCTGCAGCTAACCACTTTTCTGCTCTGCCCCTAGGGTTGCCTGGCTGCACGGCATGCTGCTCCGCCCTCAGCGCATCCTGTCTCCCAGCATCATATTCACACTCACTCACACGCATCCACACACGCCTAATATTTAATAAATCCTTGTTGCAATCGACTCAATCCTGTGTCGTGTTCCCTTGGCCTGAACTCATGTCATAGAATTCATCATAGTGCTGAAACAGCTTTAGTGAAGGTCACTAACAACCTCCTTTTGGCATCTGATAATGGGCTTGTTTCTGTACTTGTTCTTTTGGACCTTAGTGCAGCTTTTCATACTATCGATCATAATATTTTACTTATCAGATTAGAACACCTTGTTGGACTTAATGGAACTTTGTTGCAGTGGTTTAAATCTTATTTATGTGATAGGTTCCAGTTTGTTTATGTTAGTAATGAATTTTCTTCCAAGTCAAAGCTCAGTCATGGAGTTCCACAGGGATCAGTGCTAGGCCCTATTCTGTTTAGTTTTTCTATGCTTCCACTAGGCAGAAAGCAATGCATATATTTTCTTTGTTATGCAGATGATACACTATTATACTTGTCAATGAAGCCAGATGACCGTAATCAACTAGCCAAATTAAAGGCTTGTCTTCAGGAAATCAAAGCTTGGATGACTTGTAATTTCTTGTTATTAAATTCAGATAAGACTGAAGTATTTCTACTTGGTCCAAAAAACCTTAGAAATACCTTTCCAAATCAAACTCTTAGTTTGGATGTGGTTACTCTTTCTCTTAATAGTTCTGTGACGATCCTTGGAGTTATTTTGGATCAAGATCTGTTCTTTAATTCATATACTAAACTTTTTCCTAAGACTACCTTCTATCATTTGCGTAATATTGCCTAGATTGGGAACATCTTGTCTCAGAGTGATGCTGAGAAACTAATCCACACTTTTGTTAGCTCTAGATTAGATTATTGTCACTCTTGACATGGTTTTTGCCCAGGCTGGGCAGAGAGCTGGACCCAAATGCAAAGCGAGCATCCAATATGATTTATTAACACAAAAATAAAGCAGTTTGGGAGCCGTAACACAAAAAAAAAAAAAAAAAAAACAGGCTAAGGCTTGGCAGGCAAAACTCCAGGCAAGACTGACAGACAGGACAGGACAGAAGTGTGTGAGTTCATGCCAAAAATGACTAACGATGATATAAAGTGTGAGCCAATGAGAATGTAAGACGTGCCTTGCAGTTGCTCCACTGGATCTCTGACTTTTTTCCATTCTTTCTGCACCAAAATGCAAAAATTCTGCTCCTTTTTGTAATAGTTTCAATTCAACTTGAAGTTATTATCTAAAGCAATACCGATGGCAGGGTGGACCCAATCTGATGCTAAAGTAGGCCTTTGTGAGGCCTTCACCATCTCCTGACTCCAACCCCAGCGACCAATGTGAAAGCAAAAATGCTAATGGTGCTCTGTTGCTACAAATGAAGCAGATGTCGGCCGAAATGCACTCAAACATTGTCACTAAATTCAATGCTATTGTATCCTAGAAAGTTAAAAGGGAAATTACGGCTGCATTAATAATACCTCTGGAAAACAAAATCATCTAACATGGCAATACGATAGCTGACCTCGAGCGCTCGGCTGACGATTATGATGCTAAAATAACTGAGCTGCAAGCTAATGTTTGCATGCTAACTGCCCTGGTGGATTCTCTTTCCAAAAAATGTGAGGACCTGGAAGGATGGTCAAGATGGAATAACATCCGCCTGATAGGTGTACCAGAGGGCTCGGAAGGTGCTTGGCCCAATGAGTTTACAGCAAAGCTCTTACAAGACCTGCTTGGGCTGGATGAGAAGCCTATTCTGGATAGGGTCCACCGGATCCTGCGCCCCAGACCGGGAGACAGAGAGCCTCCTCATCCCTTCGTTATTTGGGTTAATTTGTTCCAGGTTCATAACCAGATCCTTTTCCCAGCCAGTGAACTTTCACAACTTTCCTTCATGGATAAGAAGATTTCTATTTTTCCATACTTCCCTCCAACTGTGGCTAAAAAACGAGCAGTGTTTGCTAAAGTAAAGAAGGAACTGCACTCTTGCCCAAATGTTAAGTTTGGTCTAATCTACCTAGCTACACTACGAATCACTCTTCCTAGCAGCCAGACCTATGGGTTTGACGACCCGGTTGCTGCAACGGACTTCATTGATAAAAACATTAAAAAAAGCCGTTAATCCAGACTTGATTTAGCTAGCGGGGTAATTTGCTAGCCAGCAGCTACAACTACATTTCCCATGATTCCAGGAGTACTCGGGATCAACGCCGGCAGTACATCAGTGATGGTGACTTGAGCATATCGCTGCCTTTCTTTTTGAGATTCTGCCCATTTTACTCCTACATTGGATATTTAACTTAACTTTTTGGGGTATTTTAGTATTTGGTATTTGTTTTATTTTTTGGATTGATCACAGTTTTCTAATCACTTATAGACCATTTTGTCTTTGAGCTGCTAACTCATATATATTTCGCATTTGGTACACTTTATTTTTATTTTTGATTATATTTGTTCACATTTCTATGGTTTGCATGTAGTTCCCCAGTGTAACTGGAACATGACACCTAGGCTAGTTTTTGGTGTGATAATTATTTTGTTCTGGGCATGAGAGGATGGGGGGGATGTCAAGGCACGTATCTCAGTTGGGGAGATGCTTCTGATACGTTTTGGGGGTTTGGTGTTTTGCTTTGTTTTTTTTCTTTTTTTATGCCTTTTTATTTTCTCAGCCAGCCACCATTATTTTCAACATACCTCTTCTAGCTTTTTTCCACTAGTTTTAGTTGATGTCAGTGGCTCACTCTAATTACTCACCACTGTCAGGCAGGGAGAATATTAAGTTCATAAGCTTTAACTGTAAAGGACTTAACAATCCATTTAAGCACAGTAAGGTTTTACACCATCTTCAACATCTTGGGCTGCACGGTGGCGCAGTGGTTAGCACTGCGGCAGCACAGTTTACCCTTGGCCGGGGGATTGTGGGGATCGTGGGATCGTGGGTTCGATCCCTGCCCCCGACCAACAGTGATCTGTGTGGAGTTTGCATGTTCTTCCCGTGTTGCGTGGGTTTACTCCGGGATTTCTCCGGTTTCCTCCCACATGCCAAAAACATGCATGTTAGGTTAATTGGCTGTTCTAAATTGTCCCTAGATATCTGTTTCCTATAGGCCCTTAGAATAGAGGGTTAGTATTAATGAAAGCGCTTTGAGTGGTCTTTGTGACTAGAAAAGCGCTATATAAGTGCAGGTTAGTTAGGTAGTTTTTTTTTTTTTTTTTTTTTTTTACAGGAGACACACCTCAGAATCTCTGACCATCCAAAACTGAAGAAAAACTGGGTGGGACAGGTCTATCATTGTTCCTTCTAAGGCAAATCTATAGGTACAACAATTCTGTTTCACAAATCTATTTCGTTTTCACACTCTGGCACCAAATCTGGTCCAAACAGCAGGTTTCTGGTGTTCACAGGTAATGTCTTTGGTTCTCCTGTCAACCTAACCACCGTCTATGCCCCAAACTATAATGATGATGATTCTTTTTTTAAACACTTGTTCTCTTTGATTCCAAATATGTCCTCACACTTTCTGATACTGGGGGTGGACTTTAATTGCTGGAATGATCCTCGGTTGGACTGCTCCTCTTCAAAAATCTGTAACTCTTCCAAATCAGCTAAGTAATACAATCTTTTATACAGGAGTTCGGGGTCTAGGACATCTGGCATTGTCAAAATCCCACAAAAAGAGCGTACTCTTTTTTTCTCATGTTCATCATACATTTACTCATATAGATTTTGTTTTAGTTGACAATAGACTTCTCTCTTTCGTTTCTGACTGTAAATATGAAGCCATCGTTATTTCAGACCATGCTCCAGCTTCGATCAACATACTCTTTAAAAACATACCAAATAATTTCTCACCATAGCGTCTTAACGCTCGCTTACTTTTAAGTGAAGACTTAATTTTATTTCCCAACAGATTGACTTTTTTCTCAGTCTAAATAAAACCCCTGATGTTTCTGCCTCTCTATTATGGGAAACTTTAAAAGCATATATAAAAGATAAGATAAGATAAGATAAGCCTATTAGTCCCACAACGGGGAAATTCCAGGATTGCAACAGCACAGGGATAGCAACACTCAGAGCAACAATCAGAAGGCAAGAAAAAAAAGCAAGAGCAGCTAATATACATATGTACATATTACTATATATATATATATATATACACAGACACACAGTGCAGATCATTGTAGCTGGATGGAATAAATATATGAGTATATAAACACACAGTGCGGAGCATTGTAGCTAGATGGAATAAATATGTAGATATATAAACACCCACAGTACGGAGCATTGCAGCTAGGTGAAATAAATATGTAAATATATAAACACACACAGTGCGGAGCAATGTAGCTAAATGGAATAATATGTAGATATATAAATACACAGTGCGGAGCATTGTAGCTAGATGGAATAAATATATAGATATATAAATATAAACGGGACGCCTCCAACTTGAGGTGTTTCAGGCACGTCCCACTGGGAGGAGACCCCGGGGAAAACCCAGGACTCGGTGGAGAGACTATGTCTCCCAGCTGGTCTGGGAACGCCTTGGTATCCCCTCTGAAGATCTGGAGCAGGTGGCTGGGGAGAGGGAAGTCTGGGCTTCTCTGCTTTAACTGCTGCCTCCGCGACCCGGACCTCTGGAAAAGCAGTAGAAGATGGATGGATGGATGGATGGATATAAATATAAACACACCCAGTGCGGAGCATTGTAGCTAGATGGAATAAATATGTAAATATATAAACACACACAGTGCAGAGCATTGTTGCTAGATGGGATGAAACAGCACAACCGTCTACTTAGTTATCCTACATGGTATGATTATGTGCCCATACATATTCTCACCCTCCATAGCGGCCGGTATTTTCCTAGTTGTATGCCGGAGGGGACCATTGTGTAAGTCTATTGCATCTTTTGCATTCAAAAAACTATTAGGTTGTTATGTCTTTTTTGCTATCTCTGCGAGCAGCCCTGCTTAGGTTGTACAGTCTGACAGCCGTTGGTTGGAAGGACCTGCGAAACCTCTCGGTTGTGCACCTGGGATGATGTAGTCTGCTGCTAAATGAGCTCCTCAGTGCATTCAGTATGTCCTGCATAGGGTGGAACTCGGACTCCAGCAGAGATGACAGTTTAGCCACCGTCCTTCTCTCTCCTATCTCCTCCACCGGATCAAGGCGCTGCCCGAGGACAGAGCTAGCTTTCTTGATCAGTTTGTTCAGTCTCTTCCTATCGGCTGCAGTAATGCCACTGCCCCAGCAGACCACTCCAAAAGTGATGGCTGATGCCACCACCGTGTCATACAATGTCTTCAGCAGCGCCCCTTGTACACCAAAAGACCTGAGTCTCCTCACTAGGAACAGCCTGCGCTGTCCCTTCTTGTAGAGTGCGTCAGTATTGTGTGACCAGTCTAGTTTATTGTTCAGATGAACACCCAGGTACTTGTAGGATGTCACCATCTCAATGTCTGTTCCCTGTATATTTACTGGTGCTGTGAGGGGTTGTCCATGCCTGCGGCAATCCACCACCAGCTCCTTAGTTTTCCTCGCGTTGATCTGGAGGCAGTTCCGATGGCACCAGTCCACAAAGTCCTGGATAAGCCCTCTGTACTCAGCTTCATCTCCATTGGAGATGAGGCCAACGATCGCAGAGTCATCAGAGAACTTCTGTAGATGGCAGTGTGTTGTGTTGTGTGAGAAGTCCGCAGTATAAAGAGTGAACAGGAAGGGAGCCAACACCGTTCCCTGGGTGGCCCCCGTGCTACCGATGATCGTGTCGGACACACAGTCCCGGGTTCTCACAAACTGAGGCTGGTTCGTGAGGTAGTCCAGGATCCATGATGACAGGTGCTTGTCCTTCAGGATCATCGGTTGGTTGGTGTTGAAAGCACTGGAGAAGTCAAAGAACATGATCCTCACCACATTCCCGGGCTTCTCCAGGTGGGAAAGAGAACGGTGAAGGAGGAAGATCACCGCATCCTCCACCCCAATGCCATGCTGGTAGGCAAACTGGAGTGGATCCATCGCTGGTTCCACCAGGGGGCGTAGGTGAGAAAGGAGCAGTCTCTCCAGGGTCTTCATCAAGTGGGACGTCAAGGCCACCGGTCTGTAGCTGTTCAGGTCTTTGGGGTGGGAAGTTTTTGGTACAGGTACCACACAAGATGTTTTCCACAGCTGTGGTACCCTCCCCAGCTTCAGGCTCAAGTTGAAGATGTACGCCACAATCCCACACAGCTGGTCTGCACAGGACTTGAGGACCTTTACTCTGATGCCGTCTGGTCCCGTCGCCTTCCTCGCCTTGATCTTCCTCAGCTCCGTCCTCACCTGGGTCCTGGTCAGGGTCAGGATGGGGGGCTGTGTGTTGGGAGTGGGGGGGTGTTGGTGGAGTGGGGAGTGGGCAGCAGGACTTGATGTCTTTAGAGGCAGCAGTGGTTGTTGTGCAGTCAGGGGGGAGGGCGGTTGGTCAAACCTATTGAAAAAGAGATTCAGATTGTTCGCCCACTCCCTGCCCTCCGTGGCCTTGGGGGGGAGGTATTCTGGAGCCCAGAGATGGTTGTGAGGTTTCTCTAGACCCCGCTGATGTCGCTCTGTTGCAGCTTGTCCTCCATCTTCTTCCTGAAGCTGTCCTTGCCTTCTCTGATCTTTCTCCTCAGCTCCCTCTGTACGGACTTCAGCATCTCCCTATTCCCCGACCTGAAGATCCTCTTCTTCTCTCTCAGAAGTGTTTTTATCTCAGGTTGATCCAGGGTTTGTTGTTTGAGCAACACCATATGGTCTTGGTGGGAACGGATTTGTCCACACAGAAGCTGAGGTAGCCAGTGAAGGTGTGAATGAGGCCATCGATGTCCTCACCATGTGGATCGCAGAGCTGCTTCCAGGCGGTGGCTTCAAAACAGCCCTTTAGAGTGTCCATTGCCTCCTCAGACCATAACTTCACTGTGCGCATGGCCGGAGGTTGTCTGTGCACTAGGGGTTTGTACACCGGCCGGAGATGAACCAAGTTGTGATCCGATCTCCCGAGTGGGGGAGTTGTAATGAGGTGTACGCCTCCTTAGTGTTTACGTAGAAAAAGTCCAGTGTTTTTTTGTCTCTAGTGTCGCATGTGACATACTGGGTAAACGTGGGTAGAATGGGAGATAGTGAAACATGGTTGAAATCGCCTGAGATGAGGAGAAGAGCATCTGGGTGTTCTGTCTGCAACCTGCTGGTTACTGAATGGATGACGTCACGCGCTGTCCCAGCGTTCGCCGTCGGATTTGCATAAACAACGATGCAGATCACGTGTGAGTGTTCTCTCGGGAGATGTGTAGGCCGCATGCTAACAGCTAGCAACTCATTGTCTTTGCTGCTGTGACGTTGTTTAACAGTGATATGTCCCAGTCTGCACCAGTTGTTGTTAACATACATTATCACTCCACCACCCCTTGCTTTGCCACTGTCTGGTGTTCGGTCTGCCCGTATCATGTGGAAACCCTCCAGCTCAATGTTAGCATCTGCTGCTAGTTCAGTTAGCCACGTCTCAGAAAACAAAAGGATTCCCGGTATATGCTATCGTAGCGGCAGATAGCGGCTAGCTCATCTACCTTTCCCAGTAACGACCGTATATTTCCCATGACAATAGATGGAAGCGAGGGTCTGTACCTTATATTTTTTGTCCTCCGCCTTACTCCAGCCCAGCAGCCATGGCGTTTTCGCCTCAGTTCTCTCGGTATGTCGAGTTTTTCCAATAGCACCGGGTGGCGGTTGAATGCTAGCAGCTCTTCCCTGCTGTATCGTCTCTTGCTATAAACAGTGGCTCCGTCCACCGGCTCAGGAGACATTTGTGACGATCTGTGTTTCCGTGATATAAATGGAGTGAAAAAAAAAACGGATCAAAAAGAGAGAGGGAGTGAAAAAAAGACTCGGAATTGAGCCGCTGTTGCAAAGGGCGGCCGACTCGTGTGGCACCTGGTAAAGGAAAAAAAAAAATGGACGATGGACAAAAACAGACCGGTCACATGGGCGAGCGAGCCCCCCCACCCGGCAACAGGTAAGAGAAATATGTTTTTTTGACATTTTATTGATTTTCTGGTTCATATATGGCTGCACGGTGGCGCAGTGGTTTAGCACTGTGGCAGCACAGTTTTACCCTCGGCCGGGGGATCGCGGGGATCGTGGGTTCGATTCCAGCCCCCGACCAACAGTGAGCTGTGTGGAGTTTGCATGTTCTCCCCGTGTTGCGCGGGTTTACTCCGGGATTTCTCCGGTTTCCTCCCGCATACCAAAAACATGTAGGTTTAGGGCGCTCGCGCACGCAGCGACCAGCAGCCGGTGGCTTGTCACCAGACTGCAAACCGAATCTACCTACGGGTACAAATAAGTAACAAAAAAAAAAAAAAAAAAAAAAAAAAATATACTCTGAAGATTAGATAAAAGCATACCCCTGTAGACAAACTGGCATCAAAAAACCAGACCATTCTTTGTGTAAATGTGTCCAAAGTCCACTTTTGACTGAGTTATGTAATTTATATAGCTGTCGTGACATTATGCAAATTAGATGTGTAAATTTATTCCTATCTGAAACTTTCGATCATATTCTACATCTTTCTAATTGACAGTGAACCATTATCTGTTGCAACTTTCAAGTTATAGCCTTCAAAATCTGAACTACTTTATTGACAAATTTTTTTACCACTCTTGACCACTGGGGGGGGGGGGGCACTGGGACAGTTAAAAGTTAAAGATTCACTTTATTTTTTTTATTTTTTTTTAATTGAAGAAGATTAGATTCTTTCTCAGGAATTCTTCAGACAAGTTCTGGAATATATGGGGGCCTTCTTTTGACCTGATGGAGAAAACAGAATTCTTGTCCACCCCTGTCTGACAGTTTAATTTAGTTTTCCTTCTCTTTTCCACTGCCTATCTTGGATAAAATATGCTTGAGGTGGCTACTCTTAGTTTCCTTTTTTCAACTCTGTTTGGTGCACTGGCTGAATATAATATTTATATTTTTTTGTATATTTTTTTTTGCATTTATTTGAAACATTTTTTTTTTTGGGGGGGGGGGGGGTTATACTCAGAAAGTTTACTCTGGGTTTTGTTTCTTCCTTTGGTTTAATGGTTTTCTGCATTTTTTTGTTAAAGTATAACATCGTCACATGTCAAAATTTTACATTTTAATACATTGCATTACTGGTTGTGACTTGGTTCAAATGTGAATTATATTGAAAAACTAACCAATTAACAAAGTTTTTTTTTTTTTTTTTTTTTTTAAAGACTAATGATGCAGCACCCAGATGAGGGGCTGCGTCCCTTAAATAAGGCAGACACTGATCAAAAGAAACACAAAACAGCCATGAATAATCAGGATATTAACAATGCAAAACCCAAGCAAGACTAAGGTAAAAATAAAGACACATGAAACCCAAACCCAAGATCAAAATAAAGAATGCAAATACAACTACCAAAATGACAAACAGGACCAAAGCAATGATGATCAAAACACACCCAGGACAAAGATAATAAACAATAATGAATACAGAAAAACCCAGAATATAAACTTAAGGCGGGGATTAACTAAATACAGAGCCAAGGCCATGATGATCAAAAATAAATACAGAAAATCCCAGAAAATGAACTTAAAGCAACCTTCAGTGGTCAGAGCAAGCTTCAACCCATGCTCTGACCACTCTTTAATATCAGGCTGTCCTAAAACATCTTTAAAAAGTCTTAAGCTGATCCAAAATGCTGCAGCAAGAGTTTTAACAGGTACTAGAAAGAGAGATCACAAGATTAATAGCTTAGAAGCCACAATTTTATCTCTGGATGCAGAGAAAGCCTTTGACCGCACTAATTGGAATTTCCTTTTTATGGTGTTACATAAGTTGGAGTTTGGTTCATCTTTTGTAAACTGGATTAAGACACTATATAGTTTTCCAACTGCATCTGTCAAAACAAATGATCAGACTTCTTGAAGCTTTAATCTTCAGAGAGGCACCAGGCAGGACTGTCCACTCTCTCCCTCACTTTTTACCATCTTTATTGAACCATTAGTAGCAGCCATATGACAAAATGTTGATATTAGAGGCATCCAAACTGAAGAAAAAGAACAAAAGATAAGTCTTTATGCTGATGATGTATTAATTTTCCTTGATAACTCACAAAGATATCTTCTTCAGACAGTGGCGCTCATTGATAAATTTTCATCACTATCAGAGAACTCTATTAACTGGGGTAAATCAACAGTCTTACCTGTAAACTGTAACTTTTCAAATATATCCACTATTCCAATACAATCAAGTAATATTAAATATTTAGGCATAACTATTTCCCCTAGGTTCTCAGAGTTACTGTGACTAAATTACACTTCCCTTCTAAAAACAATACAAGACTACCTTACACGTTGGAGGACATTACCTATATCACTAATGGAAAGAGTCACAACCATTAAAGTGATGGTCCCTCCTAAAAACAATTATCCATTTTCAATGATTCCTGCCCAACCATCTATGACCTGGTTTAACGGTTTAACTGTCAAGATTTCATGGACAGATCACGCCCTTAGTGGCACAGCGCAGTGCTGTGCCTGTCAAGTTACATGACGTGCTAAACACTCCCCAGTTTTACTGAGGACTTGTACTGATGATTTCACCTCACAAGGTGGAACACATATATAACTTACTGCTCTTGCCTTGGAGGAATCATGGCCAACATAGAAGCATCCATATTTACAGCAAAGAGGAAGAAATTTTTCCTCTTTATCTTCTTTTAGATTAGACAAAATCAAACGGAAGTTTCCGATCGACAAAGGCACATTTGCTTCAGAATTTGCCAACTAAGATTCTAAAAAGAGATTATTTAGCTTATGAAGGTAAAAGTTTCCATTTTGTTATAACAGAGGGTGCGCGAAGCTGCCTTATTTTCACCTGCTGTCCATGCCCAGCGCCATGTGACTACAGAACAATCGCTCCGATTCCCAGTCCATATGAGATAAATTGCGACGGAATAATCATAACAGTTTTTGGATGTGAGGGAGAAAAATAAAATGACAGAGAAAAGACAAAATAGCGACCAGGATGCTGCAAAAGGATAAGCGAGTGAGCGAGCTGCCTTCACCAGTGTAAAGTGACGAATGTTTACATTGTACTGCATTATACTGATTTGCTGGTTCATATACTTTGAAGATAAGATAACAAAATGCCCAAAACAAGAAACGGTGACAAAAAGCAGAACCATTCTTTGTGTAAATATGTCCAAAGTCCACTTTTGACTGAAAGTTATGTAATTTGATATGGTTGTTGTGGCATTATGCAAATTTGATGTGTAAATTTTCTCCTATCTCAAACTTTGGATCATATCCTGGCCGGGTCATGCCGAAGACCATATAAAAGTGGAACTTCCTGCCATCCAGCTTGGTGCTCAGCAAAAATGGAATGGAGGAGGGAAATTTGTGGCGGCGCCTTGCATGACAGTGGCCCTCTGATTCTACACATAGGGTGTGTGTGATTAACACAGTAGATAGGTAAAACACAATCTTGTTCTACTGTACATGATTGGTTGTACAGTTGAATGACAATAAAGGGTGATTTAATGATTTAATGATTTTAATATTCTACATCTTTCTAATTGACAGTAAGCCATTATCTCTTACCACTTTCAAGTTATAACCTTGGAAATCTCTGACATCTGATCTGAATATTTTCTTGAAAAAAATCTTGACCACTCTTGACCACTAGGGGGTTAAGGTGCAATTTGGCGCCTGTGACAGTTAAATGTCTCTATACTCAAATATAAATAAATTTTTATTGAAGGATTAATCATCATGGATCAGTTTAAAAACTCTTCAGAAAACAAAAGAGTGTGGAGGTTTAGATTTACCAATTTTTTTTTTTCAATTACTTCTTAGCCAATAGACGGCAGTTTGTTTCTAACTGGACAAAATTAACCCCACTAGGAAACCCATGGTTAGACGCTGAACAGGCCTTGTGTGGGCTGCTAAGTGTCTTTGACTTACTTTTCATTAGCCCCTGTATCAAGCCCCATGACTGCTTTGAAAGCATTAACATTAGTTCCTCTCTGACAGCCTGGTGGAAATTTTTAAAAATAATGGGGTCTTCACTTGTCCCTTCTAAACTCACCCATTTGAAACAATTCTGATATCCTACAACAAAAGAAGATGTTAAACTTTCCACTATTGTGTGATAAAGGAATAAAAAAAACTTAGAATATCTTGTTCAAGGTCGAAACTTTATGCAATTCCAGGAACTGGTGTCACAGTATGACATCAGTGATAAAAAGTTCTTGAATACTAACAGCTTAAATCCATAATAAAAACAAGATTCATTTTCAACCAGATAGATTTAGAGGTACCAGTTAAGGTGACAGAGTTTCTAAATCTTCATTCTCCTAAATTGATATCAAAAATACACGGACTATTATGAAAATTGAATGAGTCAGCATCTCTTCCAAAATTAAAATGGGAGACAGACCTATCAATTAATAAAGATGGAAGCCTATGGACATAAATATGCTTAAACACCTTTAAGATGACTAAACATTCTAATTTACAACTTATTGAGTACTAAGTACAACATAGAACTCATTACACAGGACAAAGGATGTTCAAAATGGTCCTGACTCACATAAATATCTGTCCCCATTGCACCAGCAACGTCCCAGACAGTTACATGCACGCTATGTGGTCCTGTGCACTGGTCCAAAAGTTCTGGCAGAAGACATGTGAAGACTTATTGTTATGGCTTGGATATCTTATCCCAATCTCTCCCACACTTTGCCTACTGGGGGATTTAAGTGGAATAAATATAGAGGTAAAGGCGTCACACATGGTTCTCACTGTCTTATGCATTGCAAAGAAAACTATCCTCATGAATTGGAACTCAAGAAATAATTTATGTATAACGCACTATAAGAACCTCCTATTAGATTATATTGGTCTGGAAAGAATGCCTGCCTCCTCTAAAAACCAACTGGCTGAATTCAATTCTCTTTGATCCCCACTTATTGATTCTATAACCTGAGGGGTGGCCGGCAGTGGCTCGCTCTCCTTGGCGCCTCTGGTGGTTGGCTGCGCTCTGACGGTGAGGGGTTTCTGTGACCCACTAGAATCAGTGTCTGGGGTACCTTTCCCAGGGTGGCTGTGCATCTGGGAGGAACCATGGTCCCGGGCCGGCTGGCCTTGCCTCCCGGGTGGGGCTGGGTCTGGTCATGGGCCGCTTGTGCTGAAGGTGGGGGGGGAGGCATTCCCATCTGGGCTGGGGTCGGGTGTGTGCCAGTGGTGTGGGCCGGCCCCGGCGCATCCTGGCTCAGTGGGGTCACACCCTCCCTTGGGCCTTGGCAGCGCTCTGTGGGCTGGTGCCTGCGTCCCGGGGAATTCCTCCCATTCTATGGGGCCTACGTGTGTTCATGTGCGTGTGTATATACATGTGTGTGTGTGTGTGTGTGTGTGTACACATGCGTTTGTGCAGGTGTGCTTGAGTATGGGTGCTTGTGGATTTGTGTGTATATGTGTGGGTGTGGATTTGGGTGCGTGCCTTTGTGTGTGAACATGTGGGTATGTGTGTTGTGTGTAAACATGCCGGGTTGTGTGTGGGTGTAAGTGGAAATATATGATTGTGAATATGTGTGTGTACACGTGAGGGTGGGCGAAGTACCTGTGGGTGGTCATACAGAGGTGGAGGGTGTGTATGTGGAGGAGAAGACTTCATTGGGTGGCGGGGGGCAGGGCAGGCCGTCTGGTGGCCTGGGGGTGGCGGTTCATGTGGCCGTCCTGCCGTTGTGTCCGGGGGCGGGGCGCTTTGCCACCTTGCCTCTGGTGTCTGTGGCACCAGGTGTGGGTGTGTGTGGGTGCTCCGGAGTGGCCGGGTGTGGGGAATTGGCACAGGTTGGCGGCCACATTTCCGTTAGATTGCCCTGAGGCGGCTTTGGCTGCAGGGTAGCCTGCTGCTGTCGATGTCTGTCTGGGGTGCATGCTGGGGTGGGCTTGCGGTGAGTGCTCTGGGATGTCGCTTGGCATGTAGAGTACCGTATGAGTCTGGCTGGTTATTATTATTATTATTATTATTATTATTATTATTATTATTATTATTCATTCATTCATTCATTCATCTTCTTCTGCTTAATCCTTTTCGGGTCGTGGGGGGCTGGAGCCTATCCCAGCATCTTATTATTATTATTATTATTATTATTATTGTGTTTGTGTATACAAGATGCGTGAGAGAGTGAATGTGGCTGCCCCATCACGCCTGTGGTGCTGGTGAGCACTTGGTTGCGACACTGGCGGGTCCTCGGCTGCACAGCCTGGTGCCCCTCACCCTGGGATGGGATCTGGGGGCAGTGGGTGGCCTCCCGAGCCAGTTCGGGAGCTGGCTTCGGGGAGGGACCAGATCACTTTGAGACCGCCTCCCTCCCAGTCCTAACTCTACCACCACCCCTCCCCCCAATTCTTAGTGGATCACACATCTTTTTGGATACACTTAAGGCCCTTTTCCACTAGCACACTTTAGCACGACACAGGACGGCTCATCACGCTTTGTACGCCTTTCCACTAGCCCCAACATGGTTTAGCAGCCGTGATTCTCAGCCCTGGCCAAGGGCAGGGTACAGCAGTGTTGAGCTGTGCCGTGTTGTGACGTTAACAGACTGGTCGCCGCTGATTGGTCAGGTAATAACCGGCGCTGATTGGTCAGGTTGTAACCGCCTCTGATTGGTCAGTTTGTAACCGCCACTGATTGGTCAGGTCGTAACGTCACGAAAAGCGACCTCTTCTGCCGAATCTTCACGACCACCATTACTCAGTGCGCAACCACAGTGGGCGGTTTATTTTCAGTGTATTGCTGTGCTATTTTCATTTATTCTCTTTCAAAAATGGCTTCGCGTAATAAGGGCGTTCCATGGACCAATGAGGAGGTGCAGTGTCTGCTCACTGCATTGTCAGACGATCGCATCCAGCGCGAGTTAGACGGAGCCACCTGGAATGAAAAAATATACCGGGAGGTCTCCGACCACATGGCAGCACAGGGGCACACCCGGACTGCCAAACAGTGTAGGGAAAAAATTAAAAAAATGAAGTGTGATTACCGTGCATTAAAGGACCACAACAGCAGAAGTGGTGCGGACCGGAGGAACTGGAAATGGTTCGAGCAGATGGACGCCATATACGGCCATCGGCATACTAGCATTGGCCGAGCCATGGCTCTCGACACAGCCACGACATCGGAGTCCTTTAACGGTGAGGGTTTTTTTTTTGTGCGTTTTTTCGCAAATATATTCGGTAAGACGCTCAGTTTATTTATGCAATAAAAAAGCTGTTCATTTGTGGATGATGATCGCTCTGCTTTATCGCAGCACACTGCAGTCTCACGCTTTTCTTTTAAGTATTCATGTGAACAATACACTGAAATAAGCTTATGTAATCTTGTTAAAAACTATTGTCTTTTCTGTATATCTTGCACTTTCGTGCTGTATTTTGTTGTTTGCATTTTCCTTGTAGAATCATCCCACTCGTTCGCTGCGCCAGCCCGCACGGACTCTCCAGCGTCTGACGGAGAATGTGAATCTGTTGCGCCGACACCAGTGTCGGGCAGATCACAAGCTCCATCCCAAGCTCCATCACAAGCTCCGTCCCAAGCTCCATCACGAGCTCCATCACCATCTCCATCATCATCAGCTCCATCAGTATCCGGGAGGTCTCATCCAAGTGTTGGTAAGGCACAGTAAACATGAGATTATCCCCCTTTTTTATGATTAAGGTTATTTCCGATAGCCGCATATTAAGGAATTTTATATGTCTGTGTCAAAAACATTCTGTGGTGGTCTGTTGTCGGTGTTAAACAACACAGTCACATTTTTAGGTGTGGTGGTGTGTTGGTTGAAATACTGCTGGAAGTCATAATATACAAAAACAGATACAGCACATGAACTGACTTATGAACGTGCCTCATTAAAAAGCTTCAAGTCACTTAAGCCATTTTTATTAACCCATTCCTATTTCTGAGGCCACAATACAAAAGAAAAACTTTTAAAGATCCATCCATCCATTTTTTTCAACTTAATCCTTTTCGGATTGCATGGGGAGATGTTCCCTATCACAGCACCCTGTGCACAATCCACTCCATTGAAGTGCAGCAACATGACATTTGAGCTTAAATACAGCAACGAAGCATATAGTCACATCCCACCACAGGGTTTCACCAGTGTAATTCCATAGTATATGTTTTTGATATTTTTAGATACAGCATGTAACCACCCTGACTTTCTGTCTTTCATCTAGCCAAGAGGAAAAGGTGCAACACCATCTCGGACATAGCATCAGTGATGACAGAGGTGCATGAGGAGGACAAGCGTCTGCAGGAGAGGTTCAATGAGAGGCAGGGGAGGATGCACCAAGGGCGCCAAGAGCAGCTTGAGAGACACCACCAGGAGGTTGCAGAAAACATGAGGGTAGCCCAGGAGCAGGATGTTGCCTTGAGAAGGCAGGAGCTGGCAGAGACGGCTTCATTCAACCGAGCCTTCCTGACCCAGTTTGGGAAGCTGGTAGAGGCACTCAGTGGTCAGCGTGTATAAAATGTCGATTAACCTTCTTGTTGTGTTGCAATTTTTTTTTTTATTTGAATATTTTATTTATAATAAAATGGAAGTGTTTTGGATCAAAGTGTGGTTTGTCTGTTATGACACTGAATTATAAAACAGTATAATTACATAGAAATTCCATTGCCTAGTCTGATGAAAATGATGCTGATCATCCTGTCAGGGGTCAACCGTTGTAAAGGTAATGTAATTTTTAACTATACCAAAGAACAAATGTTTTTGTAAAGTTTATGTTCTTTTTATTGAAATATCATAAAAAAATTAGCACCACATGATCCAGTTCTAAACTTTGGTTACATTTTTTATGTTAACTTATAAGAAGTTTCACAGTTGGACTTTAAATTGCAGCAGGAGAGACTGATCAAGCTTACAAGTCAAAGTATTTAAAAAAGTAAGTATATGTAAATTGAATGTTCTATTGGTATTCCAAATTCAGAGAACTACAATACTTTACAAGGAGTGTAGCATCATCTAAAAGGAAAATACCAATACTGTTGTTCCAAACGTTGACCTGAAGGTGAAAAACATGATTTTTTTTTTTTTTATTCAGTACATCCAAAATGCCCTATGATGTAAAAAATAATACAATTTGATGTTGGCCAGTGTGCCACTGTCTCATTATTTAATACGAATAAAAACAAGTTTCAGCTCATTATTTCTAGGTCATTTGGCAGTTCATTCAAACCAAAAGTGACTTGTGTTGTTGAAGCATTTTTATCAGAGAGTTTCTCCAGTTTTGGAGCATATAATCATCCGTCCCTTAACTGTTAAACATTAAATAACAGCAGACAGATTGGCAAAGGATACACAATTGTGTTGCTGTTGCCCAAAACTGTTATGACCCACTGCTTGTGGTGCAATCTTTTGCATGTGTGTGCTTTTTACGAATATTCACACTTTTTTGTAAGTACAAGTGGGATAGTATTAAATTGAAATATAGCATATTTCTAATAATGTGTGCTTTTTACAAATACTTACACTTATTTTGAAAGTAAAAGTTGGATAGGATTAAATTGACATATAACACTTTTCTCAACATAATGTGTGCTTCTTAAAACTATTTACACTTATTTTTTGTGGGATAGGCTTAAATTGAAATATAACATATTTCTAATAATGTGTGCTTTTTACAAATATTTACACTTATTTTGAAAGTAAAAGTTGGATAGGATTAAATTGACATATAACACTTTTCTCAACATAATGTGTGCTTCTTAAAACTATTTACACTTATTTTTTGTGGGATAGGCTTAAATTGAAATATAACATATTTCTAATAATGTGTGCTTTTTACAAATATTTACACTTATTTTGAAAGTAAAAGTTGGATGGGATTAAATTGACATATAACACTTTTCTCAACATAATGTGTGCTTCTTAAAACTATTTACACTTATTTTTTGTGGGATAGGCTTAAATTGAAATATAACATATTTCTAATAATGTGTGCTTTTTACAAATATTTACACTTATTTTGAAAGTAAAAGTTGGATAGGATTAAATTGACATATAACACTTTTCTCAACATAATGTGTGCTTCTTAAAAATATTTAGACTTATTTTTTGTGGGATAGGCTTAAATTGAAATATAACATATTTCTAATAATGTGTGCTTTTTACAAATATTTACACTTATTTTGAAAGTAAAAGTTGGATAGGATTAAATTGACATATAACACTTTTCTCAACATAATGTGTGCTTCTTAAAAATATTTAGACTTATTTTTTGTGGGATAGGCTTAAATTGAAATATAACATTTTTCTAAACAAAATTACTATGTCAATTTGCAGTTCCAGCAAAGCAAAGGAGACAGATGAAAAGTGCACATTTTATTCATTAAACACAGACGTTAGAAATATGTACACACATGAATAATGACAAAATTCTCTTTTTAATTATTTGTACACAAGTACTGCATCACAGCATCTCTTTCACCCCCACCACGGTCCTCAGCTAATTCTGCAGCTGACACCACCACTTCATCTGCTGCAGCATCCAATGCAGTGTCAAAGGCCTCTCCATGAGTCTCACACAGATTGTGCAGTCCACAATAAGTCACCACAATGGATTTCACAAGTTCGATGTCACAGTCATTCCTTTTTAAAAGGCAGCGCCACCTTCCCTTAAGCCTGCCAAAAGCATTCTCAACAGCCACCCGTACACGACTGATGGTCTGGTTGAACGTGTGCTGTTTTTCAGTCAGCCGTCCGGTGTCAGGGAATGGTTTCAACAGCCAATTTTAGAGTGGATAAGCTGAGTCCCCTAGGATGTAGTATCCCGTACATAACGCACCGATGTTCCTGATAGGTGGGAAGAGGTTTCTCCGACTAGCTAACTCCCACAGTCTGGACAGTCTCAGCACCCTAGCATCATGCATGCTCCCTGGAAGCCCAGCAAACACATTCCAGAACAAACCCTTTCCATCAACCACACCTTGAAGGATTATGGAGTGCCAGCCTTTAGAATTGAAGTAGTCAGTGTTACATTCTTCTGGTGCTATGATGGGTATGTGGGAGCAATCGATGGCACCAACGCATAATGGTAGCCCCCACCGATTCTCGATGTAGGCCGACATTTCCATGAATCTCCCTTCATCGGGTAAATGAAGCAGTTGTGGAACGAGCGATGACTCTGCTGCTGCACAAAAGTCCTGCACACACCTGCACACTGTTGTGATGCTGACCCCAAAAAGATGTCCAATACTGCGGTACTCTGAACCGGTAGCAAGCTTCCACAGTGCGATGGCCACTCTCTTCCTCAGCGGCACACATAAGCGGAACGTCGTATCTTGCCGCTCCATGCATGGACGCAATTTGTGACACAGGTAGGTGAAAGTGTCCTTGGACATCCTGAAATTCTGCAACCACTGCTGGGTGGAGAAGCTGGGAACAACATCCTCCCACCAATGCGAGCTACGATGTACTGTCCAGACACGCGGTCTGCAGCAAGTATTTTGCACCAACGCAGCCAACTGAAAAACACACACACAGCATACATAATGTAATTTGTGTAATAATGATAACCTGTCAACATCAAAATGCTGTACACAAGAATAATATGACTATAAAATGAGCTTTCCGACATCGCCTCCCTCCTATGCCTGTTAATTAACTGAAACACACACACACCATAATGTCATTCCTGTAATACTGATAACTGTCAACATCAAAATGCTGTACACAAGAATAATATGACTATAAAATGAGCTTACCGATATCTGCTCCCTCCTCTGCCGGTTAAGTAACCTCACCATTCCAGCTTCATATTCCTCCCTGGCAACCGCGAGTCTCCTGTAGTGTTC
The DNA here is from genome assembly GCA_020510985.1 of Pholidichthys leucotaenia. NCBI lineage: Eukaryota > Metazoa > Chordata > Actinopteri > Cichliformes > Pholidichthyidae > Pholidichthys > Pholidichthys leucotaenia. The sequence continues at coordinate 162,096,271 of CM035847.1, forward strand.
CAACGTGTTTTGTCTCAATTCACGTCATCGCCTCTGGTAATACTGTCTTCTCTGGTTAAACTCTCTGGCCTTAATTGTGAGAAAAAACCACAGAGCGAGCAACGCAATAATCCTTGGATCCTCCATTTTGTCTAGTGTAATGAAGGATTCAGTCGCGTGCGTTACGTCATGGGAGTGTGGCCCCGCCTCGCTGAGAGTGTAGCGCCGCCTCGCTGTTATAAATCAACCCAGCATAGGACAACGCCCAAGCTCAACACCGTGCTAATGGAGACAGAAGCATTCCGAGCCGTATTGAAGTGAATCGAGCCGTTCCGAGGTGTGCTGGGCTAGTGGAAATGAGGCTTTAGAGTTTTGGGGTGGGGGTGTGCCGTATGATGTTGGTGAAAAGGATCCCTCTGTGTACTGTTCAGTGGGGCCTCACCTCACCTCAATTTTAATTGCACTGTAGACACTGAAGGCTTGGGGGGATTGGAGCCCCGCTGCTCATGGCAGTGGCTGGCGGTGCCTTAACACACTATTCCCCCAATTTTGACTGCACTTTGGTAGTTCACACACCTGCATACAATTACACCACACAACTAACACTCACCCATCACGATTTGTGCATGGGGCTTGGGAGGGGGAGTCTTCCCCCACCCCTGCTGGCGTCCTTCTGCTGGGGGCCTTGGGCCTGGCTGGTGACCTGGGGCCTGTCATGTTGTCGTCATCCCTGGCCGCTGCCGAATGATTAGATGCGAGCAAGGGAGTGAGGGAGTGAGAGAGGATGTGAATGAGCAAGTGAGTAAGTGAGAGTGAGGGAGTGATGAGTGGAGATGGTGATGATGGTGGGTCGGATTTGTGTGGTACTTTGCGTGTCGGGTGGTATCTCAGAGCGCTTGTGGTGGTCCATTGATCAGTCGCTCTGGGTGGGCATTTTTTATTTATTTAGCGAATGCAAAGTCCTTAAGCCAAGCAGTTGCCTCCTGGTTTGCTGTATGGAGGGTGTGTAATCCTCCTTCCAGTCTTTGGAGCGGGCAAGTCTCTATGATGTGTTCCATAGTTTGCTCCTCTCCACATGCGCACAGTGGGCTAGAGCTACTGCCCCATCTGTGAAGGCTGGCCAAGCAGGGGCCATGTCCAGTCCTGAAGCGATTGAGTGTAGACCACTGTCTCCTTGGGAGGTTGGTGCCCGGGACCTGTTGGTTGGGGTTTATCACCAGCTGTTTGTTTGGGACCTCCTTGGTCTCCCATTCCTCTTGCCAAGCTGTCTGGATGGTAAAGTCAGCTGGGGGAGGGTTTTTCCAAATTGGCCGTCTGGATGAAAGTCGGGCAGTGGGTGGGGTGTAGATATCTGCATGGATTGGTAAGTGAGGAAAATCTTTAACTTTTTGGAGCATCCTTTGAGTTAATGCTGCTCGCCGGATGTGTGGAGGGGCTATGTTTGACAGTACAGAGAGCCAGGGGAGTGGTGTTGAGCGGATTGTTCCAGTTATAGTTCTCATGGTTGAGTTGAGCTGGGTGTCTACATAGTGTGTGTAAGATGACCTGGACCAGACAGGGGCACAATATTCTGCTACAGAGTATGAAAGGGCCAGTGCTGAGGTGCGCAGGGTGGAGACTGCTGCCCCCCATTTAGCACCAGCGAGCTTGCAGAGCAGGTTGTTTCGTACTTTTACCTTAGCAGCCGTCCCCTTTAGATGTTCCTTGAAGGATAAGGTCCTATCAAGGGTCACTCCAAGATAAGTTGGATTTGGGGCATGCTTAAGCTTGAGTCCGCTCAGGTGGATGTTTAGTTCTCTGGCAGCTTTTGCATTGTGGAGATGAAATACACTGGAGACGGTTTTTGCTGGGCTTGGTTTTAGGCGCCAGATTTTGCAGAACTGGTCCAGTTTAGCAAGATCTTCCGTGAGCACCCGTTCCAGTGGTTCAAAGTCTGGTGCTTGGAATGCCAAACAGATGTCGTCTGCATAGATGAATTTGCGGGATTTTGTAATAGGCAGGTCGTTTATGTAGAGGTTGAACAGAGTTGGAGCTAGAACTGAGCCTTGTGGGAGTCCGTTTTTCTGCATTCTCCATGCACTTGTGTTGTGACTGAGGTGGACTCTGAACCTTCGGTTGGTCAGCAGCGTTTTTATAATTGCTGTTGCCCAAGCAGGGATCGCCTTTTTAAGTTTCAGGAGGAGGCCTTTGTGCCAGACCGTATCATAGGCGGCTGTAAGATCGAGAAACACAGCCCCTGTCTTCAGTCTGCTCTCAAAGCCATTTTCAATGAAGGTGGTTAGGGCCAGTACTTGTTCTCCTGTACTGCAGTCTTTGCGGAAACCTGCTTGATCCACACTTAGAATATCCTCTATTTCTGGGGAAATGCGTTGCAGTATTAGGCGCTCCATGATTTTGTAAGGAACGCTGAGTAGGGAGATTGGGCGGTAGCTTGCTGGTAGTTTGTGGTCTTTGCCAGGTTTTGGGATGGCAATGACCTTTGCTGTCCGCCATTTCTTTGGGATCGAGTTCGTTTGTGTGATCCTTGTGTAGAATTGTGTCAACCAGGTTAGGGCTCGGGGGCCAAGATTCTTCATGAATTCTGGAAAGATGTTATCGTATCCTGCTGCCTTTCCACATTTCAGGCCCTGTAGGACTTTCTCCAGTTCAGCAGCCTCGAAGGGTTCAGGGTTCGTTTCCTCTACAGGCATTTTTTGGTGTTTTTTTAGCTCAGTTGTAACTGCTCTTCTGGTGTCTTTGTCTTGGGGTGCTTTGGCGATAGTCAGTAGGTGGGATGCAACTTGGTTGGGTGTGACGGATGCTCGGCTTTGGCTAGGGGGCTTCTGTGCAGCTCCTAGGCGACGGATGAGGCTCCAACATTTCCTGCTAGAGTGGGTAAAGCTCCGGTCAGCAACTGTCTCCTCCCATTTCTTTCGCCGGGCTGTATTTAGCGATTCAATGAGATGGTCTGCTATCTCTGGGTCCCCTGATGTTTGATAGGATTGTAGGAGGGCAGCACTTTCTCCGTCCAAACATGGGACATAGAGGGGTCGGTAGCCTCGTGGGATTGCAGTATGGGCAGCCTTGAAGATTGCACTGCAGAAGCGGTTGTATGCTTCATCTACAGTGATGGTGTGGAGTGGGATGGTAACAACGCTCCGGTCCAGAGTTTCACTGAATTTCTTCCAGTTGGCTTTGCGGAAGTTCCAGCGCATCTTCCTTGGGCTGTATATGACTGGAAGTTGTAGGCCAATGTGTACAAGCAGGGGCCGGTGTTGGCTGTGTGGAAAATCATCAAGAATGAGGATCTGTGTAGGATATGGCTCCCCATTCAAAGAGCTGACCCAACACAGGTCAGGAGAATAGTCCTTCTTCCACCTAGCAGAGTGGAAGGTTCCTCTTTGTTTGGGGTCGTATATCAAAGCGAGGTCATTTCTGGATGCCCAGTCTGAAAGTGCCTCCCCATCACTGTCCACTGCTGGGTACCCCCAGTCAGGGTGATGGCTGTTAAAGTCCCCCACATAGATGGCAGGGTGGGGTAGGGTGGGTAAGACCTGCAGATCCCAGTTGGCATTAGGGGGCTTGTACACATTGACAATATGGAAGCCACCAATGATTATGGTGTCTGAGAAATGTGTTGTTATCAGGTGATTTGCTTCAACTATGTCAGAACGCACATAGGTGGCACGTCCATGTTTAGCATGTAGAACATAGCACAGGAGGTCAAAGCCTTTGATGGTGAAGCGGCCAGCTTCCTCTGTGCCAATATGAGTCTCTTGGAGGCAGATTGCATCAATCGAATGTTGGAAGGCGAGGACTTCGATAAGGCTTCGCTTGGCTGCAGATAGGCCTTCAACGTTTAGTTGTAATATGCGAAGGGCAGATCCTACCACAAAGTGCTCTTGGGGCTGTTTGCTTTCGGCTTTAGGACTGTGACTAGGATTCTTCTTTGACTTGGCACAGAGGCGTCGTCTCTTCGAGTTTAGTCTGCTGGTAGGATCATTAGCTTCCCCAGGCGAGCCCGGGTACTGGCGGAGGGCGCGACGAGAACGCTGATCCATTGCCCCCCATTGGTGGGCATTGGTGGCGGTATGCTTCTGTGGTTGTGGCTGCCCTGGGGCATGTTGGCAAGGGTGTGGCTGCTGGTCCACACTGGCGGCCTCCTCAGCCAGTGCTGGGCATTGGTACACATTCATGCCCACTACATCTGTGCTGCGGTCACCCCAAGTGTTAAGGGTGAGTACGTTGGCGGGGGGGGGGGGGGGGGCAAGTGAATGTGAGTGAGTCAGAGTGCAAGTGAGAATGTGTGTATCATGATCATGGGTGGAAGGAGGCCTGGGTGGGAGTGGGAGCGAGATTAACTGGGTATGGGAGTGGGTGAGAGCGGGTGGGTCTGGGTGTGTGAGTGTGGGATCGTGTGGGGCAAGTGAGAATGAGAGAGAGTGCATGTGAGTGTGAGTGGGTGTGTGTGAGCACGTGGGAATGGGTGTGTGTGCAAGTCAGGGTGTGCTGGACCGAGGGGGTGTCACCTGCTGGTCATGTGCCCTCCCTTGGAGTGGGGGGCTGGCCCCCGTGCCTTGCTGCCACCTTCCTTGGGCGTGGGGGCCTGGGGGGTCACGGGGTGTGTGTTGGGGTGCTGGGTTGGGTGCAGGCCTGCTGTGGGGGTGTCTAGGGGGGCTTGTGCCTCTAATGGGAGCCAGTCTCCGCCAGTCTTGGGTGGGGGGTGCCGTGCCGGCCGCTTGGCAACCCAGCATCCCTCGGCCATCCCTCCTGGGGCAGATGACTGATTGTCCTGGGGCTTGTTGGTCCTAGGACATTTGTGGTCTGTTGGGGTTGGTGGCACTGTTTGCTTGATCGGGGTTTCTTGAGGGAAGGGTGTTACTGTGACCTGCCGCCCTCTTTGTATGTTTCCTGGCAAACCACTGACACACACAAACTTTGTGCACGCTCTCATATACACACACACATATGTCTCTCTTTTAACAGATGCAGATAACAGATTCGTGATGAGACCATTTCAATAGAAGAAAGTTTGTCTTCTGTATGTTTCAGTTGTGTTTGTCTTCTTTTTGTTCCTCTGTCTTTTCTTCCATCCCCCCCGGCCCTAGTCAGGTCCTTCATGGGTAAAACAATTTAAATGAAGTACACATACATACTCGTCGGCCTCCGTCGGTCTATGATGACCATGGAAGAGAATCCTAAATGTCTACTCTGCTGGAACAGCACCGCCTGTGGCTGAACAGGCCGATGCACGAATGGCGGTCCCTGTCACACAGGTCGCACTTGTGGGTGGTCTCCGTGCTGCTGGGTCTGTGGCGGTTCTTCCTGCGGGTCCTTTTTTCATCTGCTGCAGCAGTCAGTCTCTCTTCACCCGCCTTTTGCTGTCTGGTCAGGGTGCCTCTCCATTTGGAGCGGTCCGTTGCAAGGTCCTCCCAGCGCTCTGTGTTAATCTCCAGGACCTTCATGTCTCTCTTGTAGACGTCTCTAAAGCGCAGCTGTGGGCGGCCAACGTCTCTCCTGCCAGTAGCCAGTTCTCCATAGAGGACGTCTTTGGGGATTCTGCCATCCTCCATACGGTGAACGTGGCCTAGCTAGAGGAGCCTGCGCTGCCTGAGTAGAGTGAACATGGTGGGAAGGCCGGCGTGGGACAGAACTTCTGTGTTGGGCACTTTGTCCTGCCAGGATATGTCCAGGTAGTGGCGAATGCAGCGCAAGTGGAAGTAGTTCAGTCTCTTTTCTTGCCAGGCGTATGTTGTCCACGTCTCACTCCTATAGAGCAGTGTGCTGATGACGCAGGCATTGTACACTGCCATCTTCGTCTTGACAGAGAGTTTGGGATTCTCCCACACTCGTGTGGTGAGGCGAGCGAGTGTGAAGGCTGATTTTCCAATCCTCTTGTCGATTTCTGTATCAAGGGAGAGGTTGTTGCTGATCTTGGACCCCAGGTATGTGAACTGATTCACGACCTCCAGCTCGTAGTCGTCGATGGTGATGGCTGGTGGTGATTCCGTGCCTTGCGCCAAGACGTTAGTCTTCTTCAGGCTGATGGTAAGCCCGAAGTCCTTGCATGCCTGGGAGAAGCGGTCCATCAGGGTCTGAAGCTCCTGCTGTGTGTGGGTTGCGACTGCAGCGTCGTCTGCGAACAGCATGTCTCTGATTAGAGCCTCATGTACTTTGGTTCTGGCTTTCAGGCGGGCGAGGTTGAAAAGCCTGCCATCTGATCTTGTGTACAGGTAGATTCCCTCTGTTGCTGTGCTGAAGGCATGCCTCAGGAGCATAGCAAAGAAAATTCCAAAGAGGGTTGGCACAAGTACACAGCCCTGTTTCACTCCACTGCGTATGTTGAATGGCTCTGAGACGTTGCTGTCGTGCTGCACTATCCCCTGCATGTTGGTGTGAAATGATTCAATGAGGCTTTGCAACTTTGGTGGGCATCCTATCTTTGGCAGGATCTTGAAAAGGAACTCTCTGCTGACCAGATTGAAGGCTTTGGTGAGGTCGATGAAGGCGACGTACAGGGGCATGTTCTGTTCTCTGCATTTCTCCTGGAGTTGGCGGATGGAGAATATCATGTCTACCGTCGATCGCTCAGCACGGAAGCCACAGTGAGACTCAGAGTAGACACGTTCGGCAAGCTTCTGTAGACGAACGAGAACAACTCGTGCGTAGACTTTGCCAACAACGCTGAGGAGGGAGATGCCCCTGTAGTTGTTGCAGTCGCTTCTCTCCCCTTTGTTTTTGTAGAGGGTGATGATCTTGGTGTCCCTCATATCCTGTGGTATGGCATCTTCCTTCCAGCACTGGCAGAGGACGTCATGCAATGGCAGCAGTAGGGCGGTCTTGCAGTGCTTGATCAGGTCGGGGGGTATGCCGTTGTTGCTGGGTGCCTTGCCAGCGGCCAAGCTATCAATGGCCTTGCTGAGTTCATTGATGGTTGGCTCAGCGTCAAGTTCATCCATGGATGGCAGGCAGTCGATGGCATCAAGGGCTGACGGTGTCACGGTGTTCTGTCTGGAGTAGAGGTTGGAGTAGTGTTGCACCCATCTCTCCATCTGCTTGTTCTTTTCTGTGATCATCTCCCCAGTGGAGTATTTGAGGGGGGCCGTCTTGCTCTGAGCCGGACCAAGTGCTTTCTTGATGCCATCGTACATACCACGGATGTTCCCTGTTATGGCAGTGGTTTGAATGTCTTGGCTGAGCTGAGTCCAGTACTCGTTGGCACAGCGCTGAGCAGTCTGCTGAACTTTGCTTCTCGCAGCCCTGAGAATCTGGAGATTCTTCTCATTTGGGTACTTCTTGTACTCAGCAAGTGCTGAGCGCTTGGCTTCAATGACGGGGGTCATCTCAGTCAACTTGGCATCAAACCAGTCCTGTGACTTTGAGGTCTTCCTCCCAAAGGTAGCCAAGGCTGTGCGGTGGATGGTGTTTCGCAGCTCTTCCCACTTCTGCTTTGCAGATTCTCCTTCTTGTGGTACACCGAGTTCCTTTCCAAAGGTGGAGGCAAACTGCTCAACAAGTTCTGGCTGGGCCATCTTGCTGGTGTCAATCTGTGCCTTTCCAGGCTGTCTAGCACGATGGAATTTCTTCAGCTGCAGCTTGACCTTGCAACACACCAATGAATGGTCTGTGCCACAATCTGCACTCTGGAACGGACAGGTGATTAGCACGTTCTTCAGTGAGGTGCGCCTGGTCAGGATCAAGTCCAGCTGGTGCCAGTGCTTTGAGTGCGGATGTCGCCAGGAAACCTTGTGTTGGGGCTTGGTCTTGAAGAACGAGTTTGTGATGCACAGATCGTGATATGTGGAGAACTCGAGCAGCCGCTGTCCGTTGTCATTCATTCTGCCCACGCCAAATGGTCCAAGAAAGGAGGGCCAGGAGTCGTGGTCAGTACCCACTCTGGCATTGAAGTCTCCAAGGAGAATGAGTTATTCAGAGTTGGGGATGATCCTGACAGTTGTTGCGAGATTCTCATAGAACTCGTCTTTTGCCTCTGGTGTGGCTGTCAGTGTTGGGGCATACACACTGACGAGGGTGACTGGGCCTTGAGTGGTGTTCAGGTGGAGGGTGAGGAGTCGTGCAGAGCCAGTGCTGCCCGGTTCCACCATCTTCAGCAAGGTGTTCTTCACTGCGAAGCCCACTCCGTGTTCCCTGTGTTCGTCACTGCCCTTTCCCTGCCAGTAGAACGTGTAGTCCTTCTCTCTCAGTGTGCCTGCGTCAGCCAACCGTGTTTCCTGGAGAGTGGCGATATCAACTTCCAGTCTCTTCAGCTCATTATTGATGATGGCAGTCTTCCTGGTGTCGGTGATGTCCTTGAGGTTAACAGCGAGTCCTGTCATCATATCGCGGACGTTCCAAGTTCCCAGTTTTAGAGTTGGTCTCTTTTGTTTTTTTGTCTTGCCTGGTGCGAAGGTTCTCAGCCTGCTGTTCAGACTTCTCCTCATCCCCATGCACCCAATGAGGAAAGCAAGCTGTGGCGGGACAACACCTTATTGGCTTGGGGCTGCCCAGCTTGAGGCGGGCGGTAGCTGTCCAGTGAGATCCGATGATCCCTCCCACCATTGGGAACAACCCCTGACGCCGCACTCTACGCCAATTGAGCGGTGGCTTATAACCGGTAACTGTCATTCCCTGTGTTTTGTCTACGCCAAAGGCGAAGCTGGAGTGTCCTCTCCAGTGATCCAGTGTTCTACCTTCCAACGTTGGGCATTGGTAGGATTCAAGCCTGGGCAGGAAGATATGGAGGACAAGATGTTGCCCATGCTGCATGCCCCCCCCTCTCCCCGTCACTGATGAATCCAAAGGAACAGCAGGGTTGCTACAGTTTGGCACCAGCGCCGTCGCAGGAGCTGCCAGAACAATGTTGAGCACAACAGAGAACTGCCTTAGGGACTCCGACTCAGGATTTTTCCTCAGGGTTGACTCCCGAAGCCTTTCCCATGACCGGGTGTGCCGCAAGGCAGCGGAGGTTTGAAATCAGGGTTTACCTTCCCCTAGATTGGCTACCTTCCCAGGTTGACGAGCCAAAATCTACCAGAAGCATCTGGTTTTAAGGCGCCAGAGGTCTGCCCTCGCCCCTTCTCCTTTTAGTAAAAGCAGTTCCACCAGGCTTAGAGACTAAACCACATGGGCAGGCTAGGAGTTGGACTTAGTTGTCAGAGGCTTTTTGAGACGCACGCCATAAGGAGCATTTTATGAGCACTGGGAGCTTAACCCCAGTGCCGCTCCTGGCTATGACAACCTTGGAATCACATACATACATACAGTATATACAGTATATACAGTATATACAGTATATACTGTGTATATATATATATATATATATATATATATATTGTGGAAATGACGAGGCAGAGTTTATCTCTCGAGTCAGTTTTATTCACATCTTCCAACATCACGAAGCAGAATAAAAAAGAACGACAAAGGGAACTCTCGTCCTTAAATACCAGGACTCTTACAGTTAACAGGTCACATGTCTCACAAAACCATTGCATTATAAAGACAGCAACAATGCATCCTCTCTACATGATATCACACCACTATCTACAATGCATCCCCTCATTAATCCTTTAATTATTTCCCACAGTCTCAAGCTTTGCATACCAAAGCTAACTCTCCTGCAGCTTCCTGTAATAACCACAGAAGCTCTGCCCTTGCTCTGGTCTAAAATGTGAGTCCAAAAGCAGGTCACGAATGTGTGTCCCCACACAAAGCCCCCCCAGCATTTTAGAACAAACAAGAGAAAAACAACATGCATGCCGTGAAAGTATCAATGCCCATTAGTCCACCAGCTTTCTGGGCTTCCGTCTCCTGCCGTATCTGCTGTAGCTGGGGTTGGACGTCTCCGCGGCGCTGTCACGCTGGGGGTTTGCCGTCTGGGGATGGGAACCTTTTGTCAGCACCTGTGGGGGTTCTGTGGAAACATTACTCTGTGAAGCCCTCCACGGGGGTCTGCCTCGCCGCGGGGCCCTCGCCAACAGCACTTGCTCATCTGCCATCACAAAAGCGGGTTTGAGTCTGTTTATGCCTACTTTCTCTTCCCTACCCCCCAAATCTAGCAAAAACTGCTTGTCCCATGTTTCCAGCACTCTGAAGGGTCCGTCATAAGGCGGTCGCAGCGGGGTTCGGTGCGCATCGTGTCTGACAAAAACAAACTCTGCATTCTTCAAAGTTTTAGGCACAAAAATGGGTGGAAAACTGTGGTGCGCCGGGCCGGGCAGCATGTTTGATTCTATGTCACTCCGCAACAGCTGAGACAGGGAGGTGTCTGGCGCAGGGTTATCTGGGAGAAACTCCCCAGGGAGCCGGAGTGGCTGCGCAAACACGAGCTCTGCTGGGGAGGCTTCTAAGTCCTCTTTAGGCGCAGAACGCAACCCCAACAACACCCACGGTAACTTGTCTACCCAATTTGCACCCATCAGTGACGCCCTGAGAGCTGCTTTCAATGACCTATGAAAACGTTCACATAACCCGTTAGCCTGCGGATTGTACGCGGTTGTGCGGTGACTTGTGACACCCAGGCTGCGGGCCATTGTCGACCAAAGCGCGGAAACAAATTGAGGGCCTCTGTCGGACGTAACATCCGATGAAACGCCGAAGCGCGCCACCCAAGCTGTTAAAAATGCGCGTGCAACCTCCTCGGCCGTGGTTGATGCCAGCACGACCACTTCAGGCCAGCGCGTGGTGTGGTCCACCATTATGAGAAGGTGTGTGCACCCTTGTGACAGTGGGAGGAGGCCCACGAGGTCCTCAGGAACGTGGTCGAACCTCTTGGCCGGAATGTGAAATGGCTCCAAAGGAGCTCTCGTGTGCCTGTGTACTTTGGCTCGTTGACACGCCGTGCAGGCTGCTGCCCACCTTTCACTTGCTTGCGGAGGCTCGGCCACACAAATTTTTCTCCTACCGTTTTGACCAACGCGCGCACTCCTGGGTGCGCCAAAGAATGAATCGAGTCAAAAACGCGGCGGCGCCACGCAGCTGGTACTACTGGTCGCGGCCGACCCGTGGAGAAATCGCAGATTAGTGAGGGCATACCGTCTTGCAGCACCCTGTTCTCCAGCCTTAACCCTGTTGGTCCAGACTGGAGCGCGCGCACGTCCGCGTCACTACCCTGCTCCGCGGCTATGGCTGCGTAATCTATTCCCACGCTGACTGGGGCCGCTACGGCGCGCGAGAGGGAGTCTGCAACTACATTGAGTTTGCCCGCCACATGCTGGATATCAGTGGTAAACTCTGATATCGCGGCCAGCTGTCTCTGCTGCCGGCCTGACCACGGTTCGGAAACCTTGGCCATCGCGAATGTGAGCGGTTTGTGGTCAACGAATGCGGTGAAAGAGCGTCCCTCCAGTCAGAACTGAAAGTGGCGAATGGCCAAATGGAGAGCGAGCAGCTCCCTGTCGAACGCTCTGTATTTACGTTCGCTATCACGCAAGGTACTGCTGAAAAAAGCGAGGGGCTGCCAAACCCCGGCTACATGTTGCTCCACAACCACCCCTATGGCCACCTCTGAAGCGTCAGTGGTGAGTGCTATGCTGGCAGTTGGGTCTGGGTGTGCCAACAACGCAGCCCTTGCCAAAGCTGCTTTCACCTCCGAGAACGCTTGGTCCCGCTCCAGGGACCACTCGATCTTATCCGGGGGTTTCTTTTTTTTGAGCGCGGCATACAGCGGCTGCATGAGTTGCGCCGTGCGGGGGAGAAAACGGTTATAAAAATTCACCATTCCCAAAAACTCCTGCAATGCCCTGACCGTCTGTGGCCGGGGAAAATCTGCCACCGCGCGCACTTTATCAGGAAGCGGAACTGCTCCTTCGGGGGAGACGCGGTGTCCTAAAAAATCGATCTGCGCCATCCTGAACTGACACTTCGCTGGGTTGATTATTAACCCGTGATCTCTCAACCTTCGGAAAACTGGCCAGGTGTTTTTCGTGTTCGTCTTCGGACGCGCTGGCTACTAAAATATCGTCCAAGTAGACGAACATGAAAGGGAGATCGCGAAGCACCGCGTCCATCATGCGTTGGAATGTCTGAGCCACCCCTTTAAGTCCAAATGGCATGCATAAAAACTCAAAGAGGCCAAACGGAGTTATTACCGCTGTTTTGGGTATGTCCTCAGCGCGCACTGGGACTTGGTGGTAACCCAGACCAAGTCTATTTTAGAAAAAACGTGCGCCCCTGCCAAATGAACAGAAAAATCTTGGATATGCGGGACTGGGTAGCGGTCATGAGCTGTAGCGTTGTTTAACCTGCAGAAATCCCCACAAGGTCGCCATGATCCGTCTGCTTTCGGGACCATGTGCAGCGGGGAAGCCCACGGACTGTTTGAACGTCTGATAATGCCCAACCTATCCAGGTTGGCGAATTCCTCGCGCGCTATGGCTAGTTTAGCTGCGTCCAAGCGCCGAGCTTTTGCAAAAACGGGCGGTCCAGTAGTGGTAATAAAATGCTCCACCCCGTGCTTAGCGACTGTTGCCGAAAATGTGGGGACCGTGAGTGCTGGGAACTGAGTGAGCAGTGTGTGGAACTTACCGCTTGCAGCTGTGACGTTGGCTTGTGCTGTAAGATAAGATAAGATAAGCCTTTATTAGTCCCACAACGGGGAAATTCCAGGATTGCAACAGCACAGGGATAGCAACACTCAGAGCAACAATCAGAAGGCAAGAAAAAAAACAAGCAAGCAAGAGCAGCTAATATACATATGTACATATTACTATAAAATATATATATACACACACACACACAGACACACAGTGCAGAGCATTGTAGCTGGATGGAATAAATATATGAATCTATGAACACACAGTGCAGAGCATTGTAGCTAGATGGAATAAATATGTAAATATATAAACACCCACAGTACGGAGCATTGCAGCTAGGTGGAATAAATATGCAAGTATATAAACACACACAGTGCGGAGCAATGTAGCTAGATGGAATAATATGTAGATATATAAAAACACAGTGCGGAGCATTGTAGCTAGATGGAATAAATATATAGATATATAAATATAAACACACCCAGTGCTGAGCATTGTAGCTAGATGGAATAAATATGTAAATATATAAACACACACAGTGCAGAGCATTGTTGCTAGGTGGGATGAAACAGCATAACCGTCTATTTAGTTATCCTACATGGTATGATTATGTGCCCATACATATTCTCACCCTCCATAGCGACCGGTATGTTCCTAGTTGTATGCCGGAGAGGACCATTGTGTAAGTCTATTGCATCTTTTGCATTCAAAAAAAAAACAAAAAACTATTAGTTTGTTACGTCTTTTTGCTATCTCTGCGAGCAGCCCTGCTTAGGTTGTACAGTCTGACAGCCGTTGGTAGGAAGGACCTACGAAACCTCTCGGTTGTGCACCTGGGATGATGTAGTCTGCTGCTAAATGAGCTCCTCAGTGCATCCAGTATGTCCTGCATAGGGTGGAACTCGGACTCCAGCAGAGATGACAGTTTAGCCACCGTCCTTCTCTCTCCTATCTCCTCCATCGGATCAAGGCGCTGCCCCAGGACAGAGCTAGCTTTCTTAATCAGTTTGTTCAGTCTCTTCCTATCGGCTGCAGTAATGCCACTGCCCCAGCAGACCACTCCAAAAGTGATGGCTGATGCCACCACCGTGTCATAGAATGACTTCAGCAGCGCCCCTTGTACACCAAAAGACCTGAGTCTCCTCAGCAGGAACAGCCTGCGCTGTCCCTTCTTGTAGAGTGCGTCAGTATTGTGTGACCAGTCTAGTTTATTGTTCAGATGAATACCCAGGTACTTATAGGATGTCACCATCTCGATGTCTGTTCCCTGTATATTTACTGGTGCTGTGAGGGGCTGCCCATGCCTGCGGCAGTCCACCACCAGCTCCTTAGTTTTCCTCGCGTTGATCTGGAGGCAGTTCCGATGGCACCAGTCCACAAAGTCCTGGATAAGCCCTCTGTACTCAGCTTCATCTCCGTTGGAGATGAGACCAACAATCGCAGAGTCATCAGAGAACTTCTGTAGATGGCAATGTGTTGTGTTGTGTGAGAAGTCCGCAGTATAAAGAGTGAACAGGAAGGGAGCCAGCACCATTCCCTGGGGGGCCCCCGTGCTACTGATGATCGTGTCGGAAACACAGTCCCGGGTTCTCACAAACTGAGGCCGGTTCGTGAGGTAGTCCAGGATCCATGATGACAGGTGCTGGTCCACCCCTGCGCGCAGCAGCTTGTCCTTCAGGATCATCGGTTGGATGGTGTTGAAAGCACTGGAGAAGTCAAAGAACATGATCCTCACCATATTCCCGGGCTTCTCCAGGTGGGACAGAGAACGGTGAAGGAGGAAGATCACCGCATCCTCCACCCCAATGCCATGCTGGTAGGCGAACTGGAGTGGATCCATCGCTGGTTCCACCAGGGGCGGAGATGAGCAAGGAGCAGTCTCTCCAGGGTCTTCATCAAGTGGGACGTCAAGGCCACCGGTCTGTAGCTGTTCAGGTCTTTGGGGTGGGAAGTTTTTGGTACAGGTACCACACAAGATGTTTTCCACAGCTGTGGTACCCTCCCCAGTTTCAGGCTCATGTTGAAGATATACGTCACAATCCCACACAGCTGGTCTGCACAGGACTTGAGGAGCTTTGCGCTGATGCCGTCCGGTCCCGACGCCTTCCTCGCCTTGATCTTCCTCAGCTCCGTCCTCACCTGGGTCTTGGTCAGGGTCAGGATGGGGGGCTGTGTGTTGGGAGTGGGGGGGGGTGTCGGTGGAGTGGGGAGTGGGCAGCAGGACTTGATTTCTTAGAGGCAGCAGTGGTTGTTGTGCAGACAGGGGGGAGGGCGGTTGGTCAAATCTATTGAAAAACAGATTCAGGTTGTTCGCCCACTCCCTGCCCCCCCGTGGCCTGGGGGGAGGTATTCTGGAGCCCCGAGATGGTTTTGAGGTTTCTCCAGACCCCGCTGATGTCGCTCTGTTGCAGCTTGTCCTCCATCTTCTTCCTGAAGCTGTCCTTGCCTTCTCTGATCTTTCTCCTCAGCTCCCTCTGTACGGACTTCAGCATCTCCCTGATCCCCGACCTGAAGATCCTCTTCTTCTCTCTCAGAAGTGTTTTTATCTCAGGGTTGATCCAGGGTTTGTTGTTTGAGTGACGCCGTATGGTCTTGGTGGGAACGGATTGGTCCACACAGAAGCTGAGGTAGCCCGTGAAGGTGTGAATGAGGCCATCGATGTCCTCACCATGTGGATCGCAGAGCTGCTTCCAGGCAGTGGCTTCAAAACAGTCCTTTAGAGTGTCCATTGTCTCCTCAGACCATAACTCCACAGTGTGCATGGCCGGAGGTTGTCTGTGCACTAGGGGTTTGTACACCGGCCGGAGATGAACCAAGTTGTGATCCGATCTCCCAAGTGGGGGGAGTTGTGATGAGGTGTACGCCTCCTTAGTGTTTGCGTAGAACAAATCCAGTGTTTTATTGTCTCTAGTGTGGCATGTGACATACTGGGTGAAAGTGGGCAGAATGGGAGACAGTGAAACGTGGTTGAAATCACCTGAGATGAGGAGAAGAGCATCTGGGTGTTCTGTCTGCAGCCTGCTGGTTACTGAATGGATGACGTCACGCGCTGTCCCAGCGTTCGCTGTCGGATTTGCATAAACAACAATGCAGATCACGTGTGAGTGTTCTCTCGGGAGATATGTAGGCCTCATGCTAACAGCTAGCAACTCAATGTCTTTGCTGCAGTGTCGTTGTTTAACAGCGATATGTCCCGGTCTGCACCAGTTGTTGTTAACATACATTATCACTCCACCGCCCCTTGCTTTGCCACTCTCTGTAGGCAGGGCCACTCCCGCTGTGCAGGGGATAGAATCAAAAGAAAGTGCATTAACCAAGCACCTGTTAGCGAGATCAACCAACAAACCATGTGAGCACAGAAAATCAGCCCCCAACATATTGAAATTTACTGCTGCTACAACAAAAGTCCACTCAAATGTACGGCCGTGTAGAGACAGAAGCAGAGTCTTCTCACCGAAGGTCTTAATCTCTGAGCCATTCGCTGCTGACACCCGGGGACCTCCGGAACCATCTAGTTTGTCCGCGTAGGAAGGCGTGATGAAACTCAACTGGGAGCCAGTGTCGACGAGGAACTGCTTCCCTGAGCGTGCGTCCGATAAGTAGAGCAGCTTGTTCTCCTACCCGAGGGCCGCGGCTGCTACCGACCCCTGGTCTTGGCATTTCCCAAACACCCAATCTGGCTCGGTGGTACACATTTGCGTGCCCTCTCCGCGAAGTGGCGATGGTAGAAACAGAGGACGTCCGATCCGCGTTCCCTGGCCCCTGCCGCCGCGGTCGTCGGTGCGTCTGGTACCCCTGCCTCTGGCCTCCTGTCGTCTCCGGTCGCCGCGCTGAGTTCTGCTGCAGCGGCCGCGGCTGCGCGCCGCTTGGTGGCATTGACAATCCGCTGCGCTTCTCGGCCCAGGGCGCGGTAGTCCCGTTGGTCCAACAGTGGCGAACTGGCCAGGGTCGCTCTCGCTGCTGACGGTATAGTCCTGAGGAAGAGGTGGGTGAAAATGAAGTGATCATCATCAGAGACTTTCAACCTCAACAACTTCTCCATCAGGTTCGCGGGCATGTCATTTTCCGACTCCGTCAGCCCCAGGAGCCTCTCTGCTCGCTCCTCCGCCGAGGGGGTGATTTGCTGGTTGAGTGCAGCCTTCAACGTGTCATATTTGTCGTTGTCCGGCGGCTGGTCGATCAGGCTCTCCACATGCTGGGCCGTGTTGTTGTCCAGCTTTGCGACTACGTGGTAGAATCTTGTGGCATCTACCGATATCCCCCGGAGGTTGAACTGCGCCTCAACCACGTTGAACCAGGAGCGTGGATTGTTCTGCCAGAAGTCCGGTAGCTGGACTGTTGCGGCATTCGCTTGGCTGAGGGCTCCTGACGAGGCTGGCCCGGGGGAATTCTCCTCATGCATGATACGTCTTGGGGTCACCAGTGTGGAAATGTGAAAATGACGAGGCAGAGTTTATCTCTCGAGTCAGTTTTATTCACATTTTCCAACATCACGAAGCAGAATAAAAAAGAACGACAAAGGGAACTCTCGTCCTTAAATATCAGGACTCTTACAGTTAACAGGTCACATGTCTCACAAAACCATTGCATTAGAAAGACAGCAACAATGCATCCTCTCTGCATGATATCACACCACTATCTACAATGCATCCCCTCATTAATCCTTTAATTATATCCCACAGTCTCAAGCTTTGCATACCAATGCTAACTCTCCTGCAGCTTCCTGTAATAACCACAGAAGCTCTGCCTTTGCTCTGGTCTAAAATGTGAGTCCAAAAGCAGGTCACGAATGTGTGTCCCCACAGTATATATATATACGTATATATATATATATATATATATATATATATATATATATATATATATATACAAACAATCAGGGAAGCAGATTTTTGTTCTGCTTACCTAGCTGCTTGACAGGACAAGGGGGGAAAAAGAAAGAAAAAGTCCTTCAATGTGATTTTCTGGATTTCTTTTTTCTCATTTTGTCTCTCATAGTTCAGGTATACCTATGATGAAAATTGGAGACCTCTCTCATCTTTTAAGTGGGAGAACTTGCACAATTGGTGGCTGACTAAATACTTTTTTGCCCCACTGTATATATATATACATACATACATACATACATACATACATACATACATATATATACAGTGATCCCTCGTTACTTCGCACCTCACCTTTCGCGCCCTCAGTGCATCGTGGATTTTTCAAAAATATTCATCAAAAATTCAAAATTGAGAAAAAATGGGCGGGCGCTAGCAGAAGGCTTGAGACTACATTAGAACATCAGGTATCAACACGGAGAGCCCGCACAACTCAAAATCCACCTCTCTGTTCGCTGTTCTCGTGTTGGCTCGGCTAGGGAATCTCGCAAGCTGATTGGCCGAGACGTTTTACCCAGCTTCTCTCTCTGCCGAGCGCCCATACCCAGCGAAGGAAGACCGCATTCATTGTTCTTTATCGCTCGAGTTGCTTAGTCTCGCCGTGTGGAACTTTTCGCTGTTCTCTTGTGCCTTTTTGTGCGAAATAGTCTTCCCGTCGAGCCACTACGCCGCCTCCTGCAGCTTCTCCAGCTCTATCGGAAGCTGCCCTCGATGATCCTGCGCCTCTAGCACCTGACGATGAGGCGTCACCTGAGGAGCAGTAAAGCTCTCATTAACCTGTGCAGTAAATCATCTTCATCTTAAGTTACGTATCTTGTTATAAGAATAAAAGAGTTCTAAAAACATATTTATGTACACTTTATTTACATCTGCATATGTATGTACACTTACACACACACACACGTATCATATGAGAGAGAGAGTGAGAGAATGAACGTACGTATTATTTATGGGTGACGTCATTAGGGGTGACGCTACTTTGCGGTTTTTCACTTTTCGCGGTCGGTTCTGGAACCCATTAACCGCGATAAGTGAGGGATCACTGTACAGTGGTACCTCTACTTACGAACGTCTCTACATACGGAATTTTCAGGTTACGAGACGCCTCAACGGGAAAATATTGCCTCTAGTTACGAACAAAATTTCAGGATACGAAAGGCAAAAAAGTACGCGCTCCTCGCAGCTTCCGTAGTTTACCGAACGTAAACATACCTGTAGCTGCTCTGCCATTGGCTATCGCCTGGCATCTTCCTGGTATCCCATTGGCCACGAAGTTTTGTTTTTTTTTTCCAAAACTTTATGCGTTTGGTTGATCTCGCCAAAGAATATGGCCGTAATACATCAACGATCAGCACGGTATTAAAACAAAACGAAGCACTTACAAGCCGACAAAAGCAAACGTCCTTGGATCAGAACATGAACCAAAGAAGGCAAACGATGACAACGTCGACGACGATAGCAGTTAAAGGGTAAATGAACATAATTTTTATTATTCTTTCTCTTTTATTATTCTCTTTTATTATTCTTTCTCTCATTTTAAACTCTCATTTTATGTTTATTGTGCAGTAATCTAATTGTAACATGTATTTGTTACATGTTTTGATGCGTTTTTACGATTTATAAAAAAATTATGCCCGAATTTTGGGGGCTTGGAACGGATTACGGCATTTACATGTAAAAACGCGCCTCTACTTACGAATTTTTCACGTTACGAGAATTCTTCCGGAACGAATTAAATTCGTAAGTAGAGGTACCACTGTATATATACGTACAGTATATATACTGTATATATACAATCAATCAGGGAAGCAGATTTTTGTTCTGCTTACCTAGCTGCTTGACAGGACAAGGGGGGGAAAAGAAAGAGAGATCACATTTCTGCAGTTCTGGCCTCCCTTCATTGGCTTCCCATAGAATTTAGAATTAAGTTTAAAATCCTTCTTCTCACTTACAAAGATCTAAATAATCAGGCCCCTTTTTATTTATAAGATTTGATAGTGCCTTATCATCCTAACAGAGCTCTACACTCCCAAAATGCAGTATTACTTGTAATACCTAGAATCTTCAAAAGTAAAGTTTCAGTTATCAAGCTCCTCCCCTTTGGAACCAGCTGCCAATCTGGATTTGGGAGTCAGACTTGATCTCTTGTTAAGAATAGGGTTAAAACGTTCCTTTTTGACACAGCCTATAGATAGGGTGGGATCTGGATGCCCTGAACCCTCCCATATGCTGCTAAGAGGTTTAGACAGCATTGGGCTGCTAACAGGTTTAGACAGCCCAGTGCATTCCAATAATGCACTGGGCTTCACTCCTTTCTTCACTCTCAATGAAATATTTTTGCTGGTCATTAGCAACTGTTTGTTCTCTCCCATAGATTGAGTCCCTGCCGTAATGTTTTCTCTCTACATGTCTGTTCTTTTCTTCATCTTCTCTAACTCCTCTTCCCCCAGGCAGTCGCAGCAGATGACTGCCCCTCCCTGAGCCTGGTTCTGCTGGAGGTTTCTTCCTACTAAAAGGGAGTTTTTCCTCTCCACCGTCCCCAAGTGCTTGCTCGCAGGGGATCATCTGATTGCTGGGGCCTTTCTGCAATTGTGGGGTTTTCCCCTACAGTTGAAAGTGCTATGAGATGACTGCTGTTGTCAAATGGCGCTATATAAATAAAGTTGAATTGAACTGAATTGAAGATTTGAACCAAGGTTCTTTCCTCTCTACATGGCTTGCACAGAGAGTCCTAATACGGGGGATACTGTGAAATATTGGAAGAAAAAAGTACAACAAGCTTTCAATCTACTGTCATCTTTATAACTGTTAGCACTGTCCTATGTACTTCAGTAAGTGTAGATTTTTTCTGTCCTTTGTTACAGCGCCTCCTGATTTACAAACCAAGAACTAGGTTTACTTTCAATGCTTAACAAAAACTCCCTGGAGAGGGACAAGCTCTCCAAAGACAGCAAAATCTCAGTGCAAAATACTGTCCACACTCACATTTTTTTTTTTAGATCTCTTTGTCTATTAAATGTCAGTATTTTATACAACGGTATTATCAGTGAAGACCAGACAACTTTGTTATTGATAACATCACACTAACAGATAACAGCAATCTATCCAGACTGAACCTTTAGTTCAGATTTTCTGCTTATTAAGTTGTTTAAATGAAGTATTGTGGAGAGTGTGAATAACGAGGCAGGTTTACGAACAGACGACTTTTATTACACTCTCTCATCAGTCATACACAAAAAAGCATGATACAACCAAGCACGGTTTCTCCTTTTATCCCAGCCGCTCATCTCACATCTGCACGACATTTCACATCACATTGCATGACATTTAACATTACAATACATTCACCCTTAAACCCCCCCGACTCCTTCTTCCTGCCAACTCCCCATGATCTCCCTGACTATTGTCCTCCTCTGTTTACCCTCTGCATCCTGACTGAGACGCTGTCTGAGATGACTCACCCAAGTCTCTACACCACCACCCCCAGACAGAGTTTCAGTCCTCACGCCTTTTGGGCTTCAGTCTCCTCCCATATCTGCTGTAACGGGGGTTTCTGTGCCGGCGGGGGGCTGCTGGGAGTGTGTCTGACTGCGGGTGGGCCATGGCGGGGGGGGGGGGGGTACTCCGCTTTGCCCGTGTGGCTGTCCTGGTGAAACGATTGCCTGGGGAGTTCTCAGTGGGGGTCTTCCACGCTGAGGGGCCCGAGCCAGCAGCACTTCCTCGTCCGCCACTACAAAGGTGGGCTTAAGTCTGTCTATGCATATTTTCTCCCGACAACCCCCCAAGTCTAACAAAAAATGCTTGTCCCCTGTTTCCAGCACTCTGAATGGGCCATCAAAGGGTGGGTGCAATGGAGGGCAGTGGGCATTGTGCCTGACGAACACAAATTCTGCGTTCTTCAAAGTTTTTGGCACGAAAGCGCGTGGAAAACAGTGGTGAGCCGGGCCGGGCAGCTTGTCTGTGTCTGCACTATGCTGCAACCGCTGAAACCAGCAGTTGTCCAGCGCAGGATTATCTGGCAAAAATTCCTCAGGCAGCCGCATTGGCTGAGAAAAAAACAGCTCTGCCGGGGAAGCCTCCAAATCCTCTTTTGGTGCGGAACGCAACCCCAATAAAACCCACGGCAACCGGTCTACCCAATTTGCATCTGTCACTGAAGACCTGAGTGCTGCTTTCAGTGACCTGTGAAAACGCTTGCATAACCCATTGGCCTGTGGGTTGTACGCATTTGTGCGATGAATTGCAACACCCAGGCTGTGGGCCATCGCGGACCAAAGGTCGGAAACAAACTGAGGGCCCCTATCGGATGTGATGTCTGACGGGATTCCAAAACGCGCCACCCATGTTGTCAAAAAAGTACGTGCCACATCTGCGGACGTGGTTGCCGCCAGTGGGACTGCTTCTTGCCAGCGTGTGGTGCGGTCCACCACTGTCAGAAGGTGCGTGCACCCCTGCCATGGCGGGAGGGGGCCCACGAGGTCCACGTGAACATGGTTGAATCTTTTAGCCGGTATACTAAACGGCTCCAAAGGAGCATTCGTGTGTCTGTGCACTTTGGCTCGTTGACACGCTACGCAGGCTGCAGCCCACTCTTTCACTTGTTTGCACAGGCCTGGCCAAACGAACTTCGCTCCCACCATTTTGACTAACGCGGGCACTCCTGGTTGCGCCAGAGCGTGAACTGACTCAAACACGCGGTGGCGCCACCGGGTGCGGGCGTCCCGTGGAGACGTCGCAGATTAGGGAGGGCTTGCCGTCTTGCAGTACTCTGGTCTCCAGCCTTAACCCTGTTGGTCCAGACTGGAGCGCGCGCACGTCCGTATCGCCAATCTGCTCTGCGACCATGGCTGTATAATCTATCCCTATGCAGACCGGGGGCCACTGCCGCGCACGAGAGGCAGTCTGCCACCACGTTCAGTTTACCGGACACATGCTGAATATCAGTCGTAAACTCCGAGATCGCGGCCAGCTGTCTCTGCTGCCGGCCTGACCATGGTTCCGAAACCTTGGCCATTGCGAACGTCAGCGGCTTGTGGTCCACAAACGCGGTGAAGCTGCACCTTTCCAGCCAGAACTGGAAGTGGCGTATGGCCAGGTGGAGAGCCAGCAACTCCCTGTCGAACGTGTTGTATTTACGCTCACTGTCGCGCAAAGACCTGCTGAAAAAAGCGAGCGGCTGCCAAGAACTGGCGAGACATTGCTCCACGACTGCCCCTATGGCCACGTCCGAGGTGTTGGTAGTGAGCGCTATCCGGTCCGCCGGGTCTGGTTGCGCCAACAGTGCTGCATTTGCCAGGGCTGCTTTAACCTCAGAGAACGCCTGCTCTCGCGCCAGAGTCCATTCGACTCCATCCGCGGGTTTCCATCTCTTGAGCGTGACGTACAATGGCTGCATGAGTTGAGCTGCACGGGGGAGGAACCGGTTATAAAAGTTAACCATCCCCAAAAATTCTTGCAGTGCCATGACCCTCTGAGGCCGGGGAAAGTTTGCCACGGAGCACACTTTGTCAAGCAAGGGTATCGCTCCCTCCGGTGAGACGCGGTGCCCCAAAAAATCAATCCCCGTCACACCGAAATTGCACTTCGCCGGGTTGATTATTAACCCGTGCTCCTCCAACCTCTGGAATACCATCCTGAGGTGGGTTACATGTTCGTCTTCGAATGCACTGGCTACCAGGATATCATCCAGATAGACGAACACAAATGAGAAATCGCGCAGCATCGCATCCATCATGCATTGGAACGTCTGTGCCACTCCTTTTAATCCGAACGGCATGCGCAGAAACTCGAACAAGCTGAACGGAGTTATTACCGCTGTTTTGGGTACGTCCTCCGTGCGCACTGGGACCTGGTGGTAACCGCGGACCAGGTCTATTTTAGAAAAAATGTGTGCTCCGGCGAGGTGAACTTAAAAATCCTGAATGTGGGGAATCGGGTAGCGGTCGTGTGCTGTGCCGTTATTCAATCTGTGGAAATCACTGCACGGTCGTCACGACCCCTTGGCCTTAGGGACCATGTGTAGCGGGGATGCCCATGGGCTGTTCGAACGCCTGATGATGTCCAACCTTTCCAGGTTGGCAAACTCCTCACGCGCTATAGCCAGTTTAGCTGCGTCCAAGTGCCGAGGTCGTGCGAAATCAGGTGGCCCGGTGCTGGTTATAAAGTGCTCCACCCCGTGTTTAGCGATGGCTGCCGAAAACGTCGGGACCGTGAGTGCTGGGAACTGAGTGAGCAGTGTGTGGAACTTACCGCCTGGAGCTGTGACGTTGGCTTGTGTTACTGGCCCGGCACCTCGAGCTGTACAGGGGAGAAAGTCAAAGGACAGTGCATTAACCAGGCGCCTGTTAGCAACATCAACTAGTAAACCATGTGCACACAGAAAATCAGCTCCCAGGACTGGGAAACTCAGTGCTGCTATGACAAAAGTCCACTCATACATACGGCCGTGTAGAGATAAAGCCAGTGTTCTCTTGCCAAAGGTCTTAATGTCCCAGCTGTTTATTGCCACCAGCCCGGGGCGGCTAGGTCCTGCCAGCCGGTTGGCATAGGTCGGCAGGATGATGCTCTTCTGGGTTCTGGTGTCCATGAGGAAACGCCTCCCTGACCGCGAGTCCGTCACGTAGAGCAGCTTGTTCTCTTCGCCGGCGGTCGCAGCTGCTACTGACTGCCGGCCTTGGCGTTTCCCGAGCGCTTGAATTGGCACGGTGGCGCACATCTGCGTGCGTTCTCTCCGAAGCGGCGGTGGTAGAAGCAGAATGTGTCTCTCTGGCGCTCCCTGGCCCCCACTGCTGCTACCGTCGGTGGCTCCTCGCCTCCGCTGGTCGTCTCACAGGGTTCCGACGCCACCACGTTGACTGCGAGGGCTCTGGTGGTGAGGATGATTCGATCTGCCTCCTGGGCTAGCGCACGGTAGTCACGCGCAGCCAGCAACAACGAATTGGCAAGAACCACTCTCGCCTCTGTTGGGAGGTTCCGGAGGAAAAGGTGGGCAAACAGAAAATGCCCATCGTCCGTGCCCATTAACGCCAACATCTTCTCCATCAGATCGACGGCCGAACCCTCTCTTAACTCAGAACGCCTCAGGAGCCTCTCTGCTCTCTCACAGTCCGAGAGCGTGTAGCCCCGGGTCAGCGCAGCCTTGAGAGCCTCATATCTGTTGTGGGCGGGGGGCTGATCGAGCAGGCTTGCTACCTGCTGAGCTGTGCGAGCGTCCAGCGCTGCAACCACAAAGTAATACTTGGTGTCGTCTGCCGTTATTCCCCGGAGGATGAACTGAGCCTCGGTGTGGTGGTACCAAGAGCGGGTTGTGCTGCCAAAAGTCTGGTAGTTTGACTGAAACAGCGCACACGTTGCTGGGGGTTCCCATCTGGGCCATCTGTGGGATGCTTGCCGCGTCGCTGGGGCTTCCCGTCCGGGCCGACTCTGGGGTGCTTGCCTCGTGTTCCATAATTCATCCGGGGTCACCAGTGTGGAGAGTGTGAATAACAAGGCAGGTTTACGAACAGACGACTTTTATTACACTCTCTCATCAGTCATACACAGAAAAAGCATGATACAACCAAGCATGGATTCTCCTTTTATCCCAACCGCTCATCTCACATCTGCACGACATTTCACATCACATTGCATGACATTTAACATCACAATACATTCACCCTTAAACCCCCCCCCGACTCCTTCTTCCTGCCAACTCCCCATGATCTCCCTGACTATTGTCCTCCTCTGTTTACCCTCTGCATCCTGACTGAGACGCTGTCTGAGATGACTCACCCAAGTCTCTACAGTATCACCTGTCCTTATTATCCTCTGATGTATGACTTGGTTTGTTTTGATAAATGAATTTTTTGTCAGTGTTCACTGACAGTGTGTCAAGTTACACATCACTTCATGGCCAAGTGATAAACATTAAGATGGCCCTGTCTGTACTTCAAGCCATTACTTGTCTCTCAATTAGCCTTGGTGTCTACATGTTTTTGTTCTTGTATTCCCAGCCCCTGACCAACAGTCATAAAGTTATTCCAAGGTACTCCGACTGATAAATGATCAAATACTTCATGAATCTGATAATAAAGGGTGCAATAAAGGACGAAACATCAAACTTGTTTTGTGTTTCTTTGTCTGTTTTTGTTCATTTATATCATATTGCCTGTGGGACACATGACAGATTGTGACTTTGTGTGACCTTATATCATCCCCCTTTTTGGTGAATATAAATATTTTTCTTGAATGAGATGGGCTGGCCGGGCAGCGGAGTGGTTAGCACTGCTGCAGCACAGCAACTCACCTTTGGCCGGGGGATCCTGGGTTCCATCCCAGCCCCTTACCAACAGTGATCTGTGTGGAGTTTGCATATTCTCCCCGTGTCTGCGTGGGTTTACTCTGGAATTTCTCCGGTTTCCTCCCACATGCCAAAAACATGCAACTTAGGTTAACTGGCATCAACTGGGGATTCTAAATTGTCCGTAGGTATGACTGTAAGAGTGAATGGTTGTCTGGCTCTCTGTGTTGGCCCTGCGATGGACTGGCAATCTGTCCAGGGTTTACCCTGCCTCTCACCCAAAGATGCTGAAATAGCCTCACCCCCCACCCCCGCAACCTGAAAAAGATTAAGGTGAAAAAGATGGATGGATGAGATGGGCTGGCCTTTGTCACCAGTCTTCCTTAGTATTACTAACTAACTAACTACTAACTAACCTGCGCTTATATAGCGCTTTTCTAGTCACAAAGACCACTCAAAGCGCTTTCATTAATACTAACCCTCTATTCTAAGGGCCTATAGGAAACAGATATCTAGGGACAATTTAGAACAGCCAATTAACCTAACATGCATGTTTTTTTGGCATGTGGGAGGAAACCGGAGAAATCCCGGAGTAAACCCACGCAACACGGGGAGAACATGCAAACTCCACACAGATCACTGTTGGTCGGGGGCTGGGATCGAACCCACGATCCCACGATCCCCACAATCCCCCGGCCAAGGGTAAACTGTGCTGCCGCAGTGCTAACCACTGCGCCACCGTGCAGCCCACTATTACTATGTATTAATTTCAAAATCTGTTCTCAAGTTTTGTCCTCTTTTCCAGTCCACTCTATCGTCTGTCTATCTTCACTAGTGACTGAAAAGAAGGTATTACCAACAGCAGAGAGCCACTGCAGAATCAGGTTCGCAGCCTTTTTCAGGTCCCTCCAATGTTGCGTCTAGGAGAAGCCCAACATCTCTCTAAGGACCAAAATCTCCCACTTTTGCACCCTTATTCATTCTAGCATTCTTTATGACTGTAAGACAACCCTCATACGAGACCAAAACAAACTTGAGGGTTTTCCAAATGCAATGACTGTCAGATCCTTGGAGTTTCCCTGCACGATCATATTACAAATGAAAGCATCCATGGACTTCCCACTCTGCAAACATGGAGGGAGACACGTGTGAGGGAGCTCCTGAAGAGCTAATTTTTTCTTTCAAACGGCACCATTTACATCACTTCTACAACTTAAGCTTGTACTAACGCTTTTTTTGACTTGGTCATCTTGGCTTTCTTATCGTGAAAATGCCTCCAAAACATAACAAGCCAGGAAACATCTCTCAGCCTAGCCTGCGGCCTGTTGGGCATGCAGCCTCACCACCCCACAGTGATTCTGCTCCGCCTGCTAACACCTGCAACATGCCACCCCTGACTGCAGACATCGCTGCGCTTAAAGAGGAGATTATTTCTGACCTTCGTAATGAGGTTGCAGCGATATTTAAGACCGAGCTTCAAGCAGCACTGAGTGACAATTTAATGTCTATCATGTCCGAAATGCTCACTCTGAAAACAAAACTGTCTGGTAATCTTTTCTCCATGAGGTCGGACATCACAGGGCTAAAAGTTATGGTTACTGAGATAGAGCACTCTCTCTCCACTTGCTCCAACAACATTGTTGCTCTCCAGCATAAAGTGGAACATCTATCTATAGAATGCATGAGGGTTGAGAATAAATGTGCAGATCTGGAGTCGAGAGCTCGTCATCAGAATATAAGGATTATTGATGTCCCAGAGGACAACCCCACCCCCCTGTCCGTGGCCGGTGTATCCAAACTACTGAGGGAGGCTTTCGGTTTGGATGAGGAACCACTTGTGGATCATGCCCACTGCTCTCTTATGCCAAAGCCAAAACCTGGAGGTCACCCCTGCGCTATTGTGGCAAAGATTCACTACACATGGACTGTGTCGATATCCTCAGGAGAGTCAGAGAGCTGCAGCGGATGAAACTCCATAATATGACCATATCCGTCTTCCTGGACCACACCCCCAAGATGGCACGGGCCTACGCCGGCTTCAATGATGTTTGCTGCCAGCTGTGCGAGATTGAGGAAGTCAGATTTGGTCTGCTATATCCTGCCCGTTTGCCCATAACATACAGAGGCCAGCAGTGAGAGTTTACATCACCAGAGGAAGCCATGGCATTCATCAAGAACTCATCCAATGAAATTATATCTTAGTTTCCTTTGTGAATGAGTAAATTAACAAATATGATTCCATATCATAATTCACTCCAAGACATTGTCTGACTATATGAACAATACCGTTAACTACTGGAGGCTTACATTATTTTTTCTCTCTTTTCATTTTTATACACTGCCTTCTCAGCAGCTTATGGCTGTCATATTATTTCAGATTGCCGATTACTGTGTGCCATATACAGTATTTTATACTTAAGTTCTGTCTCTGCAGGCACTTGTAAGTTAGCTTAGCTACTCAGTCGAAAGCAACTCTTTATGAGTTTGGCTCCATTTGGAGTCAGCACAGTTGTTCTTATCATTTGGGGATGGGAACACTATATGTGCAGTTATATGGGTGGGTGGGGGCGGTGTTTGGGCTGTTGGTTCTTGGGTTTTGTCTCTGTGTGTATGGAAGCTCTTTTGTTTTATTTTGTTTCCCATTTTCCATTTTTCCCCTTACCCCAGTCATGAGGGGCAAGACAGTCACCTTTGTGATACTGCTGATGGTTAACACCAATTCACATAATATTGATACTGGATTGAGCACTAGATTCTTAAGCTGGAACATTAAAGGCATGAATAATCCAATTAAAAGATCAAAAATATTTTCACATATTAAGTGTTTAGACATTGATATAGCTTTCCTTCAGGAGACTCATTTGCATAATAGAGACCAATTCAGACTCAGATGCCCTTGGGTTGGGGATGTGTTTCATTCAAATTTTGATTCCAAGGCTAGAGGGGTTGCAATTTTGATCAATAAGAGAGTCAATTTTTTCCCCCTCTAAGATAATAACTGACAAATAGGGAAGATATATAATTGTTGCAGGTATGCTGCACCATAGTCCTGTATTGTTGCTAAATGTTTATGCGCCCAATTTCGATGACCCAAATTTTACTGATAGGTTATTTAGTACCTTCCCGGTCTTGAACACCCACCTTTTGATATTGGGTGGTGATATGAATTGTATTATTAATCCTTCTCTAGACCGTTCAAAACCCTGCACTTTGACCCAATCCTCCATGTCCATGTCAATTTCTGATTTCATGTTCAAAAATGGGTTTGTTGATCCCTGGATGGTCTGTGACCCTCAAGCTAAGGAGTTTTCTTTTTTTTCACACGTACATCAAAACATATTCCCACATTGATTACTTTTTTGTTTACAGCTCTCGTCTTTCAAAGGGAACCTCTTCTAAATACCACCCAATTGTTGTTTCAGATCATGCCCCACTAACTTTACACATAAGACTTCTTGAACAGCCTCGTATTTCTTCACCTTGGAGGTTTAATTCACAGTTGTTATCTGATGACGCATTTAATGCCTTATATCCTCCTCAATGGATGATTTCATAGCCCTAAATACATCAGACTGTATCAGTTTTTCGTTATTATGGGAGTCACTCAAAGCATATTTGTGCGGACAAATAATTTCTTATTCAGCGTGTACTAATAAAATTTGCAAGGCAAAAGTGCAAGAGCTCACATCAAAAATTTCATATATAGACAAATTAAATTCAGTTAACCCAAGCCCAACCTTGTTGAAGTGTCAGCTCAATTTATAGTCCGAACTCGATCTGATAACAACAGCAGATGCTGAACGTCTTTTATTACGCTCCTGTGTCAAGTATTATGAATATGGCCATAAATCGAGCAGGTTATTGGCTCATCGATTAAAAAGACAAACCACATCTCGATCGATCCCCAGAATTAGACACTCTACTGGTTCAAACACTTCTGACCAAAATATTATCAATACAGTTTTTACGTCCTTTTACTCTTCTCTTTATGAATCTGAATCTCCACCTGAAATTGGTGGGGGGTTTTTTTGTTTTTTTTAATACACAGACAAACTTTCCCCTCTACTCATTTCAGTATACAACGAGTCCCTTGAATGAGGTTCACTGCCTCCAACCTTGACCCAGGCCTCCATAACCCTTCTTTTGAAGCAGGACAAGGACCCTGAATTATGCAGCTCTTACAGACCTTTGTCCCTATTGAATGTTGATGCCAAAATTTTGGCTAAAGTATTAGCAGTTCATCTTGAAAAGATTCTTCCTAACATCATATCAGAAGAACAAAATGGGTTTATCAAAGGCCACCAGCTCTTTTTTAATGTTTGTACACTTTTGAACGTGATTTTTTTTCCAGAAATTCATCTTTTGTCCCTGAGGTTATCTCAATCGATGCCAAAAAAGCATTTGATCAAGTTGTGTGAAATTATGTTTTTACTACACTCCACAAGTTTGGATTTAGTGACAGATTCATATCAGGAATTAGACTTCTTTACACTTCCCCCCCAGGCTAGCATTCATACTAATGACACTCACTCCACTTATTTTACATTATCGCGTGGCACTAGACAAGGGTGTCCTCCTTTGCTTTCTACCTTAGCCATTGAACCGCTGTCAAATGCTCTGAAATTTCTTCCACTTTTTCCTGGTGTCTCTCGATCTGGTATTGAACTGAAATTGTCCCTTTATGCATATGACCTGCTCCTGTATGTATCAGATCCACTGACTAGTATTACACCAATATTATCCCTCTTAAAGCAGTTTGTCTCTTTCTCCGGCTATAAAGTCAGTCTTTCTAAGAGTGAATGCTATCCCATAAATTCCTCTGCTGTGTTACTTAAACAATCTGACATATCCTTTAAACTTAGCTTGTCAGGGTTTAGATATATGGGGATCAACATGACCCACACTCCAACCTCTCTTTTTGTTGCTAATTTTTCTCCACTGATGAGTCAGGTCAAGGCAGACTTGCAGAGGTGGAATTCTCTACCACTGTCTTTGATAGGTAGAATTAATGCAGTGAAAATGACCTTATTTCCTAAGTTTCTATTTTTGTTTCAGTGTATTCCTTTGTTTTTAACTAAAACGATTTTCAAATCCCTTGACCAAATTGTTACAAACTTTTGGTGGGGTGGTAAAACTCCTAGGGTTAAGTATTCACTCTTGCAAAAGCTTAAACTCGACGATGATCTTGCATTGCCTAATTTTCTGTTTTATTATTGCTCAGCGCATATTCACAAATTGATCCATTGGTTTCACTGTCAGGGATTTTTATGGTGTATGCTGGGGGCTCCAGTCACTTTCTTCTTCTTCCCTATTGGCTCTAGTCTGCTCCTCCCTACCTTTGAATCCATCCAACTTAAAAAGTAACCCCGTGGTCCTCTCCACCCTTAAGATTTGCTCTCAATTTCAATGCCATTTCAGATTTTTGTCACCATCAACTCTTACACCTGTCACACAAAATCATTTGTTTCCTCCATCACTTATTGATACCATTGTCACGATTTGGCAGAGTTGCAGCCTTAAGCATATCAGGGATCTATACAAAAACAATCTTTTTTCCACATTTTCAGATGTGATGTCAACCTATAACTTGCCTGCATCTCATCTGTTTCATTACTTCCACCTTAGACATTGTGCCTCTTCTCTGTTTCCAAGCTTCCCTTCCCTCCCCGCTAGCCAACCATGGGACGATCTCCTAAATCTGAAACCAAGTCAGAAATCTCTCATATCTGAAATATATGCACAGTTAGTCGCATTTGATGTTCAATCAGTTGCAAAAGCGCAAATTTCCTGGGAACAGGAGCTAGGTTTGAACATAAGAGATGAATTATGGAACAAAGCTGCCTCCAGTAAAAGCTCTAGCACATCTTGTGCCAGGCTACAACTTTTACAGTTCAAAGTGTTATACAGGGCCCACTGGTCGAAATCTTGCTTATCTGAAATTTATCCTGATATTGCAGATCAATGTGACAAATGCCACATCTCTCCCTGTAATCTCAGTCATGTTTTTTTTTTGTTTGTTTTGTTTTTTTCCTGTCCTAGGTTACAGAAATTTTGGTGTCACTATTTTGAAATCATGTCTAAGGCTCTGGGGAAAATGTTCCCCAGCCCCCCTCATGGCTATATTTGGGTTTGTCTGTTAACTCTCATCACATTGACTCTACACAGTCAGATACTGTATATTGGCCTTTACATCTCTCTTAGCAAGATGCCACATTTTGCTTGTATGGAAATCCCCTAAACCCGCTTCTATTTCCCCCTGGCTTAAGGATGTCATGTTTTTTTCTTAAAAAAAAAAAAAAAAAAAGATTTTAAGTAAAATGTTCTTCAGCTATTTTTTTTTCATAAATGTCAATCTTTCATAGATTACTTCCAGTCATTGCAAACCATTCCTCCAGACTGACACCCCTTTGCCTCCCTTTTTTCTTTATTGCTTTTCTTTTTCTTTTTCTTTTTCTTTTCTTTTTATGTGTATTCTATTCTTGATATTTTTCTAGTGCTCTGGACAGAGACTTTGTTCTATTGTTGGCCCAGTGAGGGCCTTGGTGATGGTATGGGTATTCTGGAAAAAAAAAAAAAAAGAGAAAAGTTGTAATTGTGACATTGTTTTCATAATCATTGCATGCTCTTAAAAAGATTAATAAAAAAAATGAAATCATCCATGAACAATGCCAACAGCAGCTGATTGCAGGAACAATTAATTATAAGTGTGTTAAGGTACTAGGATTATTTACTTTATACTTAGAGGTGGGGGTGTGTGGATATGGAGGTTTACTTTGTGACCACAAACACTCACAAACAAGAGAAAAAACACTCGTAGGTGCACTGGTCCAGACTTGGACAATTTCTTAATAACTAATCCTTGAACCTTTTATTATCCAGTCTCAATATTTGTGAATTCTTCTGCCATGACCCAGAAAAGCACACACACAAAAGAAATCAAGCAGAAACTTCTCTATACCGTTAACAGTTTTAATAATCAAACTCAGGTTAAATGACATTACATTGAATTGATTTGAAATCAGGTGAAATGATCAACAAGTATCAAACATCATATTAACTGGTAATGGATTCCTGAGCATAAAGTCTACATTTAAATCTTTGAGGAAACAAAAGAAACCAGATTTTGAATTTGTAACTGTAATGCAATGGGAGACTGTGGAATAACTGTAACAAAAAAAATTGCATAAAATTGGACACCATTTTGTGTGAAAATGATAAAAGCTGGTTAAATTCTGAGTTACTCTAGAAAAATGGAGGTTATTGAAAAGGAGAATATTAGTTTTCCTTTAGCTTTATAGCTCCTATCATAGCTTATGGACTAACTTTTAACATGAAAAATGGTCATTTTCATTTAGAATTAGACATCACATTTAGCCTAGCAGATAGAAAGTGGGAGTCTTGCTTACAAACAACTGTTTCTTCCGAGTCCGGCGATGATCTTGAATGCCAGCAAATGGCAAAAAGGGGAAAAAGACTGCCCGCAGTCCTTCCCAATCGTGGCAGCGGTTCTAGCTTTTACAGATTCAGCAGTTGGGGTAAGGAGAGTGGAGCCAACGGTAGAGTGAATGGCTGGCCCTTGGGGCAGATGTGACGTCTTATCTTAGGCAACAGATCCTTTCCTGGCCCACAACTTTAGGACATCCACCAGCCGATAAGAAACCACAGGCTGAAGGAAAAATGTATGTAAACAGTTCCACCCACGGAATCCTAGTTCTTCTGACGCCATGGTAAGTGGGTGAGACAGTCTCGGGTGAAAAAGTTCATAAATCACTATCAGTCCACTTTTACGGTGAGTTCAGGAAAATCAATAGAAAAAGTCCAGCAGAATAAACATGACATCTGAGGAGAAGGAAACATGACGTTTTGGAGTTTTACTCCAGTAAGAAGGGTTGAGCTCAACAAGCAAAGATGATCGCTCCTCAGATACCAGAAAAACAGAAAAAAACTTAAATTCAAGACAATGAAAGACAACTTTAGAGAACACAAAACTTCTGAAACTGACAAAAATTAAACTACTAGGGTGCTTCTCTCTATTTAACTGAGCGTGATCCTTTGGTCATAACCTATGACTGGAAGCAGGAAGAACCAATTATCGGCAATCATGAGAGATTCGAACGGGCTATGGTCCAATACGAAAGCGGTCTTTTGTCTGTAACTGACCAATAGAATGAAAGGGGGTGCCGACCAACAGAAATGGCCTGGTGATTGGCTGGTACCAGTCATATGACTGGCATAAGTTTTCAGCAGGCAAACACACATTTACTATAAAATTGTCCTCACTGTCTGTGTCGCAGTGCTGCGCTTGTCATGTGACATGTCATGTCATGTCCTAACACCCCCCAGTTGTACTAAGTATTGCACCTCACAAGATGGCAGACATGTATAACTTACTGCTCTTGCCTTAGAGGATCAATGGCCCCCATATAACCCCCCCCCCCCCCCCCACTTCTGGACACCAGACAAGAAGAGTTTGTAGACAAATAATCGATTGCAACATGGATCATAAGACGGATTGCAAGATGGAGGAGGCATTTGCACCCAAATTTGCTAACTATGATTCTAAAAAGAGATTATTTAGATTATGAAGGTAAATATCTATATTTTTTTTATAACAGAGGGTGGGCGAAGCTGGTTGATTTGCACCTGCCATCGACCCCCAGCGCCATGTGACTGAAGAGAACAATCGCGCCGGTTCCCAGTTGTCATATGAGATAAATTGCGGCGGAATAAAAGCGAAATTGCGGTGGAATAATCTTAACACTTTCTGGATGTGAGAGAGAAAGCTAAAATTACTGAGACAAGACAAAATAGCGACGAAAATGACGACCAGGATGGACGAAAATGGACAATGCACGCCACCTGGCCAGCGGTAAGTAGCA
Source organism: Pholidichthys leucotaenia (assembly GCA_020510985.1). NCBI lineage: Eukaryota > Metazoa > Chordata > Actinopteri > Cichliformes > Pholidichthyidae > Pholidichthys > Pholidichthys leucotaenia. The sequence goes on from CM035847.1 coordinate 162,130,802, forward strand.
ATTTTCTTTGTTTGTTTACACTGCAAATGATTTTCTGGTTCATATTCTTTAAAGATAAGATAACAAAATGCCCAAAACAACAAACAGTGACCAAAAAACAAAACAAAACCATCCTTTGTGTATATGTGTCCAAAGTCCGTTTTTGACTGAAAGTTATGTAATTCGATATGGCTGCCGTGGCATTAGGCAAATTAGATGTGTAAATTTACTTCTATCTCAATCTTTGGATCATATTCTACATCTTTCTACTTGACAGTAAGCCATTATCTCTTATCACTTTCAAGTTATAGCTTTGGAAACCTCTGACATCTGAACTGAATAGAGGAGAGGGGAGAGGAGGAAATGGCTCAATGGAGCACCATAGGCAGTCATTGGGGTAATATAAAATCTAAGCTAACTTCAGTGATTCATGACTAACTTTCAGTGAGAATGGATTTTTATAAACTTGTCTTTCTATAATTAACATGGATTAGAATAAGGTTCATTTAAGCATTTTCAAACATGCAACACATTTAAAATCAATGATTAATGAAACATTTCAAACCCATCATTGTCCAACACAGAGGCAGTCATCTTCAACAGTGTTCTGAGCAGTATTTCCTGGAGCAATATCAAAGTCATGAGGAAAGAGGATTATTTCAGGCAGATAAAGCCAAAATCCCAATGCTAAATAGATCCAACATGTCCCTGAGTTGAACAGAAGGGACCAATGTTGAGCTGTGGGCAATTTCTTGACACCTGTGGAATTTAGGTCAAGGGGTCTGGGATGTCTCAAACAGTACTTGAAGCATAAAACTCCCTGGTTGGGGAGGATGTTCCGGGAAGTATGATGTGCAGACTAATCCATTCCTGGTATGAAATGGGATCCTTATTGTCCCTTTAACCATGGAATGTGTTTTCAAACTATAGTTCTTAGGTGAAGGAAACAATTCTTTACCAGACTTTTGAGTGAAACAATTTCTTTAAGGTGAAGAGTGATTTTATAGATTTGAGCAAAATGAAATGATGCTACATATCCCCCCTCTGTATCATTGGTGAGCTTCGGTCAGTGTCGGTATACATCCTTGGCAGATGATTCCAGTTGGTGACTCTTGACCCAACTGCTGGACTAATGGTTTTGATGTCCATAAGCATTAACTTGTAAACAAAATCTTTTCCTGAGTATAGATATTTGGTTTTGTTTTACCATTAAGCAGCTGCAAAAATTGTTCAAAAATAGTTTGAATGTGCACAAAAATCAAAATAGAGTGCATATATATATATATATATATATATATATATATATATATATATATATATATATATATGTGTGTGTGTGTGTGTGTGTGTGTGTGTGTGTGTGTGTATACAAGAATGCTTACAAACTCAAAAATTCTAGCAGTAAAGATCAAAAAAGAAGGTGCAAAACAAAAAAGTTATTGCTTATAACTGAGGTAGAGGTTTAGGCTAAGAAATATTGAGGTCACTTGGGAAGGTTCACATGGGGTCCATTTAGCAGACCCCCCTATGGTTCCACTTCTACAACTTTAATGGGTTGTTCATCTAGTCCTAGAATCTCCGTTTCGGGAAATAGGTTGTCAATGTTGGGACTCGGGTCTAGGTCTTGGCATCTAAAACTGTGCCTCGTACTAGTAGCCAAAAGGTTGAGTTGGTCTTGAAGGGCTCTAGTTTGCCAGAGGTAGGTGCGGGCTGCAGCAAATGTCAGGAGGTACCCAAAAATAACCATGCATATGAGCATTGCATCTGGGACAGACCAGGAGTGTGAAATGTGATGGCGTAGTGGGTTAGGATTTGGTTCAAGGACTTGAAGCTCATTTCTCATCGTGGCTAAGTCAATGACTTGAGGACCTTCAAAGGAGACTTTATCCACGATCTCAGAGCTGAGTTGAAGCGCTTGCTTAGAGAAGAAATCGGACACATTGACACTGCCATTGTATTGGTCAGTGTTGAGGTGATACATTTTTTTTTTGTTACTTATTTGTACCCGTAGGTAGATTTGGTTTGCAGTCTGGTGACAAGCCACCGGCTGCCGGTCGCTGCGTGCGCAAGCGCCCTAAACCTACATGTTTTGGTATGCGGGAGGAAACCGGAGAAATCCCGGAGTAAACCCACGCAACATGGGGAGAACATGCAAACTCCACACAGCTCACTGTTGGTCGGGGCTGGGATTGAACCCACGATCTCACGATCCAGGAAGCAGAGTCGCAGTCTTACACGCCTCTCTGCAGCTCCTCTTCATCTGCCACCCCTCAGCTTAGCCCCTGTCTTCCCCATCAGAAAATCGTTGTCTGCTCCCTCCAAAGTGAATAAAAATATAATGTATAAGCATCCCAGGTGATAAAGCAAAAATATTGGTAAAACTCAAATTAAACATAAAGCCTCTAAATTGAATGATTTGGCCTCTGTTCCTCCTCATAATTTAAAAATTAAATGTGGTTTATTAAATATTAGGTCTCTAACTCCCAAGTCTCTGTTAGTCCATGATTTGTTAATTGATCATCAGATTTATTTAATTTCCCTTACAGAGACTTGGTTAGGACAAGAGGATTATGTTGGTTTAAATGAATCAACTCCCTCTGGTTATTTAAACTGTCAAAATCCCAGAAGTTCTGGTCGTGGAGGAGGAGTAGCAACAATTTACCATTCCAAATTACTAGTTAATGTAAAGCAAAAAACATGTTATAATTCCTTTGAGGGCCTGGTCCTCAGTATTGGGCACTTTAGCAATTTTAGGTTAAACCCAATTTTATTTGCCATAGTTTATCGTCCCCCATCAACCTACTCAGAATTTTCATCCGAATTTGCTGATTTCTTAGCTGATTTAGTGCTGAAATCTGATAGAATAATTATAGTAGGGGACTTTAATATACATGTGGATGTAGATAGTGACTGCCTTAATGTGGCATTCAATTCAATATTAGATTCGATTGGGTTTTCTCAGAAAGTAGGAAATTCTACTCATTACCTCCACCATACATTGGACCTTGTTTTGACATATGGCATAGAAATAGAAAATCTTGTAGTGTCTCCTCATAACCCTGTACTGTCAGACCATTGTCTGTTAACCTTTGATTTTACTATTTCTGACTATTTGGCTCCTAAAGAAAATATTATTACAGTAGATGCCTCTCAGATGATGCTGTTTCCAAATTTATGCAGATTGTTTCCTCTATGCCATGTGTCAACACAACAGAAATAAGCTATAGACAGCTTGCTCCTTCTGTAATTGATAACATGGTGGATAGTGTTTCAGCTTCTCTGCATCAGACTCTAGACTTGGTGACCCCCTTAAAAAAGAAAAAGTCTAATCAGAGATTTCTAACTCCTTTGTTCAACACAGAAACTCGCACCTTTAAACAGAAGACTCGTCAATTAGAAAGAAAATGGTGCTCTACTAATTTAGATGAAATCTATTTAGCTTGGAGAAATCATCTTTTAATTTATAAAAAATCTCTTAGAAAAGCTAGAACGAGTTATTACTCTGCATTAATAGAAGAGAACAAGAATAATCCCAGGTTTCTTTTCAGTACTGTAGCCAGGTTGACAAAGAGTCAGGACTCTGTCAATCCTAGCATTCCCTTAGAGCTTACTAGTCAGGACTTTATGAACTTTTTCAATAATAAAATTTCATCCATCAGAGATAAAATCAATCAGATTCTTCCCACAGTTAACTTAAATACTGTAACTACTACAACTCCTTCTATTGATCTCTGTCTTGATGAGTTTACTCCAATCGACCTTTGTGAGTTAGACAAAATAGTTTCCTCATCCAAAACCTTCAACTTGTCTTTTAGACCCTATTCCTACCAGGTTATTTAAAGAAGTCTTCCCACTTATTGGTAGCTTTATTCTTCATATAATCAATTCCTCATTAACTTTAGGCCATGTACCGCAGGCTTTTAAAACGGCTGTAATTAAACCCTTACTCAAAAAGCCAACGCTAGATCCAGGAGCTTTAGCTAACTATAGACCAATCTCTAATCTCCCTTTCATTTCAAAAATCTTAGAAAGAGTTGTTGCTACGCAATTATTTGACCACCTGCAGGGAAATGGTTTACTTGAAGAGTTTCAGTCTGGGTTTAGAATCCATCATAGTACTGAAACAGCCTTAGCGAAGGTCACTAACGACCTCCTCATTGCATCTGATAATGGACTAGTTTCTGTACTTGTCCTTTTAGACCTTAGTGCAGCTTTTGATACTATCGATCATAATATTCTACTTGATAGATTAGAACACTATGTTGGACTTAATGGAACTTTGTTGCAATGGTTTAGATCTTATTTATCTGATCGGTTCCAGTTTGTTCATGTAAATAATGAGTTTTCTTTCAACTCAAAGCTTAGTCATGGAGTTCCACAGGGATCTGTGCTAGGCCCTCCTCTTTTTAGTTTATATATGCTTCCATTAGGCAACATTATTAGAAAGCACTGTATACATTTTCATTGTTATGCAGATGACACACAATTATACCTGTCAATGAAGCCAGATGATAGTAATCAATTAGCCAAGTTAGAAGCCTGTCTTAAGTAAATCAAAGCTTGGATGACTTGTAATTTCCTGCTATTAAATTCAGATAAGACTGAAGTCATTCTTGTTGGTCCAAAAAACCTTAGAAATTCCTTTCCAAATCAAACTTTCAGTTTGGATGCGGTTACTCTTTCTCTTAATAGCTCTGTGAGGAACCTTGGAGTTATTTTTGATCAGGATTTGTCCTTCAATTCACATATTAAATTTGTTTCTAAGACTGCCTTCTATCATTTGCGTAATATTGCCAAGATTAGGAGCATCTTGTCTCAGAGTGATGCTGAGAAACTGATCCACGCTTTTGTCAGCTCGAGATTAGATTATTATAATTCTTTATTATCAGGCTATCCTAAAACATCTTTAAAAAGTTGATCCAAAATGCTGCAGCAAGAGTTTTAACAGGTACTAGAAAGAGAGATCATATCTCTCCGGTTCTGGCCTCCCTTCATTGGCTTCCCATAGAGTTTAGAATTAAGTTTAAAATCCTTCTTCTTACTTACAAAGCTCTAAACAATCAGGCTCCTTTTTATTTAAAAGATCTGTGTAACGTAAAAATGGGATATTAATAAATAATAAATATGATCAGGTATGAATTATTTAATTTATATTGATGTATTGGAATCTGAGCTCAAATCTCATTTCATATACATCAGAAAAGTTAATAACACTCGTAAGGGGCACCAGCTTCTATCTTTAAGAAGCAATTTGATCTTTAATTTCACTTTATACCTGTTTGATCACTCAATAAATTAATCAATAATCAGTCTCAAAAATTTTCCGTGAATTCGATACCTGGGCTTGAAACAGACTCAGAATGAAATAAATTCCCAACAACTTCTCATTTTTAAATATTTATTAAACGAAATGATTAATAGACATTGAAATAATTTCATTAATCATAAAATCAATCTTGTAAAGGATAGATTAACAATGTCAATATTTTCGGAACCAGGGTTAAACTGAGAAACGAATTTCTATCAGTTTGAGTTAACAGATTATTAAAAACAATGCGAATTTATGGAGAAAGTTTATTAATTATGAAAAAGTCCTAAATTAATCTTAAGAAAATAAAAACAGAATTTTAATGAAAAGAAGAGTTATGTTAAGGGCTTCTTAATTTGCATCTGATTAGATATATAAATTATTACCGAACCTCAGACGTTAAATCAGCAATGGAATTAAAGGTTGCCGCTCACGTGTCCCGGTGATGAGAGTTCTGTCGTCCTTCTTCAGCCCAAGACTTTGTGGATGTGAGGGAAATATCTTCCAGCAGATACTTCAGAGTCCACAGTTCGACCTTTGGATTCAAGCGGTCGAAGGAGGCTGGATTCTGGGCTGTATGACCCAGAGTTGTAACTGGGTTAGATGACTTTTCTTCAGAGCGATGTGGGACAGCTGCGCGTTGATTTCTCAGCTGTGTCTTTCTTCAAGAGGTCTTCGATAATAATTAAAAGATATCTAATCCGATTTCAAATTAGAAAAGAAACTTTCGGACTTTAGATAAAAATAGTAGTTTCTGGTAGGTGCTTGGTCAAGAAAAATATTATAAAAATAAAGTCAAGATTAAAGTTTACCTTAAAATTAAACAAACGGTGGTTTTACAGAAAGTTTAACAGAAAAAGTGATGAATAAAATTGGAGTTTGACTCCGATTAAGAGGTGAGCTCAAAGAAATAGGAATTCCTAGGTGTTTAAGAGAAAAAGAATACAAAGTTACATAAATTACAAGTTATCTGCTCTGTGTTCAGAAAAGCGACATGTGGTCCTTTGTTCTTCCTTGCTGGGTGTAGGCAGTGGAGGAGATCAGGAAAAGGGAGCCGAGGCGGACAGAGGATCTGCAGCAGAAAGAGTGACGAAAAGAGAAGAGTCTCTCTCTCCTTTTTATATTCCGCGGGCTTCCGGGATCTCAGCCAATGAGAGTCCTTCGTGGGCGGGCTCGACGAACCTTTAGTCCAATAACAGGCCTTGTCTGTGAGGGACCAATAGGATGAAGAAGCTGGGGGTTCTATGAAGACTGGTGACACATGATATCAGTCCACAGGAATACACAGTTTTAAATACATTGGAATGTACTGTTACACACTTATGTATAACTAAACTAACCTTAGTGTATCTTATAAGCAGTGCTTCTAAATCAACATGCAGGAATAAACATTCATATAAACATTAGCATCATATATATAAAATCACAGATTAATGCATTTCACACATATTCTCCACAAAAACATCAGAGTCCATCTGCATTTTCATAGTCCTGAAAAGAATGAAGGTTTAGAAATGAGTTTGTAATAATGTACTTTAAAGTTGTTTAAATCCAGCGTTTTCACAGTTTAAGGAAATTAGCTGAGTGTGGATCTGTTGCATGTTTTATGGGGGCAATAAAAGTGAAGCCGGACATTGGGGGAAATTCCTTAGGCTGGTTTTAACAAAACAAAGGGGATTTCAGCTGTGGCCTGGGGGAAGGAAATCCATTTATTTGCGTTATTCCTGGATGAAACAAAAATGTCTTTAAGCAGAAGAATAATTGTTGCTGAGCCAAAGTGAGATGATGCTACATCTGATACTACTGTATTATCCTAACAGAGCACTACGCTCCCAAAATGCAGGATTACTTGTAATACCTAGAATCTCCAAAAGTACAATGGGAGGCAGAGCCTTCAGTTATCAAGCTCCTCTCCTGTGGAATCAGCTGCCAATCTGGATTCGGGAGTCAGACTCGATCTCTGTTTTTAAGAATAGGGCTAAAACCTACCTTTTTGATATAGCCTACAATTAGGGAGGGATTATGTGTTTCTGAACCCTCCCTTAGTTATGCTGCTAATAGGTTTAATCAGCCGGGGGACCTCCAGTAATGCACTTGGCCTCACTCCTTTCCTCACTGTCTATGAAATATTTTTTTTTTTACTGGTCATTAACATCTGTTTGTTCTCTCCCATAGATTGAGTCCCCATCGTGCTGTTTGCTCTCTATATGTCTGTTCTTTTCTTCTTCTCTATCCCCTCACCCCCCAGCCAGTCGCAGCAGATGACTGCCCCTCCCTGAGCTTGGTTCTGCTGGAGGTTTCTTCCTGTTAAAAGGGAGTTTTTCCTCTCCACCGTCGCCAAGTGCTTGCTCAGAGGGGATCGCCTGATTGCTGGGGTCTTTCTGCAACTGTGGGGGTTCCCCCCCTACAGTTGATAGTGATATGAGATGACTGTTGTTGTGAAATGGCGCTATATAAATAAAGTTGAATTGATTTGAATGGAATTGAATCCCCGCGATCCCCCGACCGAGGGTAAACTGTGCTGCCACTGCGCTAAACCACTGCGCCACCGTGCAGCCCAAATTGCACGTACATGGCCAAATTGCCGACATGGAAGAGTGAGCCTTGAGGAACTTTGACCCAGAAAGTGTTGGAAGGAAGTGTGATCTGGGAAAACATGTTGTGCTGATCGTAGGTGACGGTAGCAGATTGCATTGGAGTGTTAACAAACCACCGGTTTCCGACAATGTGGACCTGTGTGGTGGTCACTTGAGATCATGGGGTGAGGACAGTAGGACAAGTCATGTCCTGAGATGATGCTTGGATTCCACAGATGCCCCTGGTGCTATCCTTAAGAAAAAGTTTACTACGGCACAGATAGTGGACATCCCTGGTGAGAGTGCACATGCGTAGGTTCGGGACCAAGTAAAGGCCAGGACTGTTGTCATGGTACGCCACCACTGAAGGGGTTTTGACCTTGACATGAGTGTCCCGCTTCCAAATCCCAAAATTGACAACCTTCTTCAACCAGTAGATACTGTCGTAAGTTATCATCGGTAGATTGACAATGAAAGCCACTGGGGCTTTTCAGGGTCAACGTAGATGGGGATAGCGTTGTACAAGGTAAAAGCTAAATGGGCTTGGAGCAGTGTTATAGTTCTCTGAGTGGCGGTAGCAAGCAAGTCTGTGACTACTGACATAGGGAGGAGGTAGAGTGGAAGGAATCCTGCCCATTGCTAAAGCGTCAATGGAAGAACTAATGTCCCTAATTGTGTCTGACAACAACACAGACACTAGCTGTGCCTGGGCAAAGTCAACCTGAAGTACAGAGAACAACGACTGCATCAACTTGTTGAGTTTGACCATAGCTTGAGAGTGAGTGTTCATAACTATCACCGTACCTTGTAAGGTGGTACTGACAGCTTGTAAGCTCATTTTCTGGGCTGTCAGTTGTCCCTGCATCCGAGGGAGCTCGGTTTGTAGCTCACCTACCTGACGTTTTAGGGTAATGATATTGACCGAATTAATGGCGGAGGTATCTAAGCTAAAGAGCAATCCTAAAGCTGAGGCAGCTGTTAAGAATCCACCTATGGCTCGTCGGTTTCTGGCTTTGGGTGCGGTTAAGTTGAACTGGGTAATGGTGAACTTCTCTAGTTGTTCCAGCGCATGTGTGATATCAGATTGGGGCTGCACGGTGGCGCAGTGGTTAGCACTGCGGCAGCACAGTTTACCCTTGGCCGGGGGATTGTGGGGATCGTGGGATCGTGGGTTCGATCCCAGCCCCCGACCAACAGTGATCTGTGTGGAGTTTGCATGTTCTCCCCGTGTTGTGTGGGTTTACTCCGGGATTTCTCCGGTTTCCTCCCACATGCCAAAGACATGCATGTTAGGTTAATTGGCTGTTCTAAATTGTCCCTAGATATCTGTTTCCTATAGGCCCTTAGAATAGAGGGTTAGTATTAATGAAAGCGCTTTGAGTGGTCTTTGTGACTAGAAAAGCGCTATATAAGTGCAGGTTAGTTAGTTAGTTAGTTAGATTCAGCCTTGTCTATAGCTTGCTGGATTAAGCGACGTCCGACCAAGGAGGACGAGCCTGGGCTTAGCAGAAGATGTCTAGACTACTGTGGAGGGATCAAACCACACAAAGATCTTTTGAGTGTGGATTTGACATTCCGTAATCAGGGGTCCTGGTTGGTCAATCAAAGCTATCCCAGACTCGGGACCCTCTTGCACAAGGTTAGTAAAGGTAGACACGATGGTTAGGCAGAGGGTTAAACCAAAAAGCAGGAGGGCCATTATCCTGGCAAGATACATAGAAATGAGGGGTTTTAATGTTAACTCCCCTATTGGTTCCTTTTATCTTTACACTCCTGAGTGGCAGATAACAACTGTTCTCAGAGGTGGAGTAACTTTTGCTAGAGATTGAGTTCTAGACTTTTAGTATTTTAGTACCTTTAGTGGGATTTTGATGTTATTAACTCCAGCTAATGAGAGTGGATGTGCTGTTTATACTATTTTGAAATAGTAAGTTGATGAAACTGAATGAAACTTTGCAGGGTCTTTTGAGGTCATCATCATCATAGGAGTCTGTCGTGGGCGACAATGACTGTTTCATTTAGGTCTGATCAGATTCCTCCACACAGCTCTGTCCTTAGCCTTCTGCTGCCAGGAACTCCTGTCTATATCCAACTTCTTCAAGTTTCTTTTTACAGTGTCTTTAAATCTGAGCCTTGGTCTACCCTGATTGTGTTTGCTCTCGCATAACTGTGAGTAGAGTAACTGCAGAGGGAGACACTGGTGGTCCATCCTCTCAATATGTCAGAGCCATCTCAGGTTCCTCTGTATTAGCATGTCATCCAGTGATAGTAGACCAGCTCATTTCAACACTTCTATGTTGGTTATTTTGCCTTTCCATGAGATGTTCATTATGGCTAAAAGGTGTCTCATCATGTACGCGTAAAGTTTCTTTACCTGCACTCTATAGACAGTCCAAGTTTCAGCACCACAAATAGAGTAGCCAGTACTGTCGCTCTGTACACTCTGCATTTCACTCGGATAGACACATGTTGATTGTTCCACAGTCTCTCACTCAAGTTTCCAAACACAGCGCTCGCTCTTCCCATTCTGAGAGATAGTTCATCCTCCAGCCTAGCATTCTCTGAAACAGTACTCCCTAGATACTTGAAAGTCTTGCACTTGACTAGTGCCTCTGTACCAATACTGATCTCTTCTGGTAGTGATGTTGATAATTGGAACTTTGGTGGTTGATAAAGGCACTCTGTCTTCTTGATGTTGATTCTGAGGCTGAATTGGCTAGCTGCTCTTGCAAATTTTTCCACTAAAGATAGCATATCTTCCACACTGTGTGCAACTAGAGCACTGTCATTGGCAAAGAGCATTTCTCTTACTACCTTTATCCATGTCTTACGCTTGGCTTTAAACTGTGCCACATTGAACAAGTCTGCTTCTTTCCTTGTTTGAATGTTTACTCCTTCTGAAGTGTCTTTGAAGGCCACCTCAAGCATGGCTGCCAGTTATAGCGAGAAGAGTGTAGGTGCCAGCACACACCCTTGTTTCACCCTGTTGCTTACTGAAAAGTCTTTAGACACTGAACCACTCATTGCCACATTTGGTTGCATACCTGTATGGAGTGCCTTGATCAGACTTCTCTGTACAGCCATATTTCTTGAGTACCTGCCAAAGTCCTTGTCGCTAAACAGTTTCAAAGGCTTTACTGAAGTCTATGAAGACTACATAAAGTGGCATGTTCTGTTCGGTACACTTTTCTTGAACCTGTTTCAAGCAGAAAATCATGTTCATTGTGCTTCTTCCACTTCTAAAGCCACACTGGGTTTCCGGTAGTACATTCTGCGAGATGTGTTCATTGAGTCTGTTCAGTAGTACACGTGAGAGAATCTTACCAACAGTGGCTAGCAGTGATATACCTCGGTAATTTCCACAATCTTCCCTGTCACCTTTCTTGAACAAAGGCACAATACTTGCATCCTTCCAGTCTTGAGGTACTTTCTGGGCATCCCATATCTCTTGGATGAGCCTGTGCAGGCAGTTGGTCAGCTGAACGCCACCAAATTTCTACACTTCTGCTGGAATTCCATCCCTTTCTGGAGCTTTACCATCCTGTGTTGTCCTGATAGCTGCCATTAGTTCATCAAAATTTGGTGGATCATCCAGACTTGATACAGCTGGTCGCTGCACTAGAGCTTCTTTAACCTCTTCAGTGAGATCTCCAGGGTTGTTTAGTAGTTGGTCAAAGTGGTCTGCAAATCTGTCCAGGATCTTGTCTTTCTCCTGCAAAACCGTTTCACCATCCATAGCCTTTAGCTGGATCAATCCGCTTGGTTTAGGGCCATAGATTTCTCCTGTGAAGAATATTTTCATGTCCTTCCTGTCTGCTGCAGTTTGAAGTTCCTCCACTTTTTCATCCCACCAGTTGGACTTCATCTCTCTGGTGTACTTCTGTAGCTCACTCTGAGCCTTTGAGTATTTCATCTTCTTCGACCTTGTATTACACTGTAGGTTTTCCTGCCTAGCTGTATTCCTCGATTCTAGTAGTTTCTTCAGGTGTTCATCATGCTCATCAAACCAATCTTGATGTTTCCTCTCAGGGTGGCCTAATACATCACTCGCAGTGTGATACACCGTATCCTTCAGTGTTGCCCATTTCTCTTCTATGTCATTCTTTGAGTTGTTGCTGTCCCAGTCTTTTAAATTTTCATCCATTTCCTGTGTAAGTTCTTCCTGCTTCTTTTGGCCTTTCAGTGCACTAGTGTTTACCTTCCGTGGTGGCTTTGCACCCGTCCTGCAGTGCTGTTTTCGTCTGCAAATCATTAATCTAGATCTCAGCAAAACATGATCAGTACCACAGTCTGCGCCTCTCATTGCTCTGGTGTCCAGCACATCCCTTATGTCTCTCTGCCTGACTATGATGTAGTCTAACAAGTGCCAGTGCTTGGATCTTGGGTGCATCCATTTCTTCTTGTGTGTCCTTGTGCTTAAATAGAGTGTTGGTTATCACAAGGTTGTACTCTGAACATAGTGCAAGTAGAAGTTCTCCATTAGCATTGCACTTGCCTACTCCATGACTGCCTATCACTCCTTTCCATTTCTCAGTATCTGAACCAACTCTGGCATTAAAATCTTCGAATATCAGCCTGTCATCAGTTGGTACACACCTGATAGTCTCATGTAAATCACTGTAGAACTCTTCCTTCACCTCCTCTGTGTTGGTCATTGTTGGGGCATATACACTGATGACTGTGGCATACATCTTCCACTGTAGTGGGAGTCTCACAGTCATTATCCTGTCGTTGAGTGGCACTGGTTCCTCATCAAGCATTGCTGCTATCTTCTTTCTAACTGCAAAGCCCACTCCTGCTTCTCTCCTTTCTTGAGTTTATCTCTCACTCCAAAAGAAGATGTACCCATGGTCTTCCAAGCTGTCATATCCAGACAATCTTGCTTCACTAAGTGCAGCTATGTCTACATTATACCTGTTCATTTCCAGGGCCACAAGCGCGGTCTGTCTTTCTGGGCACTGTGATGTTGTTCTGTCCAGGAGAGTGCATACATTCCATTCTGCTACACACAAGGCTGCTGTTTTCCTCTTCTTTTTTCTTCTTGCTCCTAGCTTACTTTTCGCTGCCTGTCGGAGTGCGAACAGATCACCGCGGACCTTGTAAGCCCAGGCGACGTCCGAGCCGGTATGAGTTGCTTTCTGATTGACTATTTCATGAAACTGCTTGCAAAGTATTTGAGTACCGCTAGCTTTTGCTGGACTAGCAGCACATTCTTGGCAGATACATTCTTGGCAGACTCCAGTGGCCATAGTCAAATGCATTCCTGCGGCCAGAGAAGGCGACATCGAGTCAAATTTGAAAATGCTGGCTAAAAGTAACTGTAAATACTCCACAATTATTATTCACGCTGGCATTAATGACATCCGTCTCCGGCAGTCGGAAGTCACGAAACTTAATGTAGAATTGGTGTGTGACTTTGCAAAAACAATGTCTGCCACTGTAGTATTCTCTGGGCCCCTCCCCAATCTGACCAGTGATGACATGTTTAGCCGCTCATCATCCTTGAACCGCTGGCTGTCTGTGTGGTGTCCTCCAAATGAAGTGGGCTACATTGACAATTGGAGCTCTTTTTGGGGAAAACCCGGTCTTATGAGACGAGACAGCATTCATCCCACTTTGGATGGTGCTTCTCATTTATCTAACATTTATCTGGCATCTTTTTTATCCAAATTTCCAAAACCTTGACTACTCAGAGTTGGAACCAGGAAGCAGAGTCGCAGTCTTACATGCCTCCCTGCAGCTCCTCTTCATCCGCCACCCCTCAACTTAGCCCCTGTCTTCCCCATCAGAGAATTGTTGTCTGCTCCCTCCAAAGTAAATAAAAATATAATATATAAGCATCCCAAAGTGATTAAGCAAAATACTGGTAAAACTCAAATTAAACATAAAGCCTCTAAATTGAATGATTTGGCCTCTGTTCCTCCTCATAATTTAAAAATTAAATGTGGTTTATTAAATATTATGTCTCTAACTCCCAAGTCTCTGTTAGTCCATGATCTGTTAATTGATCATCAGATTGATTTAATTTCCATTACAGAGACTTGGTTAGGGCAAGAGGATTATGTTGGTTTAAATGAATCAACTCCCTCTGGTTAATTAAACTGTCAAAATCCCAGAAGTTCTGCTCGTGGAGGAGGAGTAGCAACAATTTACCATTCCAAATTACTAGTTAATGTAAAGCAAAAAAACATGTTATAATTCCTTTGAGGGCCTGGTCCTCAGTATTGGGCACTTTAGCAATTTTAGGTTAAACCCAATTTTATTTGCCATAGTTTATCGTCCCCCATCAACCAACTCAGAATTTTTATCCGAATTTGCTGATTTCTTCGCTGATTTAGTGCTGAAATCTGATAGAATAATTATAGTAGGGGACTTTAATATACATGTGGATGTAGATAGTGACTGCCTTAATGTGGCATTTAATTCAATATTAGACTCGATTGGGTTTTCTCAGAAAGTAGGAAATTCTACTCATTACCTCCACCATACATTGGACCTTGTTCTGACATATGGCATAGAAATAGAAAATCTTGTAGTGTCTCCTCATAACCCTGTACTGTCAGACCACTGTCTGTTAACCTTTGATTTTACTATTTCTGACTATTTGGCTCCTAAAGAAAAATATTATTACAGTAGATGCCTCTCAGATGATGCTGTTACCAAATTTATGCAGATTGTTTCCTCTATGCCATGTGTCAACACAACGGAAATAAGCTATAGTCAGCTTGCTCCTTCTGTAATTGATAACATGGTGGATAGTGTTACAGCTTCTCTGCATCAGACTCTAGACTTGGTGACCCCCTTAAAAAAGAAAAAGTCTAATCAGAGATTTCTAACTCCTTGGTTCAACACAGAAACTCGTAGCTTAAAACAGAAGACTCGTCAATTAGAAAGAAAATGGCGCTCCACTAATTTAGATGAAATCTATTTAGCTTGGAGAAATCATCTTTTAATTTATAAAAAAATCTCTTAGAAATGCTAGAACGAGTTATTACTCTGCATTAATAGAAGAGAACAAGATAATCCCAGGTTTCTTTTCAGCACTGTAGCCAGGCTGACAAAGAGTCAGGACTCTGTCAATCCTAGCATTCCCTTAGAGCTTACTAGTCAGGACTTTATGAACTTTTTCAATAATAAAATTTCATCCATCAGAGATAAAATCAATCAAATTCTTCCCACTGTTAACTTAAATACTGTAACTACTAAAATTCCTTCTATTGATATCTGTCTTGATGAGTTTACTCCAATCGACCTTTGTGAGTTAGACAAAATAGTTTCCTCATCCAAACCTTCAACTTGTCTTTTAGACCCTATTCCTACCAGGTTATTTAAAGAAGTCTTCCCACTTATTGGTAGCTTCATTCTTCATAAAATCAATTCTTCATTAACTTTAGGCCATGTACCGCAGGCTTTTAAAACGGCTGTAATTAAACCCTTACTCAAAAAACCAACGCTAGATCCAGGAGCTTTAGCTAACTATAGACCAATCTCTAATCTCCCTTTCAATTCAAAAATCTTAGAAAGAGTTGTTGCTACGCAATTATTTGACCACCTGCAGGGAAATGGTTTACTTGAAGAGTTTCAATCTGGGTTTAGAATCCATCATAGTACTGAAACAGCCTTAGCGAAGGTCACTAACGACCTCCTCATCGCATCTGATAATGGACTGGTTTCTGTACTTGTCCTTTTAGACCTTAGTGCAGCTTTTGATACTATCGATCATAATATTCTACTTGATAGATTAGAACACTATTTTGGACTTAATGGAACTTTGTTGCAGTGGTTTAGATCTTATTTATCTGATCGGTTCCAGTTTGTTCATGTAAATAATGAGTTTTCTTTCAACTCAAAGCTTAGTGATGGAGTTCCACAGGGATCTGTGCTAGGCCCTACTCTTTTTAGTTTATATATGCTTCCGTTAGGCAACATTATTAGAAAGCCCTGTATACATTTTCATTTTTATGCAGATGACACACAATTATACCTGTCAATGAAGCCAGATAATAGTAATCAATTAGCCAAGTTAGAAGCCTGTCTTAAGGAAATCAAAGCTTGGATGACTTATAATTTCCTGCTATTAAATTCAGATAAGACTGAAGTCATTCGTGTTGGTCCAAAAATCCTTAGAAATTCCTTTCCAAATCAAACTTTTACTTTGGATGTGGTTACTCTTTCTCTTAATAGCTCTGTGAGGAACCTTGGAATTATTTTTGATCAAGATCTGTCCTTCAATTCACATATTAAATTTGTTTCTAAGACTGCCTTTTATCATTTGCGTAATATTGCCAAGATTAGGAGCATCTTGTCTCAGAGTGATGCTGAGAAACTGATCCACGCTTTTATTTGCTCGAGATTAGATTATTGAAATTCTTTATTATCAGGCTCTCCTAAAACATCTTTAAAAAGTCTTCAGCTGATCCAAAATGCTGCAGCAAGAGTTTTAACAGGTACTAGAAAGAGAGATCATATCTCTCCGGTTCTGGCCTCCCTTCATTGGCTTCCCATAGAGTTTAGAATTAAGTTTAAAATCCTTCTTCTTACCTACAAAGCTCTAAACAATCAGGCTCCTTTTTATTTAAAAGATCTGATACTACCGTATTATCCTAACGGAGCACTACGCTCCCAAAATGCAGGATTACTTGTAATACCTAGAATCTCCAAAAGTACAATGGGAGGCAGAGCCTTCAGTTATCAAGCTCCTCTCCTGTGGAACCAGCTGCCAATCTGGATTTGGGAGTCAGACTCGATCTCTGTTTTTAAGAATAGGGCTAAAACCTACCTTTTTGATATAGCCTACAATTAGGGAGGGATCATGTGTTTCTTAACCCTCCCTTAGTTATGCTGCTAATAGGTTTAGTCAGCCGGGGGACCTCCAGTAATGCACTGGGCCTCACTCCTTTCCTCACTCTCAATGAAATATTTTTTTTGCTGGTCATTAACATTTGTTTGTTCTCTCCCATAGATTGAGTCCACATCATGCTGTTTGCTCTCTACATGTCTGTTCTTTTCATCTTCTCTATCCCCTCACCCCCCCAGCCAGTCGCAGCAGATGACTGCTCCTCCCTAAGCCTGGTTCTACCTAGGTTTCTTCCTGTTAAAAGGGAGTTTTTCCTCTCCACCGTCGCCAAGTGCTTGCTCACAGGGGATTGCCTGATTGCTGGGGTCTTTCTGCAACTGTGGGGGTTCCCCCTACAGTTGATAGTGCTATGAGATTACTGTTGTTGTGAAATGGCGCTATTTAAATAAATTTGAGTTGAATTGAATTGCATTGAATAGATAATTAGCTTTTAAAAAAGTCAGTTAGTTTTGGGTTAACTCTTACCATTTGGAGGTCCTGGTGCAGTTAACTGATCGGTGCAGAGAAGTTCAACTTAGTATACCTGAGGCTGATAGTTAACTAAAAGTTATCTATCCGATGCAGGCGGAATTTAAGCTTGTTTATTGAGTTATTGGGACAGTGTTGTCCCCAACAAGTCCCATGGGGGTTTTGTGAGCTTTGACCTGATTGCAATGGACCCATTTGGCGATGGGCTCCTGGCAACCTTTGCATATCTTGATTTGGTACATGACCGGCGATAGTTTATCTGTGATCGTGTATGGACCCATCCATCTGGGAAGGAATTTCCAAGCGAGTTCCCCTGCCTGTGAGTTGGTCTGCCCTGTTTGAGGAATGAAGGAGTGGTAGAAAACTTTGTCTCCCACTTGGGAGTTCATCATGGGAGGCTTTCTGGTCATAGTACGCTTTGTGTCCTTCAGCCAATGGATCCAAATGTTTTTGGGCAAATACAAAAGTCTGTTGGAGATTGTTGGAGTTTTGTCAGGTCATGTATTGGTGGGTAGTGTAGGCTGAGGCAACACCAGCCTCTCCAAGTTGGTAGAGCAAATAAAGGGGCAAAGTCATTTGCCGGCCTGTCATCATTTTGAAAGGTGAGACCCCAGTAGCTTCATGGGGTGTGGCTGTGATGGCTATCAAGACCAGAGGGAGTTTTACATCCCTGTCTTTTTGGTGTGGTGAAATATACTTCTTCAGTATGTTCATCAGAGTTCGGTGGGCTCTTTCAACCTGTCCAGAGGATTGTGGGTGGTGGCTAATATGGAAGTTAGCTTTAACTCCCAAGGTTTTCCACAGCTGTTGCATGACTTTAGCTGTGAAATGGATGTGGCGTTGAGAGTTGATTTGGCTTGGCAGACCGAATCTCGAGAACACATGGTTCATCAAAAAGTAGGCCATGGTTTCCGCCATGTCATTAGGAGCAGGCAAACACTTGACCCATTTGGTAAAGGCACATGTGACCATGAGGAAGTATTTGTTGCCACTGGGTGACCAATGAAGGGGACCTGCCGAGTCGATTTGGAGGTCAGACCATGGGAATGAGATGCCTCTTTTCTGTAGGGGTGCTTGGTGAATTGGGTTGGTTGGTTGAAACTCCCTTAATGTAACTCCCTTAATGTAATCCGCTACATCCCTTTGCATGTGTGGCCAATATGCCACTTGTTTGAGGGCCTTGTACGTCGCTTTGACACCTTTGTGTCCTGCAGCTGGGAGACCGTGGGCATGAACAATCATCACCCCCCCTCTGATTGCGAGGGACCACAAGCACAGGCGCAGTGGAGTTCATCGGAAACATGAACCAGAATGCCATTGTGCAGCTGTAGGGAAGATTGTGCGGTATAAGGTGGCTTCAATCCCACAATGTCTGCGAGATCTGAGTTGGAGGGTGCATGGAGTACAGGATCCATGAGATATAGTATCATTTTATGGATCGCAGGGTCAAGGGACTAAAGACAGATAAGGTCAGCATCAGAGAAAGCAGAGTCAACTACCAGAGAGCCTGTGGGCTGTGGCGGGTCCTGGGCCTTGTTTGCCTGGGCCCTGGTGACCGCACAAACTGTAGGGATTAGCGGAACATCAAAGCTGTGTAGAGCCATCATCCAGGAAGTTACTCTGACATTCATCACAAAACTTTCTCTGATGCATTGACTATTAAGAAAAAACACTGGTTGGTGGTGACTCTTCACCGTGATTCTCTGACCACCCACATAGTTGGAGAAATGTTTGATTGCCCATACGGTAGCCAGAAGGGCTTTTTTGCAGTCCGAGTATTTCAATTCTGGACCAGACAGGGTTTTGGCGGCAAAAGCCATGACTCGTTTGACATGGTCGTAGATTTGGTATAATCCAGCACTTAAGCAATTGGCAGAGAACCCTACTTGTAGGAAGAATGGCTGGTCACAGTTGGGATAGGCCAGACAGAGTGCTGTGCATAACTTTTTCTTTAAAGCTAACAAAGCCTGTTGTTGAGCCTCAGACCAGATGAAAGGGGTGACCTTTCATGGGAGGTCTGTAAGGGGTTTTTCCAAGTCTGCATAATCCTCAATGAACTGGCGTGAGTAGTTGCATACCCCTAGAAAGCTCTGAAGTTCGGAGATGTTAGTAGGGGTTAGTAGGAGCCTTTGATTTGCGGCGTTTGTGGTAGGACCCCACTGGATCCCACCAAGAGACCAACATAGTTGACCTTGGTTTTACACCATTGGCACTTGGAAAGAGAAATTTTGGCTCCTGCTCATTTTAGCTGGCCAAGGACATGGTCGATTTTAGTCAGGTGGGCGTCCAGAGTTCGACTCCGAATGAGAATGTTGTCGACATAGATGAGATTTCCTCTGTCTCTGGTGTTTGGACATGCCTTATTCAAGAAGATGTTGAACTCTGCAGGAGACTTTTTTTTTTTTTTTTTTTTTTGTTACTTATTTGTACCCGTAGGTAGACTTGGTTTGCAGTTTGGTGACAAGCCACTGGCTGATGGTCGCTGCATGCGCGAGCGCCCTAAACCTACATGTTTTTGGTGTGCGGGAGGAAACCGGAGAAATCCCGGAGTAAACCCGCGCAACACGGGAAGAACATGCCAACTCCACACAGCTCACTGTTGGTCGGGGGCTGGGATCGAACCCACGATCTCATGATCCCCGCGGTCCCCCGGCCGAGGGTAAAACTGTGCTGCCACAGTGCTAAACCACTGCGCCACCGTGCAGCCACTTAGCATACCTGATAGGACATCGAGTGAATGTGTATTGACGATTCGCAAACATGAAGGCCAGATTGAGTTGGTCTTCAGATTGGAAAGGAATAGTCCAGAAACCAGAAGCAATGTCCAGCATCGAGAAGTATTTGGCGTCTTTGACTCTAGGAAGTTCTTGCTCCAGCTGAGTCATAGGCCACCTAGAAAGAGGAACTTGAGTGTTTAGTTTCCTGTAGTCAATGGTGAGTCACCACTTGCCACTAGGCTTTAGGACCAGCCACAAGAGGGTGAAGTAGGTACTGTTGCATGACCTGATTATGCCATGGTCCAAGTAGGTCGTTGATTTCTGTACTGGGCCATAAGAGGCCAAGGGAATCTTGTACTGCCTGACGTAGATGGGAGGAGTGTCAGGTGGTGTAGGAATGTGTAGAGTGGATTGTGGTTACCCCACAGAGCAAAGGAGTCTTTGGAGAATGATGGCTCGTACTTAAAAAGAACCTGAAAAGTTTTTGGCGTTCTTCATTGGAGGTTGGGGCATCAGCATCAGCTACCACCTGTGACCTCCAGAAGACAGGGCCCGAGACATCGTCATTATCTGGATTGACGGAGTCCTGGACGGTGGTGGCATTTGTCAGGAAAGTGCTCTCTCTTGTGTTTCTCTTATCAGTTTTAGAGAGGTCTTGCCTGGCCTTTTGTGAGATGAGCGAGGTGCAGCCACCTGCTGCACCTGCGCTTGCCTCCCTGGGCTCCACCGCTGCCAGTGATCCTGACCCTGTTCCTCTGTCTATCTCCTCTGAGCTTTCTCCCAGGGTCACTGGAGAGGTTCCAGCACAGCAAAAGGTCTCTGTAGGTCTTGGTTTGCCACCCGAGATCACCACAGGTCCAGCTTCCCCCGCAGTGGAGGTCGTCGCTGGTGCCCTGTCCCAGCCCGGGACCTCCGTGGGTGCAGCTTCGGCCCAGGTGGGGTCCACCGTGGGTGCAGCCCCTTCTCTTCCCAAGGCCATCGTTAGGGTCCCTCCTCCTCTGTCTAGGTCTCCATGGTTGCTGTGCCCCAGCATGAAGCCAATGTGGGTACTGCGTTCCAGTATGGGTCCGCCATGGGGGCTGCGCTCCAGCCCAGGGCTCACCGTGGGTGCAGCATTTGCCCAGTCGGGGCCCACCATGGGTGCAACATTGGCCCAGCCCGGACCCACCGAGGGTGCAGCTCTGCTCCAGCCTGGAACCACAGAGGGTGCAGCTCCACTCCAGCCCGGAGCCACTGCGGGTGCTACTTCACTCCAGCCTGAAGCCACCGTGGATTCAACTTCGTTCCAGTTCAGGACCACCGAGGGTGCTGCTGGCCAGACCAACATAGTCGTGATTCCCCTTCCAGCGCCAGACGCCATCATGGTTTCCCTTTCTTCTCTGCCAGATGCCATCAGGGTTTCCCCTCCTCCTCTGCCAGACGTTGTTGTGGTTTCCCTTCCAGTTCCAGATGCCATCATGGTCCCCTTTCCTCCTCTGCCAGACGCCGTCGTGGTATCCCCTCCTTCTCTGCCAGACGTCATTGTGGTTCCCCCTCCGTGGCACTCCTTCCCATCATTGGGTCTCCCATGGGGGAGCCGCCTCCCAGGCCACCTCTCCTATTCAGGTGGCTTAAGAACTCTGGGCAGCTGCGTGACGGACTGAGCCATTGGGTTGGGTGGCCCATGCTCTCTGGCAGGCCACCCAACTCAGATCACCTTGTCATCTACCAGGCCTGGGACTTTGGTCACCCCCTGAACTCTCCAGCTCCTTGGCCCAGGGGGGCTAATCCATTGTTAGTGACTGGTGTGGGTCTTGAGCAGGGTTTGTTTTATTCCATCCAGGCCTGTTCCCCCCACCACAATCGGAAGTCACGAAACTTAATGCAGAATTGGTGTGTGACTTTGCAAAAACAATGTCTGCCACTGTAGTATTCTCTGGGCCCCTCCCCAATCTGACCAGTGATGACATGTTTAGCCGCTCATCATCCTTGAACCGCTGGCTGTCTGTGTGGTGTCCTCCAAATGACGTGGGCTACATTGACAATTGGAGCTCTTTTTGGGGAAAACCCGGTCTTATGAGACGAGACAGCATTCATCCCACTTTGGATGGTGCTTCTCATTTATCTAACAAATCTGGCATCTTTTTTATCCAAATTTCCAAAACCTTGACTACTCAGAGTTGGAACCAGGAAGCAGAGTCGCAGTCTTACACGCCTCTCTGCAGCTCCTCTTCATCCGCCACCCCTCAACTTAGCCCCTGTCTTCCCCATCAGACAATCGTTGTCTGCTCCCTCCAAAGTAAATAAAAATATAATATATAAGCATCCCAAAGTGATTAAGCAAAATATTGGTAAAACTCAAATTAAACATAAAGCCTCTAAATTGAATGATTTGGCCTCTGTTCCTCCTCATAATTTAAAAATTAAATATGGTTTATTAAATATTAGGTCTCTAACTCCCAAGTCTCTGTTAGTCCATGATCTGTTAATTGATCATCAGATTGATTTAATTTCCCTAACAGAGACTTGGTTAGGGCAAGAGGATTATGTTGGTTTAAATGAATCAACTCCCTCTGGTTAATTAAACTGTCAAAATCCCAGAAGTTCTGCTCGTGGAGGAGGAGTAGCAACAATTTACCATTCCAAATTACTAGTTAATGTAAAGCAAAAAAACATGTTATAATTCCTTTGAGGGCCTGGTCCTCAGTATTGGGCACTTGAGCAATTTTAGGTTAAACCCAATTTTATTTGCCATAGTTTATCGTCCCCCATCAACCAACTCAGAATTTTTATCCGAATTTGCTGATTTCTTAGCTGATTTAGTGCTGAAATCTGATAGAATAATTATAGTAGGGGACTTTAATATACATGTGGATGTAGATAGTGACTGCCTTAATGTGGCATTTAATTCAATATTAGACTCGATTGGGTTTTCTCAGAAAGTAGGAAATTCTACTCATTACCTCCACCATACATTGGACCATGTTCTGACATATGGCATAGAAATAGAAAATCTTGTAGTGTCTCCTCATAACCCTGTACTGTCAGACCATTGTCTGTTAACCTTTGATTTTACTATTTCTGACTATTTGGCTCCTAAAGAAAAATATTATTACAGTAGATGCCTCTCAGATGATGCTGTTACCAAATTTATGCAGATTGTTTCCTCTATGCCATGTGTCAACACAACGGAAATAAGCTATAGTCAGCTTGCTCCTTCTGTAATTGATAACATGGTGGATAGTGTTACAGCTTCTCTGCATCAGACTCTAGACTTGGTGACCCCCTTAAAAAAGAAAAAGTCTAATCAGAGATTTCTAACTCCTTGGTTCAACACAGAAACTCGTAGCTTAAAACAGAAGACTCGTCAATTAGAAAGAAAATGGTGCTCCACTAATTTAGATGAAATCTATTTAGCTTGGAGAAATCATCTTTTAATTTATAAAAAAATCTCTTAGAAATGCTAGAACGAGTTATTACTCTGCATTAATAGAAGAGAACAAGATAATCCCAGGTTTCTTTTCAGCACTGTAGCCAGGCTGACAAAGAGTCAGGACTCTGTCAATCCTAGCATTCCCTTAGAGCTTACTAGTCAGGACTTTATGAACTTTTTCAATAATAAAATTTCATCCATCAGAGATAAAATCAATCAAATTCTTCCCACTGTTAACTTAAATACTGTAACTACTAAAATTCCTTCTATTGATATCTGTCTTGATGAGTTTACTCCAATCGACCTTTGTGAGTTAGACAAAATAGTTTCCTCATCCAAACCTTCAACTTGTCTTTTAGACCCTATTCCTACCAGGTTATTTAAAGAAGTCTTCCCACTTATTGGTAGCTTCATTCTTCATAAAATCAATTCTTCATTAACTTTAGGCCATGTACCGCAGGCTTTTAAAACGGCTGTAATTAAACCCTTACTCAAAAAACCAACGCTAGATCCAGGAGCTTTAGCTAACTATAGACCAATCTCTAATCTCCCTTTCATTTCAAAAATCTTAGAAAGAGTTGTTGCTACGCAATTATTTGACCACCTGCAGGGAAATGGTTTACTTGAAGAGTTTCAATCTGGGTTTAGAATCCATCATAGTACTGAAACAGCCTTAGCGAAGGTCACTAACGACCTCCTCATCGCATCTGATAATGGACTGGTTTCTGTACTTGTCCTTTTAGACCTTAGTGCAGCTTTTGATACTATCGATCATAATATTCTACTTGATAGATTAGAACACTATGTTGGACTTAATGGAATTTTGTTGCAATGGTTTAGATCTTATTTATCTGATCGGTTCCAGTTTGTTCATGTAAATAATGAGTTTTCTTTCAACTCAAAGCTTAGTGATGGAGTTCCACAGGGATCTGTGCTAGGCCCTCCTCTTTTTAGTTTATATATGCTTCCGTTAGGCAACATTATTAGAAAGCCCTGTATACATTTTCATTTTTATGCAGATGACACACAATTATACCTGTCAATGAAGCCAGATAATAGTAATCAATTAGCCAAGTTAGAAGCCTGTCTTAAGGAAATCAAAGCTTGGATGACTTGTAATTTCCTGCTATTAAATTCAGATAAGACTGAAGTCATTCTTGTTGGTCCAAAAAACCTTAGAAATTCCTTTCCAAATCAAACTTTTACTTTGGATGTGGTTACTCTTTCTCTTAATAGCTCTGTGAGGAACCTTGGAATTATTTTTGATCAAGATCTGTCCTTCAATTCACATATTAAATTTGTTTCTAAGACTGCCTTCTATCATTTGCGTAATATTGCCAAGATTAGGAGCATCTTGTCTCAGAGTGATGCTGAGAAACTGATCCACGCTTTTGTTAGCTCGAGATTAGATTATTGAAATTCTTTATTATCAGGCTCTCCTAAAACATCTTTAAAAAGTCTTCAGCTGATCCAAAATGCTGCAGCAAGAGTTTTAACAGGTACTAGAAAGAGAGATCATATCTCTCCGGTTCTGGCCTCCCTTCATTGGCTTCCCATAGAGTTTAGAATTAAGTTTAAAATCCTTCTTCTTACCTACAAAGCTCTAAACAATCAGGCTCCTTTTTATTTAAAAGATCTGATACTACCGTTTTATCCTAACAGAGCACTACGCTCCCAAAATGCAGGATTACTTGTAATACCTAGAATCTCCAAAAGTACAATGGGAGGCAGAGCTTTCAGTTATCAAGCTCCTCTCCTTTGGAACCAGCTGCCAATCTGGATTCGGGAGTCAGACTCGATCTCTGTTTTTAAGAATAGGGCTAAAACCTACCTTTTTGATATAGCCTACAATTAGGGAGGGATCATGTGTTTCTTAACCCTCCCTTAGTTATGCTGCTAATAGGTTTAGTCAGCCGGGGGACCTCCAGTAATGCACTGGGCCTCACTCCTTTCCTCACTCTCAATGAAATATTTTTTTTGCTGGTCATTAACATTTGTTTGTTCTCTCCCATAGATTGAGTCCCCATCATGCTGTTTGCTCTCTACATGTCTGTTCTTTTCATCTTCTCTATCCCCTCACCCCCCAGCCAGTCACAGCAGATGACTGCTCCTCCCTGAGCCTGGTTCTACCTAGGTTTCTTCCTGTTAAAAGGGAGTTTTTCCTCTCCACCGTCGCCAAGTGCTTGCTCACAGGGGATCGCCTGATTGCTGGGGTCTTTCTGCAACTGTGGGGGTTCCCCCTACAGTTGATAGTGCTATGAGATTACTGTTGTTGTGAAATGGCGCTACATAAATAAATTTGAATTGAATTGAATTGAATTGAATAGATAATTAGCTTTTAAAAAAGTCAGTTAGTTTTGGGTTAACTCTTTCCATTTGGAGGTCCTGGTGCAGTTAACTGATCAGTGCAGAGAAGTACAACTTAGTATACCTGAGGCTGATAGTTAACTAAAAGTTATCTATCCGATGCAGGCGGAATTTAAGCTTGTTTATTGAGTTATTGGGACAGTGTTGTCCCCGACAAGTCCCATGGGGGTGTTGTGAGCTTTGACCTGATTGCAATGGACCCATTTGGCGATGGGCTCCTGGCAACCTTTGCATGTCTTGATTTGGTACATGACCGGCGAGAGTTTATCTGTGATTGTGTATGGACCCATCCATCTGGGAAGGAATTTCCAAGCGAGTTCCCCTGCCTGTGAGTTGGTCTGCCCTGTTTGAGGAATGAAGGAGTGGTAGAAAACTTTGTCTCCCACTTGGAGTTCATCATGGGAGGCTTTCTGGTCATAGTACGCTTTGTGTCCTTCAGCCAATTGATCCAAATGTTTTTGGGCAAATACAAAAGTCTGTTGGAGATTGTTGGAGTTTTGTCAGGTCATGTATTGGTGGGTAGTGTAGGCTGAGGCAACACCAGCCTCTCCAAGTTGGTAGAGCAAATAAAGGGGCAAAGTCATTTGCCGGCCTGTCATCATTTTGAAAGGTGAGACCCCAGTAGCTTCATGGGGTGTGGCTGTGATGGCTATCAAGACCAGAGGGAGTTTTACATCCCTGTCTTTTTGGTGTGGTGAAATATACTTCTTCAGTATGTTCATCAGAGTTCGGTGGGCTCTTTCAACCTGTCCAGAGGATTGTGGGTGGTGGCTAATATGGAAGTTAGCTTTAACTCCCAAGGTTTTCCACAGCTATTGCATGACTTTAGCTGTGAAATGGATGCGGCGTTGAGAGTTGATTTGGCTTGGCAGACCGAATCTCGAGAACACATGGTTCATCAAAAAGTAGGCCATGGTTTCCGCCATGTCATTAGGAGCAGGCAAACACTTGACCCATTTGGTGAAGGCACATGTGACCATGAGGAAGTATTTGTTGCCACTGGGTGACCAATGAAGGGGACCTGCCGAGTCGATTTGGAGGTCAGACCATGGGAATGAGATGCCTCTTTTCTGTAGGGGTGCTTGGTGAATTGGGTTGGTTGGTTGAAACTCCCTTAATGTAACTCCCTTAATGTAATCCGCTACATCCCTTTGCATGTGTGGCCAATATGCCACTTGTTTGAGGGCCTTGTACGTCGCTTTGACACCTTTGTGTCCTGCAGCTGGGAGACCGTGGGCATGAACAATCATCACCCCCCCTCTGATTGTGAGGGACCACAAGCACAGGCGCAGGGAGTTCATCGGAAACATGAACCAGAATGCCATTGTGCAGCTGTAGGGAAGATTGTGTGGTATAAGGTGGCTTCAATCCCGCAATTTCAGCGAGATCTGAGTTGGAGGGTGCATGGAGTACAGGATCCATGAGATATAGTATCATTTTATGGATCGCAGGGTCAAGGGACTAAAGACCGATAAGGTCAGCATCAGAGAAAGCAGAGTCAACTACCAGAGAGCCTGTGGGCTGTGGCGGGTCCTGGGCCTTGTTTGCCTGGGCCCTGGTGACCGCACAAACTGTAGGGATTAGCGGAACGTCAAAGCTGTGTAGAGCCATCATCCAAGAAGTTACTTTGACATTCATCACAAAACCTTCTCTGATGCATTGACTATTAAGAAAAAAAACACTGGTTGGTGGTGACTCTTCACCGTGATTCTCTGACCACCCACATAGTTGGAGAAATGTTTGATTGCCCATACGGTAGCCAGAAGGGCTTTTTTGCAGTCCGAGTATTTCAATTCTGGACCAGACAGGGTTTTGGCGGCAAAAGCCATGACTCATTTGACATGGTCGTAGATTTGGTATAATCCAGCACTTAAGCAGTTGGCAGAGAACCCTACTTGTAGGAAGAATGGCTGGTCACAGTTGGGATAGGCCAGACAGAGTGCTGTGCATAACTTTTTCTTTAAAGCTAACAAAGCCTGTTGTTGAGCCTCAGACCAGATGAAAGGGGTGACCTTTCATGGGAGGTCTGTAAGGGGTTTTTCCAAGTCTGCATAATCCTCAATGAACTGGCGTGAGTAGTTGCATACCCCTAGAAAGCTCTGAAGTTCGGAGATGTTAGTAGGGGTTAGTAGGAGCCTTTGATTTGCGGCGTTTGTGGTAGGACCCCACTGGATCCCACCAAGAGACCAACATAGTTGACCTTGGTTTTACACCATTGGCACTTGGAAAGAGAAATTTTGGCTCCTGCTCATTTTAGCTGGCCAAGGACATGGTCGATTTTAGTCAGGTGGGCGTCCAGAGTTCGACTCCGAATGAGAATGTTGTCGACATAGATGAGATTTCCTCTGTCTCTGGTGTCTGGACATGCCTTATTCAAGAAGATGTTGAACTCTGCAGGAGACTTAGCATACCTGATAGGACATCGAGTGAATGTGTATTGACGATTCGCAAACATGAAGGCCAGATTGAGTTGGTCTTCAGATTGGAAAGGAATAGTCCAGAAACCAGAAGCAATGTCCAGCATCGAGAAGTATTTGGCGTCTTTGACTCTAGGAAGTTCTTGCTCCAGCTGAGTCATAGGCCACCTAGAAAGAGGAACTTGAGTGTTTAGTTTCCTGTAGTCAATGGTGAGTCACCACTTGCCACTAGGCTTTAGGACCAGCCACAAGAGGGTGAAGTAGGTACTGTTGCATGACCTGATTATGCCATGGTCCAAGTAGGTCGTTGATTTCTGTACTGGGCCATAAGAGGCCAAGGGAATCTTGTACTGCCTGACGTAGATGGGAGGAGTGTCAGGTGGTGTAGGAATGTGTAGAGTGGATTGTGGTTACCCCACAGAGCAAAGGAGTCTTTGGAGAATGATGGCTCGTACTTAAAAAGAACCTGAAAAGTTTTTGGCGTTCTTCATTGGAGGTTGGGGCATCAGCATCAGCTACCACCTGTGACCTCCAGAAGACAGGGCCCGAGACATCGTCATTATCTGGATTGACGGAGTCCTGGACGGTGGTGGCATTTGTCAGGAAAGTGCTCTCTCTTGTGTTTCTCTTATCAGTTTTAGAGAGGTCTTGCCTGGCCTTTTGTGAGATGAGCGAGGTGCAGCCACCTGCTGCACCTGCGCTTGCCTCCCTGGGCTCCACCGCTGCCAGTGATCCTGACCCTGTTCCTCTGTCTATCTCCTCTGAGCTTTCTCCCAGGGTCACTGGAGAGGTTCCAGCACAGCAAAAGGTCTCTGTAGGTCTTGGTTTGCCACCCGAGATCACCACAGGTCCAGCTTCCCCCGCAGTGGAGGTCGTCGCTGGTGCCCTGTCCCAGCCCGGGACCTCCGTGGGTGCAGCTTCGGCCCAGGTGGGGTCCACCGTGGGTGCAGCCCCTTCTCTTCCCAAGGCCATCGTTAGGGTCCCTCCTCCTCTGTCTAGGTCTCCATGGTTGCTGTGCCCCAGCATGAAGCCAATGTGGGTACTGCGTTCCAGTATGGGTCCGCCATGGGGGCTGCGCTCCAGCCCAGGGCTCACCGTGGGTGCAGCATTTGCCCAGTCGGGGCCCACCATGGGTGCAACATTGGCCCAGCCCGGACCCACCGAGGGTGCAGCTCTGCTCCAGCCTGGAACCACAGAGGGTGCAGCTCCACTCCAGCCCGGAGCCACTGCGGGTGCTACTTCACTCCAGCCTGAAGCCACCGTGGATTCAACTTCGTTCCAGTTCAGGACCACCGAGGGTGCTGCTGGCCAGACCAACATAGTCGTGATTCCCCTTCCAGCGCCAGACGCCATCATGGTTTCCCTTTCTTCTCTGCCAGATGCCATCAGGGTTTCCCCTCCTCCTCTGCCAGACGTTGTTGTGGTTTCCCTTCCAGTTCCAGATGCCATCATGGTCCCCTTTCCTCCTCTGCCAGACGCCGTCGTGGTATCCCCTCCTTCTCTGCCAGACGTCATTGTGGTTCCCCCTCCGTGGCACTCCTTCCCATCATTGGGTCTCCCATGGGGGAGCCGCCTCCCAGGCCACCTCTCCTATTCAGGTGGCTTAAGAACTCTGGGCAGCTGCGTGACGGACTGAGCCATTGGGTTGGGTGGCCCATGCTCTCTGGCAGGCCACCCAACTCAGATCACCTTGTCATCTACCAGGCCTGGGACTTTGGTCACCCCCTGAACTCTCCAGCTCCTTGGCCCAGGGGGGCTAATCCATTGTTAGTGACTGGTGTGGGTCTTGAGCAGGGTTTGTTTTATTCCATCCAGGCCTGTTCCCCCCACCACAATCGGAAGTCACGAAACTTAATGCAGAATTGGTGTGTGACTTTGCAAAAACAATGTCTGCCACTGTAGTATTCTCTGGGCCCCTCCCCAATCTGACCAGTGATGACATGTTTAGCCGCTCATCATCCTTGAACCGCTGGCTGTCTGTGTGGTGTCCTCCAAATGACGTGGGCTACATTGACAATTGGAGCTCTTTTTGGGGAAAACCCGGTCTTATGAGACGAGACAGCATTCATCCCACTTTGGATGGTGCTTCTCATTTATCTAACAAATCTGGCATCTTTTTTATCCAAATTTCCAAAACCTTGACTACTCAGAGTTGGAACCAGGAAGCAGAGTCGCAGTCTTACACGCCTCTCTGCAGCTCCTCTTCATCCGCCACCCCTCAACTTAGCCCCTGTCTTCCCCATCAGACAATCGTTGTCTGCTCCCTCCAAAGTAAATAAAAATATAATATATAAGCATCCCAAAGTGATTAAGCAAAATATTGGTAAAACTCAAATTAAACATAAAGCCTCTAAATTGAATGATTTGGCCTCTGTT
The DNA here is from genome assembly GCA_020510985.1 of Pholidichthys leucotaenia. NCBI lineage: Eukaryota > Metazoa > Chordata > Actinopteri > Cichliformes > Pholidichthyidae > Pholidichthys > Pholidichthys leucotaenia. Next base: position 162,161,279 of record CM035847.1, read on the forward strand.
CCTCCTCATAATTTAAAAATTAAATATGGTTTATTAAATATTAGGTCTCTAACTCCCAAGTCTCTGTTAGTCCATGATCTGTTAATTGATCATCAGATTGATTTAATTTCCCTAACAGAGACTTGGTTAGGGCAAGAGGATTATGTTGGTTTAAATGAATCAACTCCCTCTGGTTAATTAAACTGTCAAAATCCCAGAAGTTCTGCTCGTGGAGGAGGAGTAGCAACAATTTACCATTCCAAATTACTAGTTAATGTAAAGCAAAAAAACATGTTATAATTCCTTTGAGGGCCTGGTCCTCAGTATTGGGCACTTGAGCAATTTTAGGTTAAACCCAATTTTATTTGCCATAGTTTATCGTCCCCCATCAACCAACTCAGAATTTTTATCCGAATTTGCTGATTTCTTAGCTGATTTAGTGCTGAAATCTGATAGAATAATTATAGTAGGGGACTTTAATATACATGTGGATGTAGATAGTGACTGCCTTAATGTGGCATTTAATTCAATATTAGACTCGATTGGGTTTTCTCAGAAAGTAGGAAATTCTACTCATTACCTCCACCATACATTGGACCATGTTCTGACATATGGCATAGAAATAGAAAATCTTGTAGTGTCTCCTCATAACCCTGTACTGTCAGACCATTGTCTGTTAACCTTTGATTTTACTATTTCTGACTATTTGGCTCCTAAAGAAAAATATTATTACAGTAGATGCCTCTCAGATGATGCTGTTACCAAATTTATGCAGATTGTTTCCTCTATGCCATGTGTCAACACAACGGAAATAAGCTATAGTCAGCTTGCTCCTTCTGTAATTGATAACATGGTGGATAGTGTTACAGCTTCTCTGCATCAGACTCTAGACTTGGTGACCCCCTTAAAAAAGAAAAAGTCTAATCAGAGATTTCTAACTCCTTGGTTCAACACAGAAACTCGTAGCTTAAAACAGAAGACTCGTCAATTAGAAAGAAAATGGTGCTCCACTAATTTAGATGAAATCTATTTAGCTTGGAGAAATCATCTTTTAATTTATAAAAAAATCTCTTAGAAATGCTAGAACGAGTTATTACTCTGCATTAATAGAAGAGAACAAGATAATCCCAGGTTTCTTTTCAGCACTGTAGCCAGGCTGACAAAGAGTCAGGACTCTGTCAATCCTAGCATTCCCTTAGAGCTTACTAGTCAGGACTTTATGAACTTTTTCAATAATAAAATTTCATCCATCAGAGATAAAATCAATCAAATTCTTCCCACTGTTAACTTAAATACTGTAACTACTAAAATTCCTTCTATTGATATCTGTCTTGATGAGTTTACTCCAATCGACCTTTGTGAGTTAGACAAAATAGTTTCCTCATCCAAACCTTCAACTTGTCTTTTAGACCCTATTCCTACCAGGTTATTTAAAGAAGTCTTCCCACTTATTGGTAGCTTCATTCTTCATAAAATCAATTCTTCATTAACTTTAGGCCATGTACCGCAGGCTTTTAAAACGGCTGTAATTAAACCCTTACTCAAAAAACCAACGCTAGATCCAGGAGCTTTAGCTAACTATAGACCAATCTCTAATCTCCCTTTCATTTCAAAAATCTTAGAAAGAGTTGTTGCTACGCAATTATTTGACCACCTGCAGGGAAATGGTTTACTTGAAGAGTTTCAATCTGGGTTTAGAATCCATCATAGTACTGAAACAGCCTTAGCGAAGGTCACTAACGACCTCCTCATCGCATCTGATAATGGACTGGTTTCTGTACTTGTCCTTTTAGACCTTAGTGCAGCTTTTGATACTATCGATCATAATATTCTACTTGATAGATTAGAACACTATGTTGGACTTAATGGAATTTTGTTGCAATGGTTTAGATCTTATTTATCTGATCGGTTCCAGTTTGTTCATGTAAATAATGAGTTTTCTTTCAACTCAAAGCTTAGTGATGGAGTTCCACAGGGATCTGTGCTAGGCCCTCCTCTTTTTAGTTTATATATGCTTCCGTTAGGCAACATTATTAGAAAGCCCTGTATACATTTTCATTTTTATGCAGATGACACACAATTATACCTGTCAATGAAGCCAGATAATAGTAATCAATTAGCCAAGTTAGAAGCCTGTCTTAAGGAAATCAAAGCTTGGATGACTTGTAATTTCCTGCTATTAAATTCAGATAAGACTGAAGTCATTCTTGTTGGTCCAAAAAACCTTAGAAATTCCTTTCCAAATCAAACTTTTACTTTGGATGTGGTTACTCTTTCTCTTAATAGCTCTGTGAGGAACCTTGGAATTATTTTTGATCAAGATCTGTCCTTCAATTCACATATTAAATTTGTTTCTAAGACTGCCTTCTATCATTTGCGTAATATTGCCAAGATTAGGAGCATCTTGTCTCAGAGTGATGCTGAGAAACTGATCCACGCTTTTGTTAGCTCGAGATTAGATTATTGAAATTCTTTATTATCAGGCTCTCCTAAAACATCTTTAAAAAGTCTTCAGCTGATCCAAAATGCTGCAGCAAGAGTTTTAACAGGTACTAGAAAGAGAGATCATATCTCTCCGGTTCTGGCCTCCCTTCATTGGCTTCCCATAGAGTTTAGAATTAAGTTTAAAATCCTTCTTCTTACCTACAAAGCTCTAAACAATCAGGCTCCTTTTTATTTAAAAGATCTGATACTACCGTTTTATCCTAACAGAGCACTACGCTCCCAAAATGCAGGATTACTTGTAATACCTAGAATCTCCAAAAGTACAATGGGAGGCAGAGCTTTCAGTTATCAAGCTCCTCTCCTTTGGAACCAGCTGCCAATCTGGATTCGGGAGTCAGACTCGATCTCTGTTTTTAAGAATAGGGCTAAAACCTACCTTTTTGATATAGCCTACAATTAGGGAGGGATCATGTGTTTCTTAACCCTCCCTTAGTTATGCTGCTAATAGGTTTAGTCAGCCGGGGGACCTCCAGTAATGCACTGGGCCTCACTCCTTTCCTCACTCTCAATGAAATATTTTTTTTGCTGGTCATTAACATTTGTTTGTTCTCTCCCATAGATTGAGTCCCCATCATGCTGTTTGCTCTCTACATGTCTGTTCTTTTCATCTTCTCTATCCCCTCACCCCCCAGCCAGTCACAGCAGATGACTGCTCCTCCCTGAGCCTGGTTCTACCTAGGTTTCTTCCTGTTAAAAGGGAGTTTTTCCTCTCCACCGTCGCCAAGTGCTTGCTCACAGGGGATCGCCTGATTGCTGGGGTCTTTCTGCAACTGTGGGGGTTCCCCCTACAGTTGATAGTGCTATGAGATTACTGTTGTTGTGAAATGGCGCTACATAAATAAATTTGAATTGAATTGAATTGAATTGAATAGATAATTAGCTTTTAAAAAAGTCAGTTAGTTTTGGGTTAACTCTTTCCATTTGGAGGTCCTGGTGCAGTTAACTGATCAGTGCAGAGAAGTACAACTTAGTATACCTGAGGCTGATAGTTAACTAAAAGTTATCTATCCGATGCAGGCGGAATTTAAGCTTGTTTATTGAGTTATTGGGACAGTGTTGTCCCCGACAAGTCCCATGGGGGTGTTGTGAGCTTTGACCTGATTGCAATGGACCCATTTGGCGATGGGCTCCTGGCAACCTTTGCATGTCTTGATTTGGTACATGACCGGCGAGAGTTTATCTGTGATTGTGTATGGACCCATCCATCTGGGAAGGAATTTCCAAGCGAGTTCCCCTGCCTGTGAGTTGGTCTGCCCTGTTTGAGGAATGAAGGAGTGGTAGAAAACTTTGTCTCCCACTTGGAGTTCATCATGGGAGGCTTTCTGGTCATAGTACGCTTTGTGTCCTTCAGCCAATTGATCCAAATGTTTTTGGGCAAATACAAAAGTCTGTTGGAGATTGTTGGAGTTTTGTCAGGTCATGTATTGGTGGGTAGTGTAGGCTGAGGCAACACCAGCCTCTCCAAGTTGGTAGAGCAAATAAAGGGGCAAAGTCATTTGCCGGCCTGTCATCATTTTGAAAGGTGAGACCCCAGTAGCTTCATGGGGTGTGGCTGTGATGGCTATCAAGACCAGAGGGAGTTTTACATCCCTGTCTTTTTGGTGTGGTGAAATATACTTCTTCAGTATGTTCATCAGAGTTCGGTGGGCTCTTTCAACCTGTCCAGAGGATTGTGGGTGGTGGCTAATATGGAAGTTAGCTTTAACTCCCAAGGTTTTCCACAGCTATTGCATGACTTTAGCTGTGAAATGGATGCGGCGTTGAGAGTTGATTTGGCTTGGCAGACCGAATCTCGAGAACACATGGTTCATCAAAAAGTAGGCCATGGTTTCCGCCATGTCATTAGGAGCAGGCAAACACTTGACCCATTTGGTGAAGGCACATGTGACCATGAGGAAGTATTTGTTGCCACTGGGTGACCAATGAAGGGGACCTGCCGAGTCGATTTGGAGGTCAGACCATGGGAATGAGATGCCTCTTTTCTGTAGGGGTGCTTGGTGAATTGGGTTGGTTGGTTGAAACTCCCTTAATGTAACTCCCTTAATGTAATCCGCTACATCCCTTTGCATGTGTGGCCAATATGCCACTTGTTTGAGGGCCTTGTACGTCACTTTGACACCTTTGTGTCCTGCAGCTGGGAGACCGTGGGCATGAACAATCATCACCCCCCCTCTGATTGTGAGGGACCACAAGCACAGGCGCAGGGAGTTCATCGGAAACATGAACCAGAATGCCATTGTGCAGCTGTAGGGAAGATTGTGTGGTATAAGGTGGCTTCAATCCCGCAATTTCAGCGAGATCTGAGTTGGAGGGTGCATGGAGTACAGGATCCATGAGATATAGTATCATTTTATGGATCGCAGGGTCAAGGGACTAAAGACCGATAAGGTCAGCATCAGAGAAAGCAGAGTCAACTACCAGAGAGCCTGTGGGCTGTGGCGGGTCCTGGGCCTTGTTTGCCTGGGCCCTGGTGACCGCACAAACTGTAGGGATTAGCGGAACGTCAAAGCTGTGTAGAGCCATCATCCAAGAAGTTACTTTGACATTCATCACAAAACCTTCTCTGATGCATTGACTATTAAGAAAAAAAAACACTGGTTGGTGGTGACTCTTCACCGTGATTCTCTGACCACCCACATAGTTGGAGAAATGTTTGATTGCCCATACGGTAGCCAGAAGGGCTTTTTTGCAGTCCGAGTATTTCAATTCTGGACCAGACAGGGTTTTGGCGGCAAAAGCCATGACTCATTTGACATGGTCGTAGATTTGGTATAATCCAGCACTTAAGCAGTTGGCAGAGAACCCTACTTGTAGGAAGAATGGCTGGTCACAGTTGGGATAGGCCAGACAGAGTGCTGTGCATAACTTTTTCTTTAAAGCTAACAAAGCCTGTTGTTGAGCCTCAGACCAGATGAAAGGGGTGACCTTTCATGGGTGGTCTGTAAGGGGTTTTTCCAAGTCTGCATAATCCTCAATGAACTGGCGTGAGTAGTTGCATACCCCTAGAAAGCTCTGAAGTTCGGAGATGTTAGTAGGGGTTAGTAGGAGCCTTTGATTTGCGGCGTTTGTGGTAGGACCCCACTGGATCCCACCAAGAGACCAACATAGTTGACCTTGGTTTTACACCATTGGCACTTGGAAAGAGAAATTTTGGCTCCTGCTCATTTTAGCTGGCCAAGGACATGGTCGATTTTAGTCAGGTGGGCGTCCAGAGTTCGACTCCGAATGAGAATGTTGTCGACATAGATGAGATTTCCTCTGTCTCTGGTGTCTGGACATGCCTTATTCAAGAAGATGTTGAACTCTGCAGGAGACTTAGCATACCTGATAGGACATCGAGTGAATGTGTATTGACGATTTGCAAACATGAAGGCCAGATTGAGTTGGTCTTCAGATTGGAAAGGAATAGTCCAGAAACCAGAAGCAATGTCCAGCATCGAGAAGTATTTGGCGTCTTTGACTCTAGGAAGTTCTTGCTCCAGCTGAGTCATAGGCCACCTAGAAAGAGAAACTTGAGTGTTTAGTTTCCTGTAGTCAATGGTGAGTCACCACTTGCCATTAGGCTTTAGGACCAGCCACAAGGGGGTGAAGTAGGTACTGTTGCATGGCCTGATTATGCCATAGTCCAGTAGGTCGTTGATTTCTGTACTGGGCCATAAGAGGCCAAGGGAATCTTGTACTGTCTGACATAGATGGGAGGAGTGTCAGGTGGTGTAGGAATGTGTAGAGTGGATTGTGGTTACCCCACAGTGCAAGGAGTCTTTGGAGAATGATGGCTCGTACTTAAAAAAAAACCTGACAAAGTTTTTGGCGTTCTTCATTGGAGGTTGGGGCATCAGCATCAGCTACCACCTGTGACCTCCAGAAGACAGGGCCCGAGACATCATCATTATCTGGATTGACGGAGTCCTGGACGGTGGTGGCATTTGTCAGGAAAGTGCTCTCTCTTGTGTTTCTCTTATCAGTTTTGGAGAGGTCTTGCCTGGCTTTTGGTGAGATGAGCGAGGTGCAGCCACCTGCTGCACCTGCGCTTGCCTCACTGGGCTCCACCGCTGCCAGTGATCCTGACCCTGTTCCTCTGTTTATCTCCTCTGAGCTTTCTCCCAGGGTCACTGGAGAGGTTCCAGCACAGCAAAAGGTCTCTGTAGGTCTTGGTTTGCCACCCGAGATCACCACAGGTCCAGCTTCCCCCGCAGTGGAGGTCGTCGCTGGTGCCCTGTCCCAGCCCGGGACCTCCGTGGGTGCAGCTTCGGCCCAGGTGGGGTCCACCGTGGGTGCAGCCCCTTCTCTTCCCAAGGCCATCGTTAGGGTCCCTCCTCCTCTGTCTAGGTCTCCATGGTTGCTGTGCCCCAGCATGAAGCCAAAGTGGGTACTGCGTTCCAGTATGGGTCCACCATGGGGGCTGCGCTCCAGCCCAGGGCTCACCGTGGGTGCAGCATTTGCCCAGTCGGGGCCCACCATGGGTGCAACATTGGCCCAGCCCGGACCCACCGAGGGTGCAGCTCTGCTCCAGCCTGGAACCACAGAGGGTGCAGCTCCACTCCAGCCCGGAGCCACTGCGGGTGCTACTTCACTCCAGCCTGAAGCCACTGTGGATTCAACTTCGTTCCAGTTCAGGACCACCGAGGGTGCTGCTGGCCAGACCAACATAGTCGTTATTCCCCTTCCAGCGCCAGACGCCATCATGGTTTCCCTTTCTTCTCTGCCAGATGCCATCAGGGTTTCCCCTCCTCCTCTGCCAGACGTTGTTGTGGTTTCCCTTCCAGTTCCAGATGCCATCATGGTCCCCCTTCCTCCTCTGCCAGACGCCGTCGTGGTATCCCCTCCTTCTCTGCCAGACGTCATTGTGGTTCCCCCTCCGTGGCACTCCTTCCCATCATTGGGTCTCCCATGGGGGAGCCGCCTCCCAGGCCACCTCTCCTATTCAGGTGGCTTAAGAACTCTGGGCAGCTGCGTGACGGACTGAGCCATTGGGTTGGGTGGCCCATGCTCTCTGGCAGGCCACCCAACTCAGATCACCTTGTCATCTACCAGGCCTGGGACTTTGGTCACCCCCTGAACTCTCCAGCTCCTTGGCCCAGGGGGGCTAATCCATTGTTAGTGACTGGTGTGGGTCCTGAGCAGGGTTTGTTTTATTCCATCCAGGCCTGTTCCCCACACCACCCGCCCTGGGTAGATCATTGTGGTTCCTGCTGGGGGGGGGGGGGTGTCTTCTTTTTCTTTTTGTGTTATCATGGGGTGTCTGGTCCACCCCTTGAGAGGGGGGCTCTGTCATGAGCCAAGGGCTGGAAAATTCAACCACTCTCGGTCTCATGGCTTTTTCTGTTTATTTTTTCATCTGTTGCACTTCATGCCTTTTGGGTCCATGTATTTGTTTTCTTCTTGTCATTTTTCTGTCTGTGTTAGTGTTATCTTTTTATTTTTCTGTACCTATTCATAAGCATAATTTGGCATGATCCAGGGACATTTCTGTGACACAGGGAACATCAAACGGATGTGGCAGGGAGTACGGGCGTTGATGGATTATAAGTCTTGGCAGGGAGTCGATGATAATGACGCTTTGCTTCCAGACAGGCTCAATAACTTCTTTGCATGTTTTGAAGCATCAAACCCGACAATCAGAGGGAGGGCTGGCCCACCTTCACCATCTGTGGGGCCAGCTATCACCATCAATGCAGCAGACACACGGAGGACCCTAATCTGGGTTAACCCACGTAAAGCTGCAGGTCCGGACAACATCCCGGGACGCATGCTCCAAGTGTGCGCGAGTGAGTTGGCGGATGTCCTGACTGACACATATAACATTTCCCTGAGTCAGGCCATCGTCCCTAGATGCTTTAAGACCTCTATCATAGTACTGGTGGCAAAGAAAATGGTTGTGTCCTGTCTGAATGACTATCGTCCTGTTGCACTGACACCAATTGTGATGAAGTGTTTTGAACGGCTTGTCAAACCACACATCACAGCCTGCATCCCTGCATCACATGACCCGCCCCAGTTCGCGTATCGTTCAAATCGCTCCACAGAGGACGCTATAGTCACCACCCTGTACTCTGTCATTACCCACCTGGATCAGAAAGACACCTATGCCAGACTCCTGTACATTGATTTCAGTTCAGCATTCAACACCATTATTCCCCAGAGACTGATGGAGAAATTGTTCCTTCTCGGTCTGAACACCGCCACATGTGTCTGGATCCTGGGTTTCCTGACCGAGAGACCTCAATCTGTCCGGGTTGGAAACAACATCTCCAACTCTATCATGCTAAGCACTGGATCCCCTCAAGGCGGTGTACTCAGTCCACTGTTGTTTACACTTTTAACACGACTGTGTGTCCAGACATGAGGGGAACCAGATTATTAAGTTTGCGGATGACACCACAGTGGTGGGACTTATTCAGAGGGATGAGGAATCAATGCGCAGGGAAGAAGTTAGAGACCTGGAGGGCTGGTGCAGGGAGAACAATCTGGTGCTCAACATAGACAAAATGAAGGAGATGATTATCAACTTCCGGCGGTCACGGCCTGAACAAATCCCTCTCTGCATCAGCGGCCGTTCGGTGGAGAGAGTGGAGAACATCAAGTTCTTCGGAGTGCAGATCTCGCAGGACCTGACCTGGAGCAAGAATTCCTTGGGGATCAGGAAGCAGGTCCATCAGAGACTGCACTTCCTGAGGAAACTCAAACAGGCCTCTCTCCCCATCTGCATCCTAAGGACCCTCTACAGAGGTGTGGTGGAGAGTATTCTGACCTACTGCATTGCAACATGGTACTCCAGTTGCAGTATGTCAGACAAAAAAGCTCTGCAGAGGATAGTTAAGGGAGCTGAGAAGGTAATTGAAGTTTCCCTCCCCTCTGTTCAAGAACTTTTCAGAGCTGTTGTAAGAGTAGGACACTGAACATTGTTAAGGACCACTCTCACCCTCTGCACAAACACTTTGAACTGCTGCCATCTGGCAAACGATTCCAGAGCATCAGAGGCAGAACCACCAGACTGATCAACAGCTTCCTTCCACAAGCTGTTAGGATGCTGAACAGTTGATCCGGAATCCTTTACACATATTACTGCACTTTATGGACATTATGTATATTATATGTATATTATAGTTTTAGCCAGTTTTAAATATTTATTTCTTTTAGCTACTTAGATTCACTTAGCCATTTTAATTGTTTTATATATACATAGGCAGTTATTATCATTTTAACTGCAACTGTAATAAGTTAACATTACTGTAATATCCAAATGTGTCTCAGGGATGTGTGAATGGCTGTCGGGGTGTGGGGTGTGAGTGTGTTTTTAAATTATGTTCTTTTTACAATATGGATGCCTAGAGAAACACAATTTCATCTTGCTTGCACTACAGTTGTATGCATAGCATCATGACAATAAAGGTTGGTTGATTGATTGATTGATTGATTGATTGATTGATTGATTATCCCCTTATCTTCAGTATTGTCCTTTTCTTCTGTTGACAGCTGTCAGGGGCGTGAAGCTTCGTGTGGGCATGCCCTGTCAACTGTCAGTCTGTGATTTGCCTCCCTCTTACTCACCGAGCTGATCCTGATTATGTATTATTGCCTCCTCCGGCCTGCTCGGGCACCCGCACCTGCCATGTATCATGTAATGTGTTTTGAGCCTGATTTAAGGACGCTATGTGCTTTCCTACTTTGTCACCGCTTTGGCTTGCTATCCACATCTCCACCAGAGCCCTACTTTGCTCTGGCCAGTACTTTGTAACTTCCCTCTCATTTGGGTCCTTGTTTTTGAACACTTCATGGAACTTTGTGTTTATCCGTTGAGTTAATAAACTGCACTAATCAACAGTTCAGCACATGGGTCTCGCATTTCTGTCTCTGAAGAGCAATTTATGACAGTGCAAGCTCTTCGGCGATGGTGGTTACCGGTTTCGGTGGAGCATCGCTGGGATTGTCAGTGGTTTGCTGATTAGACGCTGATGGGAGGAGTTCAATGGCTTGGACAAGCATTTGGTCATCATTGGTCAAGTCAATTGACCAGTGATGGTCAATTGACCATCATTTGGATTGTGTCAATGCCTTGTGTCAATGTCTTTGACATTGACAAGAGAGTTCAAGAGAGTCGGCCCAAAAAGAAGCAGGGAGGCCGCCTAACACTGTAATGGTCCGTTCAAAATCGTGGAAATCAGTGGCGATGAGCCAGCCGAGGGGCGTGGCCTCGGGCAGGACGATAGTCTCAGCCGTGGGATTGTTTACCGGCAATGTGGTGGTTCGAGATCCTAGGCTTAGAAGGGGCATGGCCTCAAGAGTTAGGCCCAGATTGCCAAACAAAGGAGCTGGTTGGAAAAATGCTTGAGGATGCAACAGATTTTGTCTGGTCTGAATGTGTAGTTGGACCGGGATGCGCATGTCATTAGCAGGTATGACACAGCGTTGAGTGTTTAGTACCTGGCAGGCTTCAGGGATTGTCTGGACTGACTTTTGGGCGTCTAGATCTTGTTTAGAGTGACCATCTTGGACTGAGGTGCGAGACCATAAAGCATTGTTTATGGTATCAACCTGAGCTCCAAGTCTCACAAGAAGGTCTCTGCCAATGGAGACTGCATGTAGCAGGTCGGGAATGACCAAGAAATAGTGAGTTAGCAGTCTGTGGTTCCACTGAAGGGGAAGAGCACAGATGCCTGTGGTGACCAGTGTTTTTTTTTTTTTTCTTTGATTTAGCCCCAGAGGGAAACGGAAAGACTTGTTAGTTACCATGAGGTCAGGGTATATCTTGTGCAGAGAATCAAAAAGTTTCTGATGGATGGCAGATTTATCAGCCCTGAGAACAAGTACCATGTCTTCTATGTGGGAGCTTTGGACAACAAGGCCTTTGACCACTTGGGGGCATTACTCATCAACAGCTGCCCCACACTTTAGGGTGCAAAGGAATGAACTATGTTCTTTTAGGGTCAGGTTGTCAGTTTTGGTGACACAGGAGGGGGTGCCTGTTTCAACCTGGTCCTTGAGATCACCTTCGGTCAAACTTCGTTGGGTCAGCAGTGTGAGTAGAGTGACTCTTGGAATGTCCAAGGTGTCAAGAGTGTAGCACTGTGATTCGGTTGCTTCTGGTAGAGTGATTGGGTGAAGTTGCCAAACTTGAGCCCATAGTTTAAGATTCTTGAAATCTCTCAGAGGCTCAAAGCGATTAAGCAGGTCTTTGCCTATCAGCAATGGAATTGAGTTGAGACTGGACACATAGACAGGATGGATCAAGGTCATGGGTCCAATGGAGATCTTTACTAATGACATGTGACAGAGTTGTGTTGGAGGGTGCATAAGGTCGAACAGCTAAGGAACAAGGTCGTAGTTTTAAGTCTTTGTGTGCATGGTTAGCAGTGACACATTGGTGGTCAAAAAAGTCCTGCAACATTGGAGTGATGTCCGCCACGGTATTCAATTGCGCTTCATGCATCATAATGTCTTCCAAGGTCAATGAAAGAAAAAAAAATTACGTGCCACCCCCCTCTCGGTCGAGTAACACAGAAATTGTTGGACAGGCATTTCAACCCGAATTAAGGAGCCGTTTGTTTCAGGTGAGTGAAATTTTTCAGGTAACTGGGCTACCAGAATGACACTAGGTGCGTTGGGTTCTCAGGCCCTTCTGGAGCCTCAGGTGCAAGATGCTCTATTGAGTTCCCTGTATTTCCCACTGATGCAGTAGGGTTTTCCTCATGGTCGGATTTTGGCAGCCTTGAAGGATCATTTTGGGTTGTCATGATAGTTATGGTTAGGACATCTGGCTTCTTGTCCTCCTTCTTGTTCTTCATTTCGCCTAGTAGAGGTTTGAGAGCTTCCATGTCTTCTTGACTGAAAGTGGGTGTTTATTTCTTCTCCCAGTTTCTTGATCCAAACTTACCAGAGGGAATTCTTGTTTCCCTTCCTGAGTTTCTACGGTGGTACGAAGGAGGTGACCATTTACCATGGTTATGCGAGTCTCAAAATTGATATCTGTCAATATCTCGCTAAAAGGGTCGGGCGAGTGCGTGCTGTGGGAGTCCCCGTCCGATGAGGGGATGCCTTCCTTTACCGGTGGAACCGGCCTGTTCGTGGCTCCTGGTCTTGGTTCTCTTTGTTTACGGTATTCTTTTAGCTTTTCTTTGACATCCTGAAGGCCTTCTTGTGCTTCTTGTAGGAGGAGTTGACATTTCTTGTAGTTAGATTTTATGCCGTCTAGTTGGCCTTCAACTCAAGTTTGTTCTCGGTGTGCTGAAGGGCGGTTCCTAATTCCTCATTTTCTCGACGAAATGAGGTATTGTTGTCCTCCAATCATTGCTTCTCTTGCTTTACCTGGTCCAAATCTAGTAACACATTATCAAGTTCAGCTTGGGTATCTTCATGTTCTCTACGAGCTTGTTCCTGCTTTTTCATTAGTGATTTGTTATCTTCCTGCAGAGAGAAGATTGTTGAATGTTGCTTCATGAGTTCTTTTTCGACATATAATGCTTTAGATTTGGCTACTGTTAACCTCGCATCTAATGCTAGTGCAAACTTCCCTAACACACTGTGGAGTTCTTTTCCTTTGGTGGGTTATTAGTGCATTCATCCAAAAGTTTTTCGGTGATTTGATTCAAATCTTTGGGGGGAATTTCTTGAACATGTGTGGAAAAGCCAGGTATAAGGGTGGAAGTCAATCCTTCCAATGTTGCTTGACGGTCATTAAGTTCAGTAAATGGATCCAACATGCTTTACTGTTTGTTTAACAGTCAGCTTGAAATCAATTTGTTGATTATAACTAAAGTTGTTCGTCAAGAGTTAAACTTTAGTGATATTTTACAGTGACGGTAGTTGTAAGCTCCTTTTAGAACTTGTTCCAACTTACAGGCTTGTAAGAAGGGAGATGTATTAATTTATTTGTGGAAACTGTATCTTGGTTTGCAGCTTAAAATTTGTGTGAGTTGACTTCTTTATTTAGATTTTCAAAGTGTCATGGATGGCCCTCACGAGCCATCAATAAGACGCCACATATCAACCGGTGAGTTTGCACAGTTTATTAAGGGAAAGGATGAATGACAAAATAACAAGCCATGGGGGCTAAAACACACTATAACGGTAACTCAGTCTATGACGAGGGAGAACAGATTCATAATGAAACACACTTACGATAATAGATGAAGGGTTGTAAACGTCTGACCAGAGGAATGGTCGATAATGTCAGATGAGGGGTTGTCCGACAGGAAATCTCTGATGAGACTGCAGCCACGTTTCGCCCTCAGCTGCCCTCTTAAATAGGGCTCAGGGTGGAACAGCTGATGAGGCGATTGTTAATGTAGCTCAGCTGTCAGAGCCTCAGCTCTGACAGCTGGAAGCCCCTCTGAGCGCTGTCACAATAAAAGCTCAGAGAGCCATATGGAACACACACACATCAGCTGGGAGGAAAATACTGCATGGCCCGAGTGCGGACGAAATCGGCGCTCAAACCACAACAGTACCTCCCCCTGAGGCGGCGAACTCCGGGCGCCATATGTCACCCAAGCCAAGGCCTGGAGGGTGACAACCAGAAAAGACAAAAAAAAAACCAAAATACCAAGACGATGACATGGGAAAACACAAGGAACAAATGAAGCAATTACAGAGTATGATAGGGAAAAAAAAACACACAATACTCCATAAAGCTCGGATGGTACATAGCCAGGTCAAAAACATGCGAATAACAGGAGGAGACCTATAAATAAAACACACAGGCCCATAAGACATAATGTGGCGTATACAAATCATCCCTCAGACAGGGGAGGGGAGAAAAAAAAAGACACGCTAAACAGCGGAGAATACACAGGATCAAAATAGAACAAATGACAACACACCAGAGTAACCTTACTATTTAGCGAAAATAAGAAATACACCGCGATGATGGCAGACAGAGTCCAATGAAACAGGAACAGTTCTGGTGGTCTCCCTGCGTCCAATGTCCAAATAGTCAATAAGGGGAAAAAGGAGCATTCGGGTGGCCTACCCCAGTCCCAGGCCTGGAGAAAAGGAATCTCTGGTGGCCGGACCAGGTCGCCAAGCAGATAGTCCAGTTGGTCAGGTGGCCGACCCAGAACACCAAACTGGTGAGGCAGTCCTTCAGGCGGCCGACCCGCATCGCTTAGCCACCAGGACCGCAGGGGAGAGAATGACAACGGCTTCCCTGTAGAGGGGGATAGCAAGGGAGAGCCGGGCCGAATATGAGGAACCCCAACAGCACCCGGTGGAGAAGGCTTGGAGGAAGGATGAGGGAACAGTCCGGCGTCGCTCAGCGGAGGATCTGCAGCTCCACCTCCAAACGTCACCAGAACAGGCGCTGTCATCCTGCTGGACACCAGGTGAGCCCGTGCTGCACCCACGTTGGACCCTGACCGGATCGCGGCTGCACCCACGATGGACCCCGACCGGGTCGGAACAGCACCATGGACAACCTCCACCCCCGAACCCGGAACCTTCAGCACTGAGACCAGGACCGACTCATCACCGGCGACCCTGGGAGAAGGCTCAGGAGATGGAACAGAACTGGAATCAGGATCACCAGCAGCGACAGAAACCGGCGAGACAAGTTCGGATGCAGCGGACGGCTGCACCCGGCTCGTCTCCCCCAGAGACAGGCAAAAATGCTCCAAAGAAGAAAGAAGGAAGACAAAGTAGAGCACTTGCCTGATTTTGAGTTCTGTCGCTGTCCAGGACTTCAGCGATCCGGGCTCAGGACAAAGAAGGACGTCTTCTTGCTCCCACTCGGCTACGGCGGGCTCCGCAGCAGGCATGATGTTTTCCACAGTCTTAGGACCCTCCAACGCTGACGTCGACGCCGACAACCCGCACGGCGTGGTGGCAGGGGATCCTCAACCCGCTGGATCGAACCGCTCACCAATGGAGAGACGGGGACGTTTCGTCATTGGCACAGGCTCCACACTGCAGTCCGCTCTCCTCCTCTGCCCATGACGTGGCTGCGGGGCTGGAACCATGCTCTCCAGGACCACAGGCCCCCTTCCCGTCCGGCAACGTAGGCCTGGCGTTGTGGAACGCTCAGTGGAGGGAGACACAGAGGCAGCAGGTTCAATGTTAGAGGCTACAGCAGGTGGTGGGAGCTCGGGGGACTGCGAACCCCGAACTCCACCCCCAGGAGTCAGAAAGGCAAATCACAACAATGAGGAGAAGAATGAAATTGCACTTGCCTGTTCCCCGGAGGTCCGATGGTGCCTGCCATAGCGGGCGGAGTTCTTCCCTTTCCCCTC
Organism: Pholidichthys leucotaenia; assembly: GCA_020510985.1. Classification (NCBI taxonomy): domain Eukaryota; kingdom Metazoa; phylum Chordata; class Actinopteri; order Cichliformes; family Pholidichthyidae; genus Pholidichthys; species Pholidichthys leucotaenia. The sequence continues at coordinate 162,176,986 of CM035847.1, forward strand.
CGGATGGTGATGGCAGGCCCCTCGGGAAGGTGAGGTGGAGCAGCTCATGATGGATTGCAGACGGGCCTCGCCGAAGCAGGACTCATGACACTCACAGCAGCCGGGGATGACGTTGAGGAGGAGGGGATGACAGCCGAGGTGATCCGGGCACGAAGAGCTGACGGGACAGAAGGGACAGATGACCCGGGGGGAGCGGCTGTGGGGATTCCCTCCTGACATGACGTAGGAGAAGCAGCTGACTGGGAGGCTGAGTCCCTCTGATGACCCGGAACTGGATCCGGACGGGATTCTCGCTGAGGCCTATTTGGGGTATGGCGACGATGTCTACTGGCTGATGGTGAGCCAGAGATGGGACCAGGAACACATGGCACCTGGGCTGGACGGGTGACAGGAGCTGAATCCCGAGGCGAGGAGCGGGGATGCCTCTCTGTCGGCCTCCTGCCGGGGTTCCCCTCCAGTCCGCGGATCTCCACCCTCCTCGGGGATGCCGTACTTAGGGGAGATGGAGAAGGTTCCTAGGCCGCCTTTTCAATCAACTCACGCTGAGCCACAATCCATGTCACCCTCTCCTTTCCTTCCGGAACAGAGGTAAGGTGATATTTCAATAAGGTCCTCTGGGCGAGAAACAGGTAATTGTGCGCCATGTGGGTGGGCATGAGGAGATGGGCCTTGGCCAGGTGGCCATCTACCTCCTGCAACCACTCAGGGCAAAACCCATGCTCAAGGGCGGACATACTGTACCAACAAGCCCTAGCAAAGGGAAAAAACTCCAGCCCACGGCAAACTCATGGCGACAGGCATCTCACTCTGGCTGCTGTCTACTGTCATGGGTGGCCCTCATGAGCCATGAATAAGACGCCACATATCAACTGGTGAGTTTTGCACAGTTTATTAAGGGAAAGGATGAATGACAAAATAACAAGCCACGGGGGCTAGAACACAGTATAACGGTAACTCAGTCTATGACAAGGGAGAACAGATTCATAATGAAACACACTTACGATAATAGATGAAGGGTTGTAAACGTCTGACAAGAGGAATGCTCAATGATGTCAGATGAGGGGTTTTCCAACAGGAAATCTCTGATGAGACTGCAGCCACATTTTGCCTTCAGCTGCCCTCTTAAATAGGGCTCAGGGTGGAACAGCTGATGAGGCGATTGTTAATGCAGCTCAGCTGTCAGAGCCTCAGCTCTGACAGCTGGAAGCCCCTCTGAGCGCTGTCACAATAAAAGCTCGGACAGCAATAGGGAACACACACACATCAGCTGAGAAGAAAATACTGCATGGCCCAAGTGCGGACGAAATCGGCGCTCGAACCACAACACAAAGCCTAGTATTGGAATTGTCATCAATAACTAGCTTTGGAGTGGCACTTTAAAGTGATGATTTTAATTACACAAAAATAAGATAAAAAATATTAAATGGTTTAGAGATTTAAGGTTATAAGTTTTTTACTTTCTTTTAAAGTCACAATTGATTTTTGCCTTAATAGTTAAAGACTATTCTCATGTAAAGCTTTTTAAATGTTTAATGTTTTCACATTAGGAAACACAAGTGAATTGTTTTTGTGTATCGTCACCAAGGCTTTGTTAGGATTAAAGTTAATGGCGATTTGTTGCTTGTTGTCTATAAAGTTTTATTTACAGACTAATCAACGTTTTCACCTTTTGACTTTCCTATTTTAAATCCTGGTGAGAAATAATGAGTTGGTTAATGTTATTCTTTTCCTCTGGAGAAAAGCGTGAACCAATAACATAATGACTTTAAATAACATCTAAAGCCTTAAGTGTTAATTGATGAATGTGGTTTCCTAATTTTGAAAGATTTTGGTAAATATTCAGTGAATCACTAAATCCTTTACCTCCATGCACAGGGTTAACACTACTTTAAGGTCACTTTAGAATAAACATTGGCATTTATTAGAATTCTTAAAATGAATTGGGCTTCCTGTTGGTGAAATCACACAATGTAGTATTAAAAAAAACAAAAAAAAACACGTTTATATAGCTTCAACAGATTGCAATTGTTGCATAAAATGTGTACATATACAGATGTGGACAAAATTGTTGGTACCCCTCTGTCAATGAAAGAAAAACCCACAATGGTCACAGAAATAACTTGAATCTGACAAAAGTGGTAATAAAAAAAATTCTATGAAAATTAACCAATGAAAATCAGACAATGCTTTTGAATTGTGGTTCAACAGAATTACTTTAACAAACAAACTCATGAAACAGGCCTAGACAAAAATGATGGTACCCCTAGAAAATAATGTGACCATAGGGACATGTTCAACCAAGATGTGTCCTCTAATTAACATCACAGGTGTCTACAAACTTGTAATCAGTCAGTCAGCCTATTTAAAAGGTGACAAGTAGTCACTGTGCTGTTTGGTGACATGGTGTGTACCACACTAAACATGGACAAGAGGAAGAAAAGGAGAGAGTTGTCTCAGGAGATTAGAAAGAAAATTATAGACAAGCATGTTAAAGGTAACGGCTGATAAGACCATCTTCAAGCAGCTTGATGTTCCTGTGACTACAGTTGCACATATTATTCAGAAATTTAAGATCCACAGGACTGTAGCTAACCTCCTTGGACGTGGCCACAGCAGGAAATGGATAATACGAATGGTAACAAAAGAGCCCAGAACAACCTCTAAACACATTCATGGTGAACTCCAAGGTCAAAGTATATCAGTGTCAGATCACACCATCCGTCATTGTTTAAGCCAAAGTGGATTTCATGGGAGACGACCAAGGAGGACACCACTGTTAAAAACAAATCATAAAAAAGCCAGACTTGATTTTGCCAAACTGCATGTTGACAAACCACAAAGCTTCTTGTGGACGATGTCTGCCACTGTAGTATTCTCTGGGCCTCTCCCCAATCTGACCAGTGATGACATGTTTAGCCGCTCATCATCCTTGAACCGCTGGCTGTCTGTGTGGTGTCCTAAAAATGACGTGGGCTACATTGACAATTGGAGCTCTTTTTGGGGAAAACCTGGTCTTATGAGATGAGACAGCATTTATCCCACTTTGGATGGTGCTTCTAATTTATCTAACAATCTGGCATCTTTTTTAACCAAATTTCCAAAACCCTGACTACTCAGAGTTGGGACGAGGAAGCAGAGTCGCAGTCTTACATGCCTCTCTGAAGCTCCTCTTCATCCGCCACCCCTCAGCTTAGCCCCTGACTTCCCCATCAGAGAATTGTTGTCTGCTCCCTCCAAAGTAAATAAAAATATAATGCATAAGCATCCCAAAGTGATAAAACAAAATATTGGTAAAACTCAAATTAAACATAAAGCCTCTAAATTGAATGATTTGGCCTCTGTTCCTCCTCATAATTTAAAAATTAAATGTGGTTTATTAAATATTAGGTCTCTAACTCCCAAGTCTCTGTTAGTCCATGATCTGTTAATTGATCATCAGATTGATTTAATTTCCGTTACAGAGACTTGATTAGGGCAAGAGGATTATGTTGGTTTAAATGAATCAACTCCCTCTGGTTATTTAAACTGTCAAAATCCCAGAAGTTCTGGTCGTGGAGGAGGAGTAGCAACAATTTACCATTCCAAATTACTAGTTAATGTAAAGAAAAAAAACATGTTATAATTCCTTTGAGGGCCTGGTCCTCAGTATTGGGCACTTGAGCAATTTTAGGTTAAACCCAATTTTATTTGCCATAGTTTATCGTCCCCCATCAACCTACTCAGAATTTTTATCCGAATTTGCTGATTTCTTAGCTGATTTAGTGCTGAAATCTGATAGAATAATTATAGTAGGGGACTTTAATATACACGTGGATGTAGACAGTGACTGCCTTAATGTGGCATTTAATTCAATATTAGACTTGATTGGGTTTTCTCAGAAAGTAGGAAATTCTACTCATTACCTCCACCATACATTGGACCTTGTTCTGACATATGGCATAGAAATAGAAAATCTTGTAGTGTCTCCTCATAACCCTGTACTGTCAGACCATTGTCTGTTAACCTTTGATTTTACTATTTCTGACTATTTGGCTCCTAAAGAAAAATATTATTACAGTAGATGCCTCTCAGATGATGTTGTTACCAAATTTGTGCAGATTGTTTCCTCTATGCCATGTGTCAACACAACGGAAAAAAGCTATAGACAGCTTGCTCCTTCTGTAATTGATAACATGGTGGATAGTGTTTCAGCTTCTCTGCATCAGACTCTAGACTTGGTGGCCCCCTTAAAAAAGAAAAAGTCTAATCAGAGAATTCTAACTCCTTGGTTCAACACAGAAACTCATAGCTTAAAACAGAAGACTCGTCAATTAGAAAGAAAATGGCGCTCCACTAATTTAGATGAAATCTATTTAGCTTGGAGAAATCATCTTTTAATTTATAAAAAATCTCTTAGAAAAGCTAGAACGAGTTATTACTCTGCATAAATAGAAGAGAACAAGAATAATCCCAGGTTTCTTTTCAGTACTGTAGCCAGGTTGACAAAGAGTCAGGACTCTGTCAATCCTAGCATTCCCTTAGAGCTTACTAGTCAGGACTTTATGAACTTTTTCAATAATAAAATTTCATCCATCAGAGATAAAATCAATCAGATTCTTCCAACAGTTAACTGAAATACTGTAACTACTACAACTCCTTCTATTGATGTCTGTCTTGATGAGTTTACTCCAATCGACCTTTGTGAGTTAGACAAAATAGTTTCCTCATCCAAACCTTCAACTTGTCTTTTAGACCCTATTCCTACCAGGTTACTTAAAGAAGTCTTCCCACTTATTGGTAGCCTTATTCTTCATATAATCAATTCTTCATTAACTTTAGGCCATGTACCGCAGGCTTTTAAAACGGCTGTAATTAAACCCTTACTCAAAAAACCAACGCTAGATCCAGGAGCTTTAGCTAACTATAGACCAATCTCTAATCTCCCTTTCATTTCAAAAATCTTAGAAAGAGTTGTTGCTATGCAATTATTTGACCACCTACAGGGAAATGGTTTACTTGAAGAGTTTCAGTCTGGGTTTAGAATCCATCATAGTACTGAAACAGCCTTAGCGAAGGTCGCTAATGACCTCCTTATTGCATCTGATAATGGACTAGTTTCTGTACTTGTCCTTTTAGACCTTAGTGCAGCTTTTGATACTATCGATCATAATATTCTACTTGATAGATTAGAACACTATGTTGGACTTAATGGAACTTCGTTGCAGTGGTTTAGATCTTATTTATCTGATAGGTTCCAGTTTGTTCATGTAAATAATGAGTTTTCTTTCAACTCAAAGCTCAGTCATGGAGTTCCACAGGGATCTGTGCTAGGCCCTACTCTTTTTAGTTTATATATGCTTCTGTTAGGCAACATTATTAGAAAGCACTGTATACATTTTCATTGTTATGCTGATGACTTACAATTATACCTGTCAATGAAGCCAGATGATAGTAATCAATTAGCCAAGTTAGAAGCCTGTCTTAAGGAAATCAAAGCTTGGATGACTTGTAATTTCCTGCTATTAAATTCAGATAAGACTGAAGTCATTCTTGTTGGTCCAAAAAACCTTAGAAATTCCTTTCCAAATCAAATTTTCAGTTTGGATGCCGTTACTCTTTCTCTTAATAGCTCTGTGAGGAACCTTGGAGTTATTTTTATCAGGATTTGTCCTTCAATTCACATATTAAATTTGTTTCTAAGATAGCCTTCTATCATTTGCGTAATATTGCCAAGATTAGGAGCATCTTGTCTCAGAGTGATGCTGAGAAACTGTTCCGCGCTTTTGTTAGCTCGAGATCAGATTATTGTAATTCTTTATTATCAGGCTGTCCTAAAACATCTTTTAAAAGTCTTCAGCTGATCCAAAATGCTGCAGCAAGAGTTTTAACAGGTACTAGAAAGAGAGATCATATCTCTCCGGTTCTGGCCTCCCTTCATTGGCTTCCCATAGAGTTTAGAATTAAGTTTAAAATCCTTCTTCTTACTTACAAAGCTCTAAACAATCAGGCTCCTTTTTATTTAAATGATCTGATACTACCGTTTTATCCTAACAGAGCACTACGCTCCCAAAATGCAGGATTACTTGTAATTCCTAGAATCTCAAAAAGTACAATGGGAGGCAGAGCCTTCAGTTATCAAGCTCCTCTCCTGTGGAATCAGCTGCCAATCTGGATTCGGGAGTCAGACTCGATCTCTGTTTTTAAGAATAGGGCTAAAACCTACCTTTTTGATATAGCCTACAATTAGGGAGGGATCATGTGTTTCTGAACCCTCCCTTAGTTATGCTGCTAATAGGTTTAGTCAGCTGGGGGACCTCCAGTAATGCACTGGGCCTCACTCCTTTTCTCACTCTCAATGAAATATTTTTTTTGCTGGTCATTAACATTTGTTTGTTCTCTCCCATAGATTGAGTCCCCATCGTGCTGTTTGCTCTCTACATGTCTGTTCTTTACTTCTTCTCTATCCCCTCACCCCCTAGCCATTCGCAGCAGATGACTGCCCCTCCCTGAGCCTGGTTCTGCTGGAGGTTTCTTCCTGTTAAAAGGGAGTTTTCCTCTCCACCGTCGCCAAGTGCTTGCTCACAGGGGATCGCCTAATTGCTGGGGTCTTTCTGCAACTGTGGGGGTTCCCCCTACAGGTGATAGTGCTATGAGATGACTGTTGTTGTGAAATGGCGCTATATAAATAAAGTTGAATTGAATTGAATTGAAAGCTTCTGGGAGAATGTCCTATGGAAAGACAAGACAAAACTGGAACTTTTTGGCAAGGCACATCAGCTCTATGTTCACAGACGCAAAAAGGAAGCAAACCAAGAAAAGAACACTGTCCCTACTGTGAAACATGGAGGTGGTTCTGTTGTGTTCTGGAGCTGCTTGCTGCATCTGGCACAGGGTGTCTTGAATCTGTGCACGGTACAATGAAATCTCAAGACTATCAAGGTATTCTAGACAGAAATGTGCTGCCCAGTGTCAGACAGCTTGGTCTCAGTCGCAGGTCATGGGTCTGGCAACAGGATAATGACCCAAAACACACAGCTAAAAACACCCAAGAGTGGCTAAGAGTGAAACATTGGACTATTCTAAAGTGGCCTTCTATGAGCCCTGATCTAAATCCTATTGAACATCTGTGGAAGGAGCTGAAACATGCCGTCTGGAGAAGGCACCCTTCAAACCTGAGACAAGTGGAGCAGTTTGCGCATGAGGAGTGGGTCAAAATACCTGAAGTCTCATTGACAGTTACAAAAATCGTTTGATTGCAGTGATTGCCTCAAAAGGTTGTGCAACAAAATATTAACCCTTGTATTATGTTAAGGGTCAATTTGACCCATTTTGGTTTTTGTGTTTCCCAAAGTAGGGGTTATCCTTTCTTTTTCTTCATGACATTTTGTGACTTTTCCTCATCTAGGGTCATGAACTAGTGTGTAAATCTGGATACTTTGATGTGTAGTGGAATGCATGTGCAGCGTTTGTATACAAAGATGATGTTGCGGGTCATTTTGACCCAAACACTTTTATGTGGGTAAGTGTCATAACCCAAGTGTCGGTTCTGGCCACACTCGGGTCTCATATCTTTTTGTTCTCTGGCTTTGGCAGCTGAGGATTCCTTCCAGCTCCTCGGGCTCTTATTGTGAAGGCGCCCGGGGGAGCTCCCTGCTGTCAAAGTCAGCTGCTGCTCTGCTGTCATTAGCAGCAGCTGTGCCGCGTTGGGGTCATTAGCCACCAGAGATATAAGCGGGTGCTAAATGTCCTCCAACGCGGCAGTCTCTGTTATATCCTGTTGTTCACCTGTATGTTCAGCCACGTTCCGTCGTGCTCCTGTTATTCTCCTTGCTCATCGTGGTTAACGGACTTGGGAATCCCCCGTTACCCGTCTGTTAATGGTCCCGTTGTAAGGTACGATCTATGTGACTGTATCTTTGTGATTATCTCGTCTGGCGAATCGGGTGTTCCCCGGCTCAGACTTCCCCCAGCCACTGCATGTGTTCTGTGTGTGTTCATCCTTACTCAACAATAAATTACCACTGCAAACTCTCTGGTGACTGAGGCGTCTTGTGACGGTCCGTGAGGGCCGTCGTGACAGTAGACTGCCGCCAAACGCCCGGAGAGGAGGCGTTGCATCGAGACGCCATTCACCGTGTAGTTTGCAGTAGTGGACTGTTTGTTCCTACCTGTCTGGGTGCCGTGTTGAAGCATGCCATCGTGGAGGTCTCGTGCTCGGAGGCAGGACGCTGTTCTCGCTGACACCCTCGAGCGCGTGGACAGAGTCCTTGTCGCCGCCTCCCTCCTCGAATACAACTGCGAAGTGCCCTGGTACCTGGACCTAGCCGAGGAAATTCTGGATTCTCTCCCCCGCTTCACTAATCCTCCAGAGGTAAGCGTGAGGAGAGATGACATCGCCGCCCAGCGTGAGATACTCCGAGGGCTGGAGGGAAATCCTGGCAGGAAGCTGAAGCGGAGGAGACGTCGCCCCTCGCTTCGGGATCCCGCTCCTGCCTCTGTTCCGGCCCGGGAGTTCGCACCATCCGGAGGTCTTTTCCCATCGGGCATGTCGTCACTCGGGATTCCCCCAGAGAAGCTGCAGATGACAGCAGACAAGATCTGGGACCGGGTGGCAGCTGCTTGCTCCGCTGAGAATCCTCCAGCGTGTATGAAGCATGTGGTGGCGGCGGTTAGACTCGTGGAGAGGAATCCAGCGCTGCGTGAGTTTCCTGAGTTTGCTGACTTGCTTGCCGCCGTTTCTGCTCAGGAACGGCGATTTCCGGACCTCACCTTCGCCTCACCCCCTACAAGGAACCGTCGTCACACCGGCTTCCAACCTCGGCTAGAGCCCCGTCTGGATGCTGTCCCGGGTCGCCGCAAGGGCTCAACCCCCCACACAGCTGTCACTCCCGCGCCTTGTCAGAGGGGAATCCCCGCAGCCTCGTCTTCTCCCGGGCCCTCGCCTGCTGTCCCGTCAGCGCTTCATGCCCGACTGACCCCGGCTGTCGCCCCCTCCTCCTCGTCGCCTATCCTGGCTGCTGTGTGTCACGAGAGCTCCGTTTCGGCGAGCTTCATCCCGGATCTGCCTCGAGTGGCCTCATCTCGTCTTCCCAGGGGGCCCTCTGTCGCCATCCAGCGGGGAAAGGAAGGAATGACGTCCCCCACAGCGAGGACCATCTTACCCTTAGGGGAAAGGCAAGTGCATGATAATTTCTCTTCTTTTGATATTGTTTTGCCTTGTCTGACTCCTGGGGGTGGAGTTCGGGGTATGCAGCCCCCCGAGCTCCCTCCACCCGCTGTGGACGAAAGTAATAACCCTGCTTCCTCTGTGTCTCCCCCCGCTGAGCGGTCCTCGACGTCAGGCCAACGTCGCTGGATGAGGAGGGGGCCTGCGGTTCTGGAGAGCCTGTTTCCGGTTCCGCAGCCACGCCATGGGCGGAGGAGGAGAGCGGACTGCAGCATGGAGCCATCGCCGATGAAGAAGCGTCTCCGGGGTTCCACGGAGGAGCGGTCCGGTCCAGCAGGGCGAGATTCTCCTGCCACCACGCCGTGCGGGCCACCGGCGTGGACATCGGTGCTGGAGGACTCTCTAGCTGCACGCACCATCATGCCAGCTGCGGAGCCCGACGCAGCTGAGTGGGAGCCTGAGGACGACCTCCTGACTTCTGAGCCCGGATCATCGCAGTCCTGGACGGCGTCAGAACCCGAGCTCAGGCAAGTGCTCTGTTTTATCTTTCTTCTTCACCTTTTAGAGCACTTTTGCCTGTCTCAAGGGGAGATGAGCCGGGTGCAGCCGCCCGCTGCGTCCGAGCTTATCTCGCCGGGTTCTGGCGCTGCCGGTGATCCTGATCCCGGGTTTTCTCTCTTGTGTGAGTCTTCTCCCAGGGTCGCCGGCGAGGGGCTGCTCTCGCCTGCTGCGCCAGAGGTTCCGGTTTCGGGGTTGGAGGTCGAGTCTGGTGCCACGCCGACCGGGTCCACCGGGAGTGCTGTTCCGGTCCAGTTGGGGTCCACCGGGAGTGCTGTTCCGGAGGCCCAATCGGGGTCCACCGTGGGTTTGGTTCCGGAGGCCCAATCGGGGTCCACCGTGGGTGCTGCACCAGCAGGTCCTAGGTTCGGTGAGGGAGCTGCAGATCCCCAGCCACCGGATGCTGGACAGGCTCGTTTTCTTCATCACCCTCATCTCCACAGTCATCCTCCTCGTCTCCCTGAGGAGCACTACCCATCTCCACCTGGGGCCGTTGGGGTCCCGAACGCTCCGCCCGGTTTCCCCTCATCTCCCCCCTTTTCTGCGGGATCACCGGCTGCTTCCTCCCAACGGTTCTGGTGGGCTGGTGTTGCGGGGCGGCCGCCTGAAGGGCTGTCTCGTTGGTTTGGTTCTCTGGGCCGGCCCCCCGACCTGTTTATCTTCCTGTGCGGCGACCTGCTCCGGCCGCCTGAAACTCTCTTCCCCCGAGCATGGGACTGGGGTAGGCCGCCCGAACTGTCCTCTTTTCCCCTCCCTGTTCTGTGGCCTCTTGTTGCCGGACGACCCCTCCGGGCCTGGACTGCGCCCTTTCCGGGTTCCTGATCTCGTCTGTGGGACTGTTGGGGTGTGTGTGGGGGGGGGGGGTTGTTTTGTGTTTTTGTGTCACTCTGTTTGCCCAAGGGTGTGTTGCCTATTTTGTACTTATTGTGTTTTTTTTTCTCCCTACCTTTGTAGCCTTGTTGGTTGTTTGTCTCTCTCTCCCTCCTGCCAGCTCCCCATCCACCCACCCTAGGGGGGTGGGGGTGGGGGGCTTGGGTGTTACTCAGGCCGCTCAGAGCTCGGCCTTGAGGGGGAAGTACTGTCATAACCCAAGTGTCGGTTCTGGCCACACTCGGGTCTCATATCTTTTTGTTCTCTGGCTTTGGCAGCTGAGGATTCCTTCCAGCTCCTCGGGCTCTTATTGTGAAGGCGCCCGGGGGAGCTCCCTGCTGTCAAAGTCAGCTGCTGCTCTGCTGTCATTAGCAGCAGCTGTGCCGCGTTGGGGTCATTAGCCACCAGAGATATAAGCGGGTGCTAAATGTCCTCCAACGCGGCAGTCTCTGTTATATCCTGTTGTTCAACTGTATGTTCAGCCACGTTCCGTCGTGCTCCTGTTATTCTCCTTGCTCATCGTCGTTAACGGACTTGGGAATCCCCCGTTACCCGTCTGTTAACGGTCCCGTTGTAAGGTACGCTCTATGTGACTGTATCTTTGTGATTATCTCGTCTGGCGCATCGGGTGTTCCCCAGCTCAGACTTCTCCCAGCCACTGCATGTGTTCTGTGTGTGTTCATCCTTACTCAACAATAAATTACCACTGCAAACTCTCTGGTGACTGAGGCGTCTTGTGACGGTCCGTGAGGGCCGTCGTGACAGTAAGTAGCTGTACAGATCCAAAACAAACATGCCTCTTTGATGTACTTTATTTTGACTGCCCAGTTAATTGTGTTTTGACTGCCAGAGACCCAGTTGTGTGTCGAGGAGGGACTTTCTCTCCCTTGTCCTTGTCACTTTTCTCATTCCATCTCTTTGATAAACACACCAAAAATGAGCTCCAGAAGGTTTGCAGCTGAAGAAGCTCCATCACCTACACTGGGATAGTGACACAGAGGAAGAGATTTCAGAGACTGAGGACAATGTATTTGATGATCCAGATTGTCAATTTTCCGACGATGAGGAGGATTCAGAGGACGAGCCTGCCGTTGTGTCTCCATTGGATGAAAGCCAAGGAATGCAGCAATCATCATCCACAGAGGGGACATGGGCATCTAAAGATGGTAAAATAAAATGGTCAACATCACCACACCAAAGCCGAGGTAGACTGTCATCTTCCAATGTCATCAAAATGACTCCCGGTGCTACTAGATTTCCTGTCACAAGTGTTGATGATATTCAAACAGCATTTCAGCTCTTCATATCCCCACCAATAGAACAGATTATACTGGAAATGACCAACTTGGAGGGGAGGCGTATATTTCAGGAGAAATGGAAGCCGCTGGATCAGACTGACTTGCATGCTTACATTGGAATTTTGGTATTAGCTGGAGTGTACAGCTCAAAACTGCAAGTCTATGGGATGAAGATTATGGAAGGCCAATCTTTCGAGCAACAATGTCTCTGGAGACATTTCACATGATATCTCGTGTCATCTGATTTGACAACCGTGACACCAGAGCTGGTCGACGTGAAAGAGACAAATTAGCTGCGTTTAGAGATGTATGGGATAAATGGGTTGAAATTCTACCTTTGTTGTACAATCCTTGTCCCCATGTTACTGTAGATGAGTGCCTTGTACCATTCAGGGGGCACTGTCCTTTCAGACAGTACATGCCCAACCTGCCAGGTATGGCATCAAAATGTACGTAGCCTGTGATGCAAAATCTAGCTATGCATGGAATATGCAAGTGTATACTGGAAAGCTACCTGGAGGAGCATCTGACAAGAATCAGGGGATGCGTGTGGTGCTGGAGATGAGTGAAGGGTTGCAAAGTCATAACATCACATGTGACAACTTCTTTACATCCTACCGCCTTGGAGATGAACTTCAGAAGAGAAAGCTGACTATGTTGGGAACAGTCAGAAGAAATAAGCCAGAACTTCCCAGTGAAATTCTGAAGATGCAGGGCAGACCTCTGCATTCCTCAATATTTGTTTTCACACAAAAAAAAAACAACAAACTGCTGAGAAAGCAGCAGTTGTTTCATACTGCCCAAAGAGAAACAAGAATGTTCTTGTACTGAGCACAGTGCACACAGATGCATCTCTGAGCACAAGAGAAGACATGAAGCCACAAATGATCCTGGACTACAACTCCACCAAAGGAGGAGTTGACAATCTGGACAAAATCACAGCAACATACAGCTGCCAGCACAAGACTGCCCCTTGGCCCTTGGTGATTTTCTACAACATTGTCGATGTGTCTGCTTACAATGCCTATGTCCTGTGGACTGAAATCAACCAGCAATGGAATGACGGCAAATTGTACTGACGTCGGCTTTTCCTGGAAGAACTCGGCAAAGCACTTGTCACTCCCAAGATCCAGAGGCGAGTCAGGCCAGCTCGATCCCCAGCAGCTGCAGCTGTCATTGAAAAGGTCAAGGTCAGGTCATCCAACCAATCTGCAGTGGATCAAGTGGACACAGATGTAAAGAAAAGGAAAAGATTCCAGGTCTGTCCCTCCCGAGAGGACACTAAAACAAGTATCTCTTGTGTGAAATGCAAGAATTACATCTGCAGAAAGCACACAGTTACATTCTGTCCATCATGTGGAGAGCATTGAAAATGTTGAACATTGAAAATGTGAGATAAAGGGGCAAGTTAAATGAAAAAAAAAATGCAGAGGGAAAAACTTGAACAAAATAGTTCTTAAATATATTGTTGAAATTAAAATTGTATTGTTACGTCTCTTTTATAAATGTTTATATAATCTAAAATAAAGTTGTTATTGGTTTAACCTGTTTTTTGACTGTTTTGAGTGGATTTACACAGTACAGGACAAAATGACCCGCAACATAATCAATGTAATATTTTATCAACATAATACAAGTGTAATGGGATTACATAATAAAATATTTGTCATAAGGTACAGGAATTATTTATTTTATTTAATCGTGGGTGTGAAAGGGGGCGGAGTTAAACCGTCACTTCTACACCCACTAAATTAAATAAAAGCACTCGTAAAAGGGGGCACCAGTCACAATGGACAATAATATTAACTTTAATTTTATTTAATTTTGTACCTTCAATTACTTAATGAATCAGTCTCAAAGTTTCAGTGAGTTCTTCTCCTGCCGTGATTAGGAAACATATATATGCGAAGGAAGATGCTTCAACTTCTCTCATTCACCCTTTTATTAAACTCATTCAGGTTACATGATATGGCAATCAAATGATGGATGAACAGATTCAAATGATGACAGTGTACAATATCACATCAACTGTTATTGGATTCCTGAAAATAAAATCCAGCGTTACACCACTGTAGAACCAAGGAGGAACCAGACTTATGTTTCAACGGTAAATGAAGGCTGAAATGTCTAACAAAACAACGCAATTTTATGGGGAAAATTCATAAACTAATTATCTAAAAATGACTTCTGAATTAATCTACAAAATTTAAGGGCAGTTACTTAAAAATGACTAAGAGTCTTCCTTCAGTTTATAGCTTTATCCTGTGGCTAGGAGACTAATTGAGCCCTGAAATACGGGCTACATTCAATTGTAATTTAATTGTTCGGACATTACGTTTTAACCCAGGAGACAGGAGAAGTAGGAGTTTCACTTACGAAAACAGCTGTAGGTCCACGTTTCAGCGGGTCGGTACCGCTGGGTTTTGAAGTTAGGACGTCGGAGGAATCGGCTGCTGTTATAATTCCTCACAGCCGTGGAAGTGTAAACTCAGCTGGGGGCCCTTCAAGGAAACAGTGGCAACCGTGGATGGTTTGTCTCAGGGCGGCGTGAAAATCCTTGGAATGAGTCCAGCCAAATCGGTGAAGTCTCTAGGAGCAGGATAAACCAAAAAACTGAAGGAACCACTTCTCAGTCAGGCGAGTATGAGGCCAGAAAGAGAGTCCAAAAAAAGAAAAAACACAGTCCCTGTTCACTTTGAATTAGGAAATTAAAGGTCCGCTTTAACGGCGTGAAAAGTCAAAAAAAAAATGAGAAAAACATTTACTAGGATAAGAATGGCTTCTGAGGTGAAGGAAAAAGTTTGAGAATTTGATTCTCTGAGAAAGCGAGCTCTAAAGACAAGGTGATTTCTCCTCAGTAACCAGAAAAACTAACGCAGAATTTGACAAACTTCACACAGAGCAATTTAGATAAAATAAAACTACACGGGACCTTGAAACGGTGGAATAAAATCTTCCTCTGAGATCTAGATTACTATTCTGCTTCGTTATTCTTAACTTAGTTCCTAATCTTTCTCAAAATCTCTTTCTTTCTTCTTTTCTGTGTTCTTAACTTTTTTACTTCTTCTTCCTTAACTTAATCTTACATCGGTGTGTTTCTTTTCTTTCTGCTTGTCTTGTTCTAATTCTGATTTTTTTTCATTTTTTTTTTCCAAATCTCAATCTAACTGCAGAGCAGCTTCAACTACTTTTTTAAAATGACCCCGCCTGGTTATAAACTGGTGATGTCAATCGCAAGACTGACCAATCGACTTTATCAAAAGCAGTTTGAAATGGCTGCTATCCAATGTGAGAACATTTCTTTGTTTGAGAGCAGCCAATCAAATGAAGACACCATCCCATGAAATTGCAGAGAAAAATCAACACTCAGTCAGTTCTTATGAAATTAGGTGCTCAATATAAAATCTAACTAAATCAAATGACTTGGCTAATATTTGGTGATCATGCATTTATACCATTGCTCTAATATTACATTTGTTTGAATAACACTGATAAACATAACATTTCTTATACATAATTATAATACATTCATTCACATTTAGATCAAAGCTTAATGTAGTACAGCAAGCCATGGTTGGTGATAAAAAGGGATGATTTCCAGTGTCCTTAGGATCCAGGGGAGAAGAGGATAAGCTGGAAGAAACTTAATGTTTAGAACAAATTAAAAAGTCATCCTACATACTGAAACACATTTTGTAGGTATCCGCTAGGAGGTACTGTTGAGCTGTAGATGACTTCTTTTAGGTCCATGGGATCTGGAAGAAAATCTGGAAAACATTGGGGGTTATAAACCTGTCTGATTAAGCCGTTTATGACCCTTTTAAGAGCATTGGTTTCCTGTAAAGGAGGATGTTATCCAAATGCAGTGTTCACATTGGAGGTCTGGTCTCCCAAGTTTTATGTTCCTTTGAGCCTTTAAAAGCAAATTCTGATCCTTACAATCTCCGCAAGAGGCAACTGTTTACATTGGGGTCCTGGGAAAACATCTTTGGCTCAGGCCGAGATGAGTGTAGTCACTATGAAAGCCAGTGATATTCCTGTAGAATGCAGAAAAGTGGTTTTCCTGTAGAAGGAATAAAGTGAAATTCCTGTAAAATGGAGAGAAGTTGAGAGAAGTTGGGCTGCACGGTGGCGCAGTGGTTTAGCACTGTGGCAGCACAGTTTTACCCTCGGCTGGGGGACTGCGGGGATCATGAGATTGTGGGTTCGATCCCAGCCCCCGACCAACAGTGAGCTGTGTGGAGTTTGCATGTTCTCCCCGTGTTGCGCGGGTTTACTCCGGGATTTCTCCGGTTTCCTCCCGCACACCAAAAACATATAGGTTTAGGGCGCTCGCGCACGCAGCGACCAGCAGCCGGTGGCTTGTCACCAGACTGCAAACCAAGTCTACCTACGGGTACAAATAAGTAACAAAAAAAAAAAAAAAAAAAAAAAAAAGAAGTGATCTTCTGACTTGGTTTGAGGAGACGATGATGCTACAGATCCTCCCTTTGTAGCAATGGTGAGCATCAGTCAGCATTGGTACACACCCATGGCAGCTTCGTCTCCTTGGCAACACTTGACCTAAATACCGGGTTAAAAGTTTTTTGTGATGTCCATACACAATAGCATGCAAACAGTATCTATTACTAAGTAGAGATCTTTGACTTTGGTTTACTGGAAGGACTTCCATGAATTTCCAAAAATTCAGGTTACAAAAATAAGGAGATACAAAGTGCATATTCTTACATACCTGAGGTAGGAGTTTTGGTTTACGATCAAATAGCTATCATAATTGTTCAAAAATAGTTTGAATGGGCACAAAAATCAAAATGGAGTGCAAGAACTATATATATATAAATATATGATTGTATATAAGCATGCATATAACTTCAAAAATTCAAAACAATTAAAGATCAAAACAAAGAATGCAAAACAAAAATTTATTGCTTATTTGAGGTAGACGTTTAGGTTAAGCAATATTGAGGTAATTCAAGGAGGTTTGAATTGAATTGGTTTATTTGGCAATTCTGCTTATGTTTCCACTTCTGCAACTTGGACGGGTCGTTCTTCTAGACCAAGAATCTCCTTTCCGGAAAATAGGTTCTCAATGTTGGGACTCGGATCTAGGTCTTGGCATCTGAAACTACGCCTAGTATTCGTAGCCAAGCGGCTGAGTTGATCGTTGAATACTCTAATTTGCCAAAAGTAAGTACCGGCTGTGGTAAACGTTAGGAGATACCCAAAAATTACCAGGCACATGAGTACTCTATCTGGTGCAGACCAGGAGTGTGAACTGGGATGGAGTAGTGGTTTAGGGTCTGGCTCAAGGATCTGGAGCTCATTCCCTATTGAAACTAAGTCAACGACTTGAGAGCCTTCAAGAGTGACTTTATCCACGATCTCAGAGCTGAGTTTTAGCGCTTGCTTAGAAAAGAAATTGGACACATTGACACTGTCGTTGTATTGGTCAGTGCTGAGGTGATACAGGGCCAAATCGCCAACATGAAAGAGTGAGCCTTTGGGAACTTGAATCCAAAAGGTGTTGGAGGGGAGTGCAATCTGAGAAAAAGTGTCATGTTGGTCGTAGGTGACAGTAGCGGATTGCACTGGGGTGTTAACAAGCCACCGGTTTCCAATGATGTGGGCCTGTGTGGTGGTTACTTGAGATCGTGGGGTGAGGATGGTGGAGCAAGTCATGTCCTGAGGGGATGCTTGGATCTCACAGATACCTCTGGTATTATCTTTAAGAAAGGGTTTACTAGGGCAAAAATAGTGGACATCCCTGGTGAGAGTGCACATACGTAGGTTCGGGACCAAGTAAAGACCAGGGCTGTTGTCATGATATGCCACCACTGAGGGAGTTTTGACCTTGACATGAGTGTCCTGCTTCCAAATCCCAACATTGACAACCCTTTTCAACCGGTAGATGCTGTCGTAGGTGATCATAGGTAGGTTGACAATGAAAGCCATCTGGTGCTTTTCAGGGTCAACATAAATGGGAATGGCGTTGCCCAAGGTAAAAGCTAAATGGGCTTGGAGTGGTATGATGGTTCTCTGAGTGGCTGTATCAAGCTAGTCGGTAACCAATGACATGGGAACGAGGTAGGGTGGAATTCTGCCCATTGCCAAGGCGTCAACGGAGGAGCTGATGTCCCTAATCACATCTGACAGTAAGATGGACACTAGCTGTGCTTGGGCAAAGTCAACCTGAAGTGCAGAGAACATCGACTGCATCAACTTGTTGAGCTTGACCAAAGCTTGAGCATGAGTGTTCACAACCACCACCGTACCTTGTAAGGTGGTGCGGACAGCTTGTAAGCTTGTTTTCTGGACCTCCAGTTGGGCCTGAATCTGAGGGAGTTCAGTTTGTAGCTCCCCTACTTGATGTTTTAGGGTATTGATATTGACCGAATTGACGGCGGATGTACCTAAGCTAAAAAGCGATCCTAAGGCTGAGGCAGCTGTTAAGAATCCACCTATAGCTCGTCGGTTTCCGACTTTGGGTGCAGTTAAACTGAAGTGGGTATTGGTAAACTTCTCAAGTTGCTCCAGAACGTGTGTGATATCGACTTCTGCATGGTCTATAGCTTGCTTGATCCAGCATTGCCTGCCCCAAGAGGGCAACCCTGAGTTTAGCGGACGGTTTCGTATGACCACAGTGGCGGGATCAAACCACACAAAGATCTTTTGGGTAGGGATTTGACATTCCATAATCAGAAGTCCGGGATGGTCGATCAGGACGATTCCAGACTCGGGGCCTTCACTCAAAAGGTCAGTGGAGGTAGATGCGAGGGTTAGGCAGAGGATTACACCAAACAGCAGGGAGGCCATCATCCTGGCAAGACACATAGAGATGAGTAATATAATTTTGAGCTTCTTGTCGGTTTTCCTTTTCTTGAGGTACCTGAGTGGTAGGTGAAAGATATTCTCAGTGGTGGAACAACTTTGTTAGAGACTGAGCTCTAGGCTATTAGTGTTTTATCACCTTTAGAGGGTTTTGTGATTATTGACTAAAGCTAGTGATGTTGTTGATTTTATGTGTATTACTTTGAAATAGTAACTTGATTGCGCTGAATGAAATTTTGCAGGATCTTTTGAAGTTAGATTTTAAGGAAGTCAGTTTGGGTTAACTTTTCTTTTGAAGGTTTAATGCAGTTACCTGATTGAGGAAGAGAAATGCGACTGAGCGTGCCTGAGGCTGATAGTCAGCTAACAGTTATCTATCGGGCGCAAACAAGATTTTAGGTTTGTTTACTGACTTAATGGAACAGTGTTGTCCCCGACAAGTCCCATGGGGTTTTTGTAAGCTTTGACTTGATTACGATGGACCCATTTGAAGATGGGTTCCTGGCAACCTTTGCTTATTTTGATTTGGTAAACGACCGGAGAGAGTTTATCTGTGATTGTGTGTAGACCTGTCCACCTGGGGAGGAACTTCCGAGCGAGTTTTCCTGCTCGTGCATTGGTCTGTCCTGTCTGAGGAATGAAAGCTTAATAGAAAACCTTGTCTCCCACTTGGAGTTCGTCATGTGAGGCTTTCTGATCGTAGTAGGCTTTGCGTCCTTCAGCTGATGGGTCCAAATGTTTTTGGGCAAAGGCTAAAGTCTGTTGGAGATGTTTGGTCAGGTCAGTCATGTACTGGTGAGTATTGTAAGCTGTGGCAACACTGGCTTCTCCAGGTTGATAGAGTAAATGCAAGGGCAAAGTCATTTGCCGGTCTGTCATCATTTCAAAAGGTGACACCCCCGTAGCTTCATGGGGTGTGGCTCGGATGGCCATTAAGACCATCGGGAGTTTTACATCCCAGTCTTTTTGGTGTGGTGAAACATACTTCTTCAGTATGTTGATCACAGTCCGGTGGGTTCTTTCAACCTGTCCAGAGGATTGTGGGTGGTGGCTAATATGGAAGTTAGCTTTAACTCCCAAGGTTTCCCACAGTTGTCGCATGACTTCAGCGGTGAAATGAGTGCCGCGGTCAGAGTTGATTCGGCTTGGCAGACCAAATCTAGAGAAAACATGGTTCATGAGCAAGTAGGCCATGGTTTCTGCCATGTCATTAGGAGCAGGCAGGCACTCGACCCATTTGGTGAAAGCACATGTGACTGTGAGGAAGTATTTGTTTCCTCTGGCTGACCGTGGAAGGGGGCCTACCCAGTCAATTTGGAGGTAAGACCATGGCAATGAAATGCCTCTTTTCTGTAGGGGTGCTCGATGAATCGGGTTGGTTGGTTGAAACTGGTAACATACGTGTTATGGGATTGTATAATGAAATATTTGTCATAAGGTACAGGAATTATTTATTTTATTTAATAAGATAAGATAAGATAAGATAAGATAAGCCTTTATTAGTCCCACAACGGGGAAATTCCAGGATTGCAACAGCACAGGGATAGCAACACTCAGAGCAACAATCAGAAGGCAAGAAAAAAAAAAAAAAAAAAAAAAAACAAGCAAGCAAGAGCAGCTAATATACATATGTACGTATTACTATAAAATATATATATATACACACACACACAGACACACAGTGCAGAGCATTGTAGCTGGATGGAATAAATATATGAATATATGAACACACAGTGCAGAGCATTGTAGCTAGATGGAATAAATATGTAAATATATAAACACCCACAGTACGGAGCATTGCAGCTAGGTGGAATAAATATGCAAGTATATAAACACACACAGTGCGGAGCAATGTAGCTAGATGGAATAATATGTAGATATATAAATATATAAACACACCCAGTGCTGAGCATTGTAGCTAAATGGAATAAATATGTAAATATATAAACACACACAGTGCAGAGCATTGTTGCTAGATGGAATGAAACAGCATAACCGTCTACTTAGTTATCCTACATGGTATGATTATGTGCCCAGACATATTCTCACCCTCCATAGCGACCGGTAAGTTCCTAGTTGTATGCCGGAGGGGACCATTGTGTAAGTCTATTGCATCTTTTGCATTCAAAAAACTATTAGTTTGTTACGTCTTTTTGCTATCTCTGCGAGCAGCCCTGCTTAGGTTGTACAGTCTGACAGCCGTTGGTAGGAAGGACCTACGAAACCTCTCGGTTGTGCACCTGGGATGATGTAGTCTGCTGCTAAATGAGCTCCTCAGTGCATTCAGTATGTCCTGCATAGGGTGGAACTCGGACTCCAGCAGAGATGACAGTTTAGCCACCGTCCTTCTCTCTCCTATCTCCTCCATCGGATCAAGGCGCTGCCCCAGGACAGAGCTAGCTTTCTTAATCAGTTTGTTCAGTCTCTTCCTATCGGCTGCAGTAATGCCACTGCCCCAGCAGACCACTCCAAAAGTGATGGCTGATGCCACCACCGTGTCATAGAATGACTTCAGCAGCGCCCCTTGTACACCAAAAGACCTGAGTCTCCTCAGCAGGAACAGCCTGCGCTGTCCCTTCTTGTAGAGTGCATCAGTATTGTGTGACCAGTCTAGTTTATTGTTCAGATGAATACCCAGGTACTTATAGGATGTCACCATCTCGATGTCTGTTCCCTGTATATTTACTGGTACTGTGAGGGGCTGCCCATGCCTGCGGCAGTCCACCACCAGCTCCTTAGTTTTCCTCCCGTTGATCTGGAGGCAGTTCCGATGGCACCAGTCCACGAAGTCCTGGATAAGCCCTCTGTACTCAGCTTCATCTCCATTGGAGATGAGGCCAACGATCGCAGAGTCATCAGAGAACTTCTGTAGATGGCAGTGTGTTGTGTTGTGTGAGAAGTCCGCAGTATAAAGAGTGAACAGGAAGGGAGCCAGCACCGTTCCCTGGGGGGCCCCCGTGCTACTGATGATCGTGTCGGACACACAGTCCCGGGTTCTCACAAACTGAGGCCGGTTCGTGAGGTAGTCCAGGATCCATGATGACAGGTGCTGGTCCACCCCTGCGCGCAGCAGCTTGTCCTTCAGGATCATCGGTTGGATGGTGTTGAAAGCACTGGAGAAGTCAAAGAACATGATCCTCACCATATTCCCGGGCTTCTCCAGGTGGGACAGAGAACGGTGAAGGAGGAAGATCACCGCATCCTCCACCCCAATGCCATGCTGGTAGGCGAACTGGAGTGGATCCATCGCTGGTTCCACCAGGGGGCGGAGGTGAGCAAGGAGCAGTCTCTCCAGGGTCTTCATCAAGTGGGACGTCAAGGCCACCGGTCTGTAGCTGTTCAGGTCTTTGGGGTGGGAAGTTTTTGGTACAGGTACCACACAAGATGTTTTCCACAGCTGTGGTACCCTCCCCAGTTTCAGGCTCATGTTGAAGATATACGTCACAATCCCACACAGCTGGTCTGCACAGGACTTGAGGAGCTTTGCGCTGATGCCGTCCGGTCCCGGCGCCTTCCTCGCCTTGATCTTCCTCAGCTCCGTCCTCACCTGGGTCCTGGTCAGGGTCAGGATGGGGGGCTGTGTGTTGGGAGTGGGGGGGTGTTGGTGGAGTGGGGAGTGGGCAGCAGGACTTGATTTCTTTAGAGGCAGCAGTGGTTGTTGTGCAGTCAGGGGGGAGGGCGGTTGGTCAAAT
Organism: Pholidichthys leucotaenia; assembly: GCA_020510985.1. NCBI lineage: Eukaryota > Metazoa > Chordata > Actinopteri > Cichliformes > Pholidichthyidae > Pholidichthys > Pholidichthys leucotaenia. The sequence continues at coordinate 162,199,377 of CM035847.1, forward strand.
CTATTGAAAAACAGATTCAGGTTGTTCGCCCACTCCCTGCCCCCTGTGGCCTGGGGGGAGGTATTCTGGAGCCCCGAGATGGTTTTGAGGTTTCTCCAGACCCCGCTGATGTCGCTCTGTTGCAGCTTGTCCTCCATCTTCTTCCTGAAGCTGTCCTTGCCTTCTCTGATCTTTCTCCTCAGCTCCCTCTGTACGGACTTCAGCATCTCCCTGTTCCCAGACCTGAAGATCCTCTTCTTCTCTCTCAGAAGTGTTTTTATCTCAGGGTTGATCCAGGGTTTGTTGTTTGAGTGATGCCGTATGGTCTTGGTGGGAACGGATTTGTCCACACAGAAGCTGAGGTAGCCCGTGAAGGTGTGAATGAGGCCATCGATGTCCTCACCATGTGGATCGCAGAGCTGCTTCCAGGCGGTGGCTTCAAAACAGCCCTTTAGGGTGTCCATTGTCTCCTCAGACCATAACTCCACAGTGTGCATGGCCGGAGGTTGTCTGTGCACTAGGGGTTTGTACACCGGCCGGAGATGAACCAAGTTGTGATCCGATCTCCCGAGTGGGGGGAGTTGTGATGAGGTGTACGCCTCCTTAGTGTTTGCGTAGAATAAATCCAGTGTTTTATTGTCTCTAGTGTGGCATGTGACATACTGGGTGAACGTGGGTAGAATGGGAGACAGTGAAACATGGTTGAAATCGCCTGAGATGAGGAGAAGAGCATCTGGGTGTTCTGTCTGCAGCCTGCTGGTTACTGAATGGATGACGTCACGTGCTGTCCCAGCGTTCGCCGTCGGATTTGCATAAACAACAATGCAGATCACGTGTGAGTGTTCTCTCGGGAGATATGTAGGCCTCATGCTAACAGCTAGCAACTCAATGTATTTGCTGCAGTGTCGTTGTTTAACAGTGATATGTCCCGGTCTGCACCAGTTGTTGTTAACATACATTATCACTCCACCGCCCCTAGCCTTGCCACTGTCTGGTGTTCGGTCAGCTCGTATCATGTGAAAACCCTCCAGCTCAATGTTAGCATCTGCTGCTAGTTCAGTTAGCCACGTCTCAGTAAACAAAAGGAGAGAGCACTCCCGGTATGTGCTATCATAACGGGAGATAGCCGCTAGCTCATCTAACTTTCCCAGTATCGACCGTACATTTCCCATGACAACAGATGGAAGGGAGGGTCTGTACCTTATATTTTTTGTCCTCCGCCTTACTCCAGCCCGGCAGCCGCGGCGTTTTCGCCTCAGTTCTCTCGGTATGTCGAGTTTTTCCAATGGGACCGGGTGGCGGTTGAATGCTAGCAGCTGTTCTCTGCTGTATCGTATCCTGCTATAAACAGTGGCTCCGTCCACCGGCTCAGGAGACATTTAGGACGATCTGTGTGTCCGTGATATAAGTGGGGTGAAAAAAAAAGACGGATCAAAAGAGAGAGGAAGGGAAAAAGACTCGGAATCGAGCCGCTGTTGCAAAAGGCAGCCGACTGGTGTGGCGCCGAGAGAAAAAAAAAAAAAAAAAAAAAAAAATAGTGGGTGTGAAAGGGGGCGGAGATAAACCGTCACTTCTACACCCGCTAAATTAAATAAAAGCACTTGTAAAAGGGGGCACCAGTCACAATGGACAATAATATTAACTTTAATTTTAATTAATTTTCAACCTTCAATTACTTAATGAATCAGTCTCAAAGTTTCAGTGAGTTCTTTTCCTGCCGTGATTAGGAAGCAGATATATGCGAAAGGAAAACAATTCAACTTCTCTCATTCACCCTTTTATTAAACTCATTCAGGTTACATGGCATGGCATTCGAATGATGGATAAACAGATTCAAATGATAACACTGTACGATATCACATCAACTGATATTGGATTCCTGAACATAAAATCCAGCGTTACACCTTTGTAGAACCAAGGAGGAACCAGACTTATGTTTCAACGGTAAATGAGGCTGAGATGTCTAACAAAACAACACAATTTTATGGGGAAAATTCATAAGCTAATTATCTAAAAATGACTTCTGAATTAATCTACAAAAATTAAGGGCAGTTACTTAAAAATGACTAAGAGTCTTCCTTCAGTTTATAGCTTTATCCTGTGGCTAGGAGACTAATTGAGCCCTGAAATACGGGCTATATTCAATTGTAATTTAATTGTTCGGACATCATGTTTTAACCCAGCAGATAGGAGAAGTAGGAGTTTCACTTACGAAAGCAGCTGTAGGTCCACGTTTCAGCGGGTCGGTACCGGCCGAGTTGGGAGTTAGGGCGTCGGAGGAAGCGGCTGCTGCAATGCTTCCTCACAGCAAAAGAAGTGATAACTCAGCTGGGGGCTCTCCAGACAATGGCAGCAGTGGGTGGTCTGTCACCAAGCGGCGTGACAAGTCCTTGGAAAAGAGTCCGAATAGGTGAAGTCTCTTGTAGCGGGATAGACCCAAAAACTGAAGGAACCACTTCTCAGTCAGGCAGGTATGAGGCCGGAAAGAGAGTCCAAAAAAAAAAAACCACACACAGTCTCTGTTCACGTTAAATTAGGAAAATTAAAGGTCCACTTTAACGGCGTGAAAAGTCATTAAAAAAATGAGAAAAACATTTACTAGGATAAGAATGGCTTCTGAGGTGAAGGAAAAAGTTTGAGAATTTGATTCTCTGAGAAAGCAAGCTCTAAAGAAAAAGTGATTTCTCCTCAGTAACCAAAAACTAACGTAGGATTTGACAAACTTCACACAGAACAATTTAGATAAAATAAAACTACACGGGGCCTTGAAACGGTGGAATAAAATCTTCCTCTGAGATCTAGATTACTATTCTGCTTCTTTAATCTTAATTTAGTTCCTAATCTTTCTCAAAATCTCTTTCTTTCTTCTTTTCTGTGTTTCTAATTCTAACTTAACCTTTTAACTGCATAGCTTGTCTCTGTGTAGGTGTTTCTCTTGCTCTCCTGACTTAACTTAACTTTTCTTTCATCTTTGATCTTCTCTTGTTCTCTCTTACATAACTGCAACTTTTTTTTTCTTTCCCCCCCCCCCCTTGTCCTGTCAGGCAGCTAGGCAAACAGAACAGGGATCTGTCACCCTTACTGTGCCAAAACAGATTTACTTTGCCAAGAGGAGCCTATACAGTACCTAACTTTGCACTGTATATTGTTGTAAACTCCTCCTGTAATAACTTTTAATAATTTATTTTACTTGTTTTACCCATGGAAGACCCAACAGGATGGGGACGAGGGAAAGGAAGTGTATGGGGGGGGAGAAAAGGGAGGGGAACAGACAAAAAAAAAAAAAACAACTAAAACAAACAAAAGACAAACTGCTTCTTCCCCCAGAGATGTCTCAACACGATTCTGGTTTCTGCAACTGTTAAAAGAGAGACACTTGTGCATGTATGTCTGTGTGCCTAGATAGATAGATAGATAGATAGATAGATAGATAGATAGATAGATAGATAGATAGATAGATAGATCTTTAATTGTCATTGTCACAAGTACAACAAAATTCAAAAGTGCTCTCCAGTCAGTGCCCCATTTATAAAAACATTACCCCATTATAAAAAAACATAGACCTAAAATTACTAAAAAAATCAGTTAAAAATAATAATTAAAAAGAATAAATAGCAAGCCACATTCACACAGACATCAACACAGGACATCATGCACACACAGTCATTGCAAGGAGCATTCAACAACATATAATCATGTCCATTTAGCACATTACTTCCTCATTTTATTCAGAATGGTTATTGCTGTTGGATAGAAGCTGTGTTTGAGTCTGTTTGTCCTTGTGTTCATTTGTCTATACCATTTCCCAGATGGCAGTAGTTCAAACAATGAGTGTCCAGGATGTGAAATATCGTTTAAAATATTTTGAGCCTTCTTCTGACAATGGGAGCAGTGTAGGTCTTCCAGTGTGAGGAGAGGGCAGCCAATGATCTTCTGGGTGGTGTCAATGACCCTCTGGAGTGCTTTCCTCTGAGCTACTGTACAACTACTGTACCAGATGCATATACAGTATATTAATATGCTTTCAATAGAAGCTCGATAAAAGGACACCAGCAGTCTCTGTGTGATGTTCTCCTTCCTGAGAATCCTCAGGAAGTACAGTCTCTGCTGGGCCTTTTTCACCAGCTCAGAGGTGTTCACACTCCAGGACAGGTTCTCCTCTATGTGAACTCCTAGAAAACGAAAGTCAGCTACCCTCTCTACACAGTCCCTGTTGATGATCCATCCATCCATCCATCTTCTACCGCTTTTCCGGAGGTCCGGGTCGCGGAGGCAGCAGTTCAAGCAGAGAAGCCCAGACTTCCCTCTCCCCAGCCACCTGTTCCAGCTCTTCAGAGGGGATACCAAGGCGTTCCCAGACCAGCTGGGAGACATAGTCTCTCCACCGAGTCCTGGGTCTGCCCCGGGGTCTCCTCCCAGTGGGACGTGCCTGAAACACCTCAAGTGGGAGGCGTCCAGGAGGCATCCTAATCAGATGCCCATACCACCTCAACTGACTCCTTTCAATGTGGAGGAGCAGCGGTTCTACTCTGAGCCTCTCCCGGATAACTGAGCTCCTCACCCTATCTCTGAGGGTGAGTCCAGCAATCCTACGGAGAAAGCTCATTTCAGCCGCTTGTATCCGCGATCTCGTTCTTTCGGTCATTACCCAAAGCTCGTGACCATAGGTGAGAGTAGGAACTTAGATTGACTGGTAAATCGACAGCTTTGCCTTAGAACTAAGCTCCCTCTTCACCACAACAGACCGGTACAACGTCCGCATCACTGCAGATGCTGCTCCAATCCGTCTGTCGATCTCTCGCTCCATTTTCCCCTCACTCGTGAACAAGACCCCAAGATACTTAAACTCCTCCACTTGGGGCAGGAGCCTGTCCCCAACCCGGAGAGGACAATCCACCTTTTTCCGGCTGAGGACCATGGACTCGGACTTGGCGGTGCTGATTCTCATTCCAGCCGCTTCACACTCAGCGGCAAACCGTCCCAGCAAGAGCTGTAGGTCATTGCTGGATGAAGCCAACAGGACAACATCATCTGCAAACAACAGAGATGAGATCCTGTGGTCACCAAGCATGACACCCTCCATTCCCTGGCTGCGCCTAGAAATCCTGTCCATAAAAATTATGAACAGGATCGGTGACAAAGGGCAGCCCTGGCGGAGTCCAACTCTCACTGGGAATGACTCCGACCGAGAGTTGGCAATACAAACCAAACTCTCACAACGGTCGTACAGAGACCGAATAGCTCGTAACAACAAGCCCGATACCCCATACTCCCGAAGCACCCCCCACAAAAATCCACGAGGGACGCGGTCAAACGCCTTCTCCAAGTCCACAAAACACATATAAACTGGTTGGGCAAACTCCCACGAACCCTCAAGAATTCTCGAGAGGGTAAAGAGCTGGTCCGATGTGCCATGGCCAGGACGAAAACCACATTGCTCCTCCTGAATCCGAGGTTCGACCAACGGCCGGACTCTCCTCTCCAGTACCTTGGCATAGACCTTCCCAGGGAGGCTGAAGAGTGTGATCCCTCTAAAGTTGGAGCACACCCTCCAGTCCCCTTTTTTGAAGAGAGGAACCACCACCCCGGTTTGCCATGCCAAAGGCACTGCCCCCGACCTCCACGCAATGTTGCAGAGGCATGTCAACCATGACAACCCAACAACATCCAGGGCCTTCAGGTACTCAGGGCGAATCTCGTCCACCCCCGGGGCCCGGCCACCAAGGAGATTTTTAACCACCTTGGTGACCTCAGCCCCTGTGAAAGGCGAGTCATCCCCCTCGTCCCCAAACCCTGCTTCCTCTGTGGAAGGCGTATCAGTGGGATTAAGGAGATCCTCGAAGTATTCCTTCCACCGCCCAACGATATCCCCAGTTGAAGTCAACAGTGTCCCATCCGCACCATACACAGTGTGGACGGGGAGCTGCTTTCCCCTCCTGAGCCGCCGAACAGTTTGCCAGAATCTCTTTGAAGCCGACCGAAAGTCTTGTTCCATGGCCTCACCGAACTCCTCCCATACCCAGGTTTTTGCTTCAGCAACCACCCTAGCTGCACTCCGCTTGGCCTGCCGGCACACCTCAGCTGCTTTGGGAGTCCCACAAGCCAACCAAGCTTGATAGGACTCCTTCTTCAGCTTAATGGCCCCCCTCACCACTGGTGTCCACCACTTGGTTCGGGGGTTGCCACCACGAGATGCACCGACCACCTTGCGGCCGCAGCTCTGGGCTGCCGCTTCAACAACAGAGGTGGAGAACATGGCCCATTCAGACTCCATGTCTCCAGACTCCCTCGGAATGTGGTTGAAGTTCTTCTGGAGGTGGGAGTTGAAGACCTCCCGGACAGGGGCCTCAGCCAGACGCTCCCAGCACACCCTCACTATACGTTTGGGTCTACCAGGTCTGAATGGCTTCCTCCCCTGCCATTGGATCCAACTCACCATCAGGTGGTGATCAGTTGACAGCTCTGCACCTCTCTTTACTCGGGTGTCCAAGACATACGATCGCAGGTCTGATGATACGATAACAAAATCGATCATCGACCTGCGACCTAGGGTGTCCTGGTGTTAAGTGCACATATGGACACCCTTATGCTTGAACATGGTGTTCGTTATGGACAGACTGTGGTTAGCACAGAAGTCCAATAACTGAACACCACTCGGGTTCAGATCGGGCAGGCCGTTCCTCCCAATCACCCCCTTCCAGGTTTCACTGTCGTTGCCCACGTGCGCATTGAAGTCCCCCAGTAGGACAATGGAGTCTCCAGGAGGAGCACCCTCCAGCACCCCAGTCACAGACTCCAAAAAGGGTGGGTACTCTGAAACATCATTTGGTGCATAGGCACAAATGATGGTCAGGACCCGTTTCCCAACCCGAAGGCGCAGGGAAGCAACCCTTTCGTCCACCGGGGAAAACTCCAATATAGAGGCAGCAAGGTGGGGCGATACAAGAATACCCACCCCTGCTCGTCGCCTCTCGCCCGGGGCAACTCCAGAAAAGGCCAAGCTCCAGCCCCTCTCCAGGAGACTGGTTCTGGAACTGGAGCTGTGTGTTGAGGTGAGGCCGACTATATCTAGCCGGTATCGCTCAACCTCATACACCAGCTCAGGCTCCTTCCCCACCAGAGAGGTGACATTCCACGTACCAAAAGCCAGTTTAGAAAGCTTGGGATCAGTCCGCCAAGGTCTCCGCCTTTGACCGCCACCTAATCCACATAGCACCGGACCCCCATGATCCCTCTTGCAGGTGGTGAACCCAATGGAGGGCGGACCCATGTAACTCCTTCGGGCTGAGCCCAGCCGGGTCCCATGGGTGGAAACCCGGCCACCAGACGCTAGCCTTCGAGCCCCTCCCCCAGGCCTGGCTCCAGGGTGGGGCCCCGGTAACCCCATACCGGGCGGGGTACACTGAATCCTTGATATACAATTTATCATGAGAGTCTGTTGGATCGTTCTTAGTCTGGCCCTTCACCCAGGACCAGTTTGTCTTGGGAGACCCTATCAGAGGCAAATTGCCCCGGACAACATAGCTCCTGGGATCACTGGGGCACGCAAACCCCCCCACCACGATAAGGTGACGATCCATGAGGGAGGACGATCCTGTTGATGATGAGAGGGGAAATCTCTGTCTTCTTCCTCCTGTAGTCTATTATCAATTCCTTAGTCTTAGAGGTATTCAGGAGAAGGTTATTCTCTCTACACCATGCGACAGCCGCACCACCTCATCTCTGTAGGCAGACCCGTCCCCCCCCGAAATGAGACCCACCACTGTAGTGTTGTCTGCAAACTTCACAATGGTGTTATTGTGATGGGCGGGGATGCAGTCGTGTGTATACAGACAGTAGAGCAGGGGACTCAGCACACAGCCCTGGGGGGATCCGGTACTGAGGCTTAGGGCCGTAGATGTATGATGGCCCACCCTGACTCTCTGTCTGCGACCAGAGAGGAAGCTGCTAATCCACATACAAATAGCCTGAGGAAGCCCCAAGTCCCCCAGCTTGACCACCAGTTTGTGTGGAAGAATGGTGTTAAATGCAGAGCTATAATCCACGAAGAGTTCCAAGGTTGTCATAGCCAGGAGCGGCACTGGGGTTAAGCTCCCAGTGCTCATAAAATGCTCCTTATGGCGTGCGTCTCGAAAAGCCTCTGACAACTAAGTCCAACTCCTAGCCTGCCCGTGTGGTTTAGTCTCTAAGCCCGGTGGAACTGCTTTTACTAATAGGAGAAGGGGCGAGGGCGGATCTCTGGCGCCTTAAAACCAGATGCTTCGGGTAGATGGTGGCTCGTCAACCTGGGAAGGTAGCCCATCTAGGGGAAGGTAAACCCTGATTTCAAACCTCTGCTGCCTTGCGGCATACCCGGTCACAGGAAAGGCTTCGGGAGTCAACCCTGAGGAAAAATCCGGAGTCGGAGCCCCTAAGGCAGTTCTATGTTGTGCTCAACATCGTTCTGGCAGCTCCTGCAACGGCGCTGGTGCCAAACTGTAGCAGCCCTGCTGTTCCTTTGGATTCATCAGTGACGTGGAGAGGGGGGACATGCTGCATGGGCAACATCTTGTCCTCCATATCTTCCTGCCCAGGCTTGAATCCTACCAACGCCCAACGCTGGAAGGTAGAACACCGGATCACTGGAGAGGACACTCCAGCTTCGCCTTTGGCGTAGACAAAACACGGGGAATGACAGTTACCGGTTATAAGCCACTGCTCAATTGGCATAGAGCATGGCGCCAGGGGTTGTTCCCGATGGTGGGAGGGATCATCAGATCTCACTGGACAGCTACCGCCCGCCTCAAGCTGGGAAGCCCCCAGTCAATAAGGTGTTGTCCCGCCACAGCTTGCTTTCCTCATTGGGTGCATGGGGATAAGGAGAAATCCAAACAGCAGGCTGAGAACCTTCGCACCAGGCAAGACAATAAAACAAAAGAGACCAACTCTAAAACTGGGAACTTGGAACGTCCGCACTATGATGACAGGACTTGCTGCTAACCTCAAGGACATCAACGACACCAGGAAGACTGCCATCATCAATAATGAGCTGAAGAGACTGGGAGTGGATATCGCCACTCTCCAGGAAACACGGTTAGCTGATGCAGGCACACTGAGAGAGAAGGACTACATGTTCTACTGGCAGGGAAAGGGCAGTGACGAACACAGGGAACACGGAGTGGGCTTCGCAGTGAAGAACACTTTGCTGAAGATGGTGGAACCGGGCAGCACTGGCTCTGCATGACTCCTCACCCTCCGCCTGAACACCACTGAAGGCCCAGTCACCCTCGTCAGTGTGTATGCCCCAACACAGACAGCCACACCAGAGGCAAAAGACGAGTTCTACGAGAATCTCGCAACAACTGTCAGGATCATCCCCAACTCTGAACAACTCATTCTCCTTGGAGACTTCAATGCCAGAGTGGGTGCTGACCATGACTCCTGGCCCTCCTGTCTTGGACCTTTTGGCGTGGGCAGAATGAACGACAACGGACAGCGGCTGCTCGAGTTCTGCACATATCACGATCTGTGCATCACAAACTCGTTCTTCAAGACCAAGCCCCAACACAAGGTTTCCTGGCAACATCCGCGCTCAAAGCACTGGCACCAGCTAGACTTGATCCTGACCAGGCGCACCTCACTGAAGAATGTGCTAATCACCCGTTCGTTCCAGAGTGCAGATTGCGACACAGACCATTCATTGGTGTGTTGCAAGGTCAAGCTGCAGCTGAAGAAATTCCATCGTGCTAGACAACCTGGAAAGGCACGGATTGACACCAGCAAGATGGCCCAACCAGAACTTGTTGAGCAGTTTGCCTCCACCTTTGAGAAGGAACTTGGTGTACCACAAGGAGGAGAATCTGCAAAGCAGAAGTGGGAAGAGCTGCGAAACACCATCTACTGCACAGCCTTGGCTACCTTTGGGAGGAAGACCTCGAAGTCACAGGACTGGTTTGATGCCAAGTTGACCGAGATGACCCCCGTCATTGAAGCCAAGCGCTCAGCACTTGCTGAGTACAAGAAGTACCCAAACGAGAAGAATCTCCAGATTCTCAGGGCTGCTAGAAGCAAAGTTCAGCAGACTGCTCGGCGCTGTGCCAACGAGTACTGGACTCAGCTCAGCCAAGACATTCAAACCGCTGCCATAACAGGGAACATCCGTGGTATGTACGATGGCATCAAGAAAGCACTTGGTCCGGCTCAGAGCAAGACGGCCCCCCTCAAATCTTCCACTGGGGAGATGATCACAGAGAAGAACAAGCAGATGGAGAGATGGGTGGAACACTACTCCGACCTCTACTCTAGACAGAACACCGTGACACCGTCAGCCCTTGATGCCATCGACTGCCTGCCATCCATGGACGAACTTGACGCCGAGCCAACCATCGACGAACTCAGTAAGGCCATTGATAGCTTGGCCGCTGGCAAGGCACCCGGCAACGACGGCATACCCCCTGACCTGATCAAGCACTGCAAGACCGCCCTACTGCTGCCATTGCATGACGTCCTCTGCCAGTGCTGGAAGGAAGGTGCCATACCACAGGACATGAGGGACGCCAAGATCATCACCCTCTACAAAAACAAAGGGGAGAGAAGTGACTGCAACAACTACAGGGGCATTTCCCTCCTCAGCGTTGTTGGCAAAGTCTACGCATGAGTTGTTCTCGTTCGTCTACAGAAGCTTGCCGAACGTGTCTACCCCGAGTCTCAGTGTGGCTTCCGCGCTGAGCGATCGACGGTAGACATGATATTCTCCATCCGCCAACTGCAGGAGAAATGCAGAGAACAGAACATGCCTCTGTACGTCGCCTTCATCGACCTCACCAAAGCGTTCGATCTGGTCAGCAGAGAGGGCCTTTTCAAGATCCTGCCAAAGATAGGATGCCCACCAAAGTTACAAAGCCTCATCGAATCGTTTCACACCAACATGCAGGGGATAGTGCAGCACGATGGCAACGTCTCAGAGCCATTCAACATACGCAGCGGAGTGAAACAGGGCTGTGTACTTGCGCCAACCCTCTTTGGGATTTTCTTTGCTATGCTCCTGAGGCATGCCTTCAGCACAGCAAAAGAGGGAATCTACCTGCACACAAGATCTGACGGCAGGCTTTTCAACCTCGCCCGCCTGAAAGCCAGAACCAAAGTACGCGAGGCTCTAATCAGAGACATGCTGTTCACAGACGACGCTGCAGTCGCAACCCACACACAGCAGGAGCTTCAGACCCTGATGGACCGCTTCTCCCAGGCATGCAAGGACTTCGGGCTTACCATCAGCCTGAAGAAGACTAACGTCTTGGTGCAAGGCACGGAAGCACCACCAACCATCACCATTGATGACTACAAGCTGGAGGTCGTGAATCAGTTCACGTACCTGGGGTCCACGATCAGCAACAACCTCTCCCTTGATACAGAGATCAACAAGAGGATTGGAAAATCAGCCTTCACACTCGCTCGCCTCACCACATGAGTGTGGGAGAATCCCAAACTCTCTGTCAAGACGAAGATGGCAGTGTACAATGCCTGCATCATCAGCACACTGCTCTATGGGAGTGAGACATGGACAACATACGCCCGGCAGGAAAAGAGACTGAACTCCTTCCACTTGCGCTGCATTCGCCACATCCTGGACATATCCTGGCAGGACAAAGTGCCCAACACAGAAGTTCTGTCCCGCGCCGGCCTTCCCTCCATGTTCACTCTACTCAGGCAGCGCAGGCTCCGCTGGCTAGGCCACGTTCACCGTATGGAGGATGGCAGAATCCCCAAAGACGTCCTCTATGGAGAACTGGCAACTGGCAGGAGAGGCATTGGCCGCCCACAGCTGCGCTTTAGAGACGTCTGCAAGAGAGACATGAAGGCCCTGGATATCAACACAGAGCGCTGGGAGGACCTTGCAACGGACCGCTCCAAATGGAGAGGCACCCTGACCAGACAGCTCAAGGCGGGTGAAGAGAGACTGACTGCTGCAGCAGATGAAAAAAGGACCCGCAGGAAGAACCGCCACAGACCCAGCAGCACGGAGACCACCCACAAGTGTGACCTGTGTGACAGGGACTGTCATTCGCGCATCGGCCTGTTCAGCCACAGGCGGTGCTGTTCCAGCAGAGTAGACGTTTAGGATTCTCTTCCATGGTCATCATAGACCGACGGAGGCCGACGACGAAATCCATGAAGAGCATCCGCACATAGCTCCCCTGCCGCTCCAGGTGGGCTAGAGTGGCATGGAGTGCTGTGGCCACCGCATCCTCTGTGGATCAATTCGCTCTGTAGGCAAACTGGTGGGAGTCCATACTGCGGGGCAGGGCTGCTATGATATGACTACGGACCAGCCTTTCAAAGCACTTCATCACCACCGGGGTGAGTGCGACTGGTCTGTAGTCGTTGAGGCTAGAAATGTGAGGTTTCTTGGGTAAGGGGACTATGGTGGAGGACTTCAGGCAGGATGGGACAGTGGACTGTGGCAGGGATTGGTTGAAAATCTTAGTGAAGACTCCAGCCAGCTGATCTGCACAGTCCCTCAGCACACGTCCCGGGACACCGTCCGGACCCGCTGCTTTTCTTGGGTCGATGGACCGCAGGGTGCGCCTCACCTCATGTTCCTCCAAAGTGAGGAACGTACTGCTGTGGGCCTGGTGTAGGTTGGCCGAGACAGGTGCAGCGACCTCAAAACGGGCAAAGAAGATATTCAGCTCCTCCGCCAGTGTGAGGTCACCTACCGCGGTTCCCAGATTTGTTCGATAGCTAGCCAGGTGCTGGATGCCCCGCCACACCTGCTGGCTATTATTGCTGTCCAGATGGTCCTCAATCCTCCTCCTATAGTCAGCCTTAGCCTCTCTGAAGCCCCTCTTCAGGTTGGCCCGAGCTGTGCTGTAAAGTTCGCTGTTACCAGACCTGAAGGCAATGTTTCTCTCCCTCAGCAGTTGCTGGGCCTCCCGGTTCGTCCAGGGCTTCTGGTTAGGGAAGATGCGGATCTGTTTGTTCACTGTGATAGTGTCTATGCAATTTTTGATATAGCACAGCACACTATCTGTGAACAGCTCCAGGTCCTGATGTTCAAAGACTTCCCAGTTGGTCCGATCGAAGCAATCCTGCAGCTGCTGGGAAGCATCCTCCGGCCATATGGCAACAGTCCTAGAGATGATGGGAGCAGTTTTTCTGAGGGGGGCGTATGCAGGAATTAATAGCATGGACAAATGGTCAGACTGGCCCAGATGTGGTAATGGTCTAGCCCTATAGCCCAGTTTGATGTTTGAATAGACCTTGTCCAGAGTGTTCACTCCCCTAGTAGCACACTTGACATGCTGATGGAATTTAGGGAGTGCTGCCTTAAAGTCTGCATGATTGAAATCCCCCGCTATAACTTGCACGGCGTAAGGGTAAATACTCTGTGTATGGCTAATGCTAGCATGAAGCAGTCCGATAGCTAAGTTAGCATTAGCATCCGGTGGAATGTACACAGCCGTTGCCAAAACTACAGAAAACTCCCTCGGGAGATAAATAGGTCTGCACTTAACAGTCAGATACTCTATGTCCGGTGAACAGTGACTTTCCATGATCACTGAGTTAATATACCAGCTGTTATTTACGTACACACAGAGCCCTCCTCCTCTGCTCTTACCGGAATCTGCTGTTCAGTCATAGTGCTGTGTAGAGTACCTCGCTAGCTCGATAGCCGAGTCCGGGATAGATGGTTGAAGCCAGGTCTCGGTGATAAGAAGAATGCATGCATCCCTGGCACAGTTGTTTACCTTAATCTGTAACCTTAGCTCCTCCATCTTGTTCACGAGAGATCTGGCGTTTGAGAGGAAAAGGCTGGGAAGCGGAGGTTTGAATGGCTACTTCCGTAGCCTTACTATCGCACCGGCTCTACAGCCCCGCTTCTGCTTCCTCTCCCTCCGCTGCCTGCGCCTCCTTCCCGCTGGAATGGTAATCCACGGAGAGCCGGGACTCCTCTCTACTTCCACCGGGATCTTGAGTAAGCGGAGAAACTCACTTGTTACTTTCCCCTTGTAGCATATTCCGATCTTCAGAATATCATGCCGGCTATAGGTGAAATTCGCTCGGCAAAATGTGCACAAAACAAACACGTAAAACAAAAAAAAACACATCCAAATACTAATATATGAGAAGGTGTGCAAAATAAGTGTGTGCATGTGAGTGGTTTGTCAGGAAAAATACAAGCGGAGGGCCGGTCGCAGCAGCTCTCCCCCCGAGGACCCCGAGCAGGCAAGGCAGCGCCACCAACCCCCAGCCCCGAGGTCAGCAAGCCCCAGGAAAGCCAGGCATCCACCCCCGGAGGGACAATCAAGGGAGGGCAGGCCGCCCGGCGGCCAGTGCAGTGAGCCCACACCCCTGGACCCGCTCGACTCCCACCCCCCCCAGTGGGGCCAACATCCGCTCCCGGGCTCCATGCACCAGGAGGCCAGCGACCCCACCCCCCAGGACAGAGACCAGCCAGCGCCCCCAGGCGCGAGCCCCCCAGGCACCCCCGCAGCGGCCCCGCCCCAGTGCCTCGGCCACACACCCCGGGGACCCCCATGTCCAAAGAAGTCCCCTCGCCCAGGTGAGCCCACGTTGCGAGAGGCACTACCCCCCTTAATCCCCCTTAAAAAGTAAAACCCAGCACTACAAAAACAGCTTTGTCCCTGCTGCTGTCAAAGAGTTGAACAAGCTATAAAAATATATTGTACATAATTTAGGTACCTATTTATTAACTTCATTTTATAGTTACTTATTTTGTATGATGTCACTTGGGTTCTAAATATTTTATTGGGTTTTAGACCTTTGATTTTTTTTAACCTCTGACTAGTTTTTAACTTTTAACTTTAATATGACCCTTCTCTCTTACCTCTGGTTTCTCCCTCATCTCTTTGTCTTTTTATACCCTGTTTGATGGAGCCTTGAGTATTTTTATCATGTTTATAGTCAGCTTCATGTGTGCCTGTGTTTGTGTCTATGTTGAATGTAATTAGTGGCTTGTAAATATGGATGTCACCAGACTGCAAAACAAATCTACCTACGGGTACAAATAAAGTATCCTGAACCTGAACCTGAACCTGAACCTAATCCAGCACCTCCCGACTCGCAGGCACACCCCTCCCCATACCTTCACACCCACATGTTCCCATGCACACCCCTCTCACTCACCCAGACCGACCCATTCTCTCTCACTCCAGTACCCACTAAAATTCACTCCTCATTCACCTTTATTTCAAAAGGCGGCTGCGAAGCAGATGCAGCGACCCTGAACATGCACCAGTGCCCGGCAGTGACCAGGGAGGCCACTGGCATAGGCCACAGAAGCAGACCCCCACCCCCCGGTGCCCATCTGAGCGAACAATCAGCAGACCACCGCAAGCGCCCCAAGATGCCACCCGGCATGCAAAACGCTGCACAAAACCGACCCACCATCACCACCTCCATTCATCACCCTCTCACTCACACTTAGACTCATATTCAGCCCCCCGTCACTTCCTTGGTTGTATCTATATATTTAGTAGCATCCAGGGATTTTGACAACATGATAGGTCCCAGGCTCCCCACCAGGCCCCCATGCCCCCAGCAACAACAGGGCAACAGGGGTGGGGGAAGACCCCCACCTCCTCCCCCCACACAGAACATGGTGGGTGTGTGTCGGTTATATAAGATAAGATAAGATAAGATAAGCCTTTATTAGTCCCACAACGGGGAAATTCCAGGATTGCAACAGCACAGGGATAGCAACACTCAGAGCAACAATCAGAAGGCAAGAAAAAAAACAAGCAAGCAAGAGCAGCTAATATACATATGTACATATTACTATAAAATATATATATACACACACACACACAGAGACACACAGTGCAGAGCATTGTAGCTGGATGGAATAAATATATGAATATATGAACACACAGTGCAGAGCATTGTAGCTAGATGGAATAAATATGTAAATATATAAACACCCACAGTACGGAGCATTGCAGCTAGGTGGAATAAATATGCAAGTATATAAACACACACAGTGCGGAGCAATGTAGCTAGATGGAATAATATGTAGATATATAAAAACACAGTGCGGAGCATTGTAGCTAGATGGAATAAATATATAGATATATAAATATAAACACACCCAGTGCTGAGCATTGTAGCTAGATGGAATAAATATGTAAATATATAAACACACACAGTGCAGAGCATTGTTGCTAGATGGGATGAAACAGCATAACCGTCTATTTAGTTATCCTACATGGTATGATTATGTGCCCATACATATTCTCACCCTCCATAGCGACCGGTATGTTCCTAGTTGTATGCCGGAGAGGACCATTGTGTAAGTCTATTGCATCTTTTGCATTCAAAAAAAACTATTAGTTTGTTACGTCTTTTTGCTATCTCTGCGAGCAGCCCTGCTTAGGTTGTACAGTCTGACAGCCGTCAGACTGTACAACACTGTACATACACTGTATGATATAATTGTGTATAAATATGTGGAGTACTAAAGTGCAATTAAAATTGGGGGGATAGTGATTGAAGCATCGTTAGCCACTGTGATGGGTAGCAGAGCCCCCATCCCCCTAAGCCCTCAGTGTCTAAAATGCAATTAAAATTGAGGTGAGTGCAGCCCCACCACACAGCAAAGGTATCCCCTTCACCGACACAGTGCAGCACACCCCCACCCCAAAGCCCTAAATGTAACAAAAAAGAACAGGGGGAGGTGGAGGGCGGGAAATAAGACTGGGAGGTAGGCGGTCTAAAAGCAAGGCCGTCCCTCCCCAGAAGCCAGCTTGCAGACTGGTTTATGAGGCCACCCACTGCCCCCAAATCTCAACCCAGGGCGAGGGCCGCCAGTGGAAACAGCCCAGGACCCACCAGCATCACGCCCCGGCGCTCCAGCACCACTAACATGACGGGGCAGCCAAACATACTTCCGCTCATCTTACACACACGAACATGGACAACAACAGTCACAATAGTGAACAATGGGCCAGACCCACAGAGCATCCAACACGCCAGGCGACACCCCCGAGCATCCACGCAGGCCCACGACCACCCACCCCAGACATACACCGACAGCTGCAGGCTGCCCTGCAACCACAACCACCCCGGAACAACCCAATGGAAACATGGCCAACAACCCGCGCCAATGACCCCCCAGCCACCCCCAAGCACCAACACACACCCGCTGCCAATGACACCAGGGGCGATGTAGCAAAGTGCCTCACCCCCCAACACAACAGCAGGGCAGCCGGGACAAGCAAGCCCCGAAACGCCAGCCCCCATGCCACTAGATGGACTGCCCAACCCCTGCCACCCAACAAAGCTCTCCTACCCATACACACATCCTCCGCCCCCTAGACATCTACCCACAAGTAACCACTTCATACACACACATAACTCCACCCACCATCACACATACCCACCTACACAAACACACAACCCCTCCTGCCCACTCAACACACACCCACTTCCACATCCGCTCATACACAAGCCTACACTCACACCCACACACACCCTCACCCGCAGACCCCAGTGAATGGGTAGGGTGACCCAGGATGCGGGCACCAGCCCCAGGGCGGCACCAGGGCCCCAGGAAACACACGACCCCACCGCGCAAGGATGCATCAGGGACAACCCCCACCGCCGGCGCACACCCGACCCCGGCCCGGGGCGGGGGGATGCCCCCCCCCCAGCACCAGGGGCCCACGGCCAGAACCAGACCCCCCCCCCCGAAGGGCAGTGTTTAGCACTGTGGCAGCACAGTTTACCCTCGGCCGGGGGATCGCTGGGATCATGAGATCGTGGGTTCGATCCCAGCCCCCGACCAACAGTGAGCTGTGTGGAGTTTGCATGTTCTCCCCGTGTTGCGTGGGTTTACTCCGGGATTTCTCCGGTTTCCTCCCGCATACCAAAAACATGTAGGTTTAGGGCGCTCGCGCATGCAGCGACCGGCAGCCGGTGGCTTGTCACCAGACTGCAAACCAAATCTACCTACGGGTACAAATAAGTAACAAAAAAAAAAAAATCTTCCTCTGAGATCTAGATTACTATTCTGCTTCTTTAATCTTAACTTAGTTCCTAATCTTTCTCAAAATCTCTTTCTTTCTTCTTTTCTGTGTTTCTAAATCTAAGTTAACCTTTTAACTGCATAGCTTGTCTCTGTGTAGGTGTTTCTCTTGCTCTCCTGACTTAACTTAACTTTTCTTTCATCTTTGATCTTCTCTTGTTCTCTCTTACATAACTGCAACTTAATTTACATCTGTGTGTTTCTTTTTTTGAATCTCAATCTCTCTCTCTCTGCAGAGCAGCTTCAACTACTTTTTTTAAAAATGGCCCCGCCTGGTCGTAAACTGGTGATGTCGATCGCAAGACTGACCAATTGACTTTTTTTTTTTTTTTTTTTTGTTACTTATTTGTACCCGTAGGTAGACTTGGTTTGCAGTCTGGTGATAAGCCACCGCTGCTGGTCGCTGCGTGCGCGAGTGCCCTAAACCTACATGTTTTTGGTATGCGGGAGGAAACCGGAGAAATCCCGGAGTAAACCCGCGCAACACGGGGAGAACATGCAAACTCCACACAGCTCACTGTTGGTCGGGGGCTGGGATCGAACCCACGATCTCATGATCCCCGCGGTCCCCCGGCCGAGGGTAAAACTGTGCTGCCACAGTGCTAAACCACTGCGCCACCGTGCAGCCAAAAAAGCTGCACGGTGGTGCAAACTGGTTCAAACTGCTTATCAAAAGCAGTTTGAAATGGCTGCTATCCAATGTGAGAACATTTCTTTGTTTGAGAACAGCCAATCAAACGAAGACACCATCCCATGAAATTGCAGAGAAAAATCAACACTCAGTCAGTTCTTATGAAATTAGGTGCTCAATATAAAATCTAACTAAATTAAATGACTTGGCTAATATTTGGTGATCCTGCATTTATACCATTACTGTAATATTGCATTTAAAAGCAAATTCTGATCCTTACAATCTCTGCAAGAGGCAACTGTTTACATTGGGGTCCTGGGAAAACATCTTTGGTTCAGGCCGGGATGAGTGTAGTCACTATGAAAGCCAGTGATATTCCTGTAGAATGCAGAAAAGTGGTTTTCCTGTACAAGGAATAAAGTGAAATTCCTGTAAAATGGAGAGAAGTGATCTTCTGTCTTGGTTTAAGGAGACGATGATGCTACATACGAGACATCCCTTGATGTAGTCCGTTACATCCTTTCGCATGTATGGCCAATATGCCACTTGTTTGAGCGCATTGTACGTCGCTTTGACGCCTTTGTGTCCTGCAGTTGGGAGATCACGGGCATGAACAATCATCACCCCCCTCTGGGTACGAGGGACCACAAGCGCAGGCGCAGGGAGTTCATCAGAAACATGAACTAGAATGTCATTGCGCAGCTGCAAGGACGATCGTGCGGCAAAAAGTGGTTTTAAGTCTGGAGTGTCAGCGAGATCCGAGTCGGATGGTGCAGTAATTGCAGGATCCGAGAGATATTGTATCATTTTATGGATCGCAGGGTCAAGAGTTTGAAGAGAGATAAGGTTAGCGTCAGTGGGGAGGAAAAATGAATCAAAGAAACACTGACTGTAAATAAGCTAAAGCTTTCAAGTGTTAATTGCTGGATGTGGTTTCCTAATTTTGGAAAATTTTTGGTTAAATGTTTAGTAAATCACTAAATCCTTTACCAACATGCACAGGATTAACATTTACTTGAATCTAAATGAACACTGTCATTTATTTGAATCCCTAAGTTGACTGGTTTACTGTGAAAGAAATCGCACAAAGTGATCTTTAAAACAAAACATATACATATAGCTTCAAAAGTTTGCAGACGTTTAGCGTAAGATGTGTAAATATATGCTTTTAACTAAAAAGATTAAAATATGTGGTTAACATACGTGAGTAAATACAAAGTCTATGCTTCTATGATCTTTCACTGTGTATATATGCAGTCAAAAGCTCTTCAACCAATGAGAACAAAATTCAAACCCACAAGTTGCTTTTTCCTTTTTGTTCTTGGGATAAAACTTTGACTTGGGTTTAAATTTAGGTTGTTCCAGATAATTCGGATTGATTTAAAGTTAATTTGGAAGCTCTGTTTGATTATAAATCAGCTTAATAGATTCACTGTGCTTTAATCTGAGTGTGCATTAATGCAAGAAATGCAACTCCTATAGTTGACCACAAGATGGAGGCAGTTATCTCTGCCCTCCCAGGAGGAGGAGACACTGGTGACGTCACTCTGGGCGGGTCTACCAGTCGCACTCAAAATGGCGGCTAGGGTGACTCCCTCTTAGCGCCTTCAAAATGGCGTCTGCACGCTTACTCTGCTCATGCGCAGTTTTTCGTGCACGCCTTTCGGTCTACTGACCACTAATCACACCTTGTTTTGTTCTCAAAACTGGAAAGTTAATCTCCTTAATTTGGTTTTATTCATGCAAGAATAATCTTACAACTTTAACTTTGAGTACAATTTAGCACTCTTACATCAAACAATTTCCTCTCAGTAACTTTTATCAGGCTGCATGTCCAGCATGATTTAAATTTGTCACTGAACACTTGAGGAAAAAAAAATTGGTTAATTAAATTTTCCTCACTGGGATTTTTCACCGGTGAGTTGAATCAACGAAAGGCGAATCGGATTTCTTCACGGTTCTGCCTCTCCAGGCCTTTATCTTAATTAATTCCTTGTATGATCGTGTTATCAGACAGACACAGCCTCACTGCAGGAGGCACAGAAAAACACACACATCCACTGGCTTCATCTCCTGGGGCTTCCTTGGAGGGCAGCAGACAGAGAACTTCACCTTATATAGTGGATCAAATTTGGGCAAAGGTTACACACAGCTTATGGCTTAACCCTCTGAGTGTGTATTTTGCTGAACTGTGACATAACCCCTAGTGGTCAAGAGTGGTAAATATTTTTTTGTCAATAAAATAGTTCAGATTTCCAAGGCTATAACTTGAAAGTTGCAAGAGATAATGGCTTACTGTCAATTAGAAAGATGTAAAATATGATCCAAAGTTTCAGATAGGAATACATTTACACATCTAATTTGCATAATGTCACGACACCTCTTTTAAATCCATAACTCAGTCAAAACTGGACTTTTGACATACCTCATCATCTTATCTTCAAAGTGTATGAACAAGAAATCAATACATTTAAAAAAATGAAATAAGTCACTTACGGTTGACAAAGGGGGGCTGGCATGGTCGCTGCGTTTTCACACATAATGGTCCATATTTTGCGTTCTGTCGATAATTTAAAGTCTGTACCACATCTACAAAGTCTTATGATTATTCCACATAAATTTCTTTTGTATCCCGTGGCTATTTTATTTTACAAAGCCGAAAGAGTGACGTGACGATCGCGGACATATTAGCTTTCTGGGCTAAATGCTAAAACAGGAAAAGGAAATGAGGAGTTCTTCTTCTTTGGTGTATTACGTGTCATCCACTGAGTCCTCCAACGGATGTCTACCACCTTTTGAAACTGGCAAATCAGTACAACCAGTACAAATCCCTAAGGCAGGTGATCATGTCAGAGTGAGAAGACAGGCGCAGTGCCGCGCTCTGCCACTAAAATTCTCACACTCAAAAAGTTAATATTCTTTGTTGCATCTGCTTTTCTGGTGCACGAAGCCTCACATGGGGCACAATATATAGACATATACACTACCGTTCAAAAGTTTGGGGTCACTTAGAAATGTCCTTATTTTTGAAAGAAAAGCACTTTTTTCAATGAAGATAACTTTAAACTAATCAGAAATATACTCTATACATTGCTAATGTGGTAAATGACTATTCAAGCTGCAAATGTCTTGTTTTTGGTGCAATTTCTACATAGGTGTATAGAGGCCCATTTCCAGCAACTATCACTCCAGTGTTCTAATGGTACAATGTGTTTGGTCATTGCATCAGAAGGCTAATGGATGATTAGAAAACCCTTGTGCAATCATGTTAGGTCTGCAATGCTGTAATTGCTGCAAATGGAGGATTCTTTGACAAAAGCAAAGTTTGAAGGAAAAAATTATTATTTCAAATACTGATCATTATTTCTTACCTTGTCAATGTCTTGACTATATTTTCTATTCATTTTACAACTCATGGTGGTAAATAAAAGTGTGACTTTTCATGGAAAACACAAAATTGTCTGAGGTGACCCCAAACTTTTGAACGGTAGTGTATATAGTGGTGACCCACCACAATCTACATGGACATTCAGCCTTCACACTCAGCTAGGCGGCAGGAAGCAGAACAATTTGCATACAGACAGAGAGCCCCTAGGAGACAATCAGAACAATGGCTATTGTTATACATCCCTGGATTAAGGAGAGGGAGTCCGGGCACCAGTTAATCACGCGATTGATATGTATTGACTGATATGTATATCAGTATGCAAATGTGCCATGCATTCTCTCTTGTCTGTATAAAAGAGCTTACTATACATGCCACAAAACACACACACACACAGGCACACACAGCACAACACAGCCCACAGCGCTACAGTGTGTCTCATGATGATGGAGGAATAAAACTCTAAAACCTTCCAGCTCGTCACATCTCGCCTGAACTTATTAGTTCCTCCAAACTGGTGACCCTTGTCAAAGAATGGAACACGAGGCAAACACCCCGGAGATGACCCGGTTGGGAAGCCTCAGCATGCGTCATGGTGCACCCCTCGCATGATCTTTTACCTCCACACTGGTGGCCTGATGAGGTAGAATGACCACCTCCTCCCTCTCACCGCACTGTGGATCCCAGAGGACCAGAGAACGCCTGCAACCTATTAATACTCATCAGAGCGCGTTCCAGAGTGCAGCACTGGGACCAAAACGCACCATGAATGACACGAGCGAACGAAGGAAGTAGCCTGAACGGGGACAATCATCGACGCCGACTGCGTTGATTTCCACTGAGCTCCCCAACTCTGACTAAATTCTGGACAGTGGACCTCCCGCGCACAGAAGCCCCGCACGCACACCGCAGGATTACGAGGACAGCGCAACTGCCAGTTATGTGGTCACGTCGCCAAGCGTGCACCACACACAGAGATGAACCGGCTCCACAGACTGATACATCGTCCTCCGCCGCTGCACATGCCCGAGAAACACGGCCAATCGCCACCCTTGGAACCTTCAGGGCTGCTCAAGCACCTGGAGCAGACGTGCAGACTGCACACAGGACTCTGTATGGGTTTTCCAGCCACGGAGAACAAGGGGAATTTAGCCGATTGCTTTCCACGATGACTTTAGGGCTGCTTCCTGCACCTAAAGCCAAACTGCCGAGTCCCTGACACAGCTTCAGTTTATTACAGCCACTACGCATCCTCGGGGAATTTGGCCGCTCGCTTTCCCCACATCCTTGTTGGATCAAGCCGCGGGAGTCAGACAAAATGTTTTTTTCACAGCCGCTGTGGATCTCCACCAGGTTTACCAGGAAAGTCCCTCACCATCGTGGATCCACATGCAATTTTTGTGCGGCCCAGACACCTTTAACGGCCTGGGCTGGCACTCGCTTACTCCCATCCCCTCCCCCTCCTCCTGCACAGAGCTTTTCCCGTGCCTCACTCCCTAAAGCCGGCCGATCGCTGTCTGGTTCCATTACGCATGACTGCACACTGGCCCGTGCGCCCACAATCCACGGCTGTTCAACATGGTAGAACTTGGAGCGGAGCACACTGCCCTTTCCACCCCTCCCCCATCCCCCCACGGACTGACATGCCCTCCAACAGTTCTACCGGAGGTGGAGCCAAACGATGGGGGCGGGGGGGGGTCACAACTCCTGCTGAGTGTTCTGGGGGGTGCCATGTGGTGATCCACCACAATCTACATGGACATTCAGCCTTCACACTCAGCTAGGCGGCAGGAAGCAGAAAAATTTTCATATGGACAGAGAGCCCCTAGGAGACAATCAGAACAATGGCTATTGTTATACATCCCTGGATTAAGGAGAGGAAGTCCGGGCGCCAGTTAATCACGCGATTGATTATATATTGACTGATATGTATATCAATATGCAAATGTGCCATGCATTCTCTCTTGTCTGTATAAAAGAGCTTACTATACATGACACAAAAAAACACACACAGTCACACACAGCACAACACAGTGCACAACGCTACTGTGTCTCTCATAATGATGGAGGAATAAAACTCTAAAACCTTCCAGCTCGTCGCATCTCGCCTGAACTTATTTGTTCCTCCACTATATATATACAGTATATATATATATATATATATATATATATATATATATATATGTGTGTGTGTGTGTGTGTGTGTGTGTGTGTGGGAACAATTAATTATAAGTGTGATAAGGTACAAGGATTACTTACTTTATACTTAGAGGTGTGGGTGTGTGGAAACAGAGTTTTACTTCATGACCACAAACACTCACAAACAAGAGGAAAAAAAACTCGCAGGGGCATCAGTCCAAACTTGGACAATCTATTAATAACTAATCCTTGAACCTTTCATTAACTAGTCTCAATATTTGTGAATTCTTCGGCCTTGACCCAGAAAAACACACACACAAAAGAAATCAAGCAGAAACTTCTCTATACCGTTAACAGTTTTAATAATCAAACTCAGGTTAAATGGCATTACATTCAGTTGATTTGTAAGCAGGTGAAATGATCAACAATTATCAAACATCCTATTAACTGGTAATGGATTCCTGAGCATAAAGTCTACATTTAAACCTTGGTGGAAAGAAAAGAAACCAGATTTTGAATTTGTAACTGTAATGCACTGGGAGACTATGGAATAACTGTAGCAAAAATATATATAAAATTGGACGCAATTTTATGGGAAAATGATAAAAGCTGGTTATATGAAAAATAAAATTCTGAGTTACTCTAAAAAAAAAACGGAGGTTATTGAAAAGGAGAATATTAATTTTCCTTCAGCTTTATAGCTCCGTTATGGACTAACTTTTAACATGAAAAATTGGTCATATTCAATTAGAATTAGACATCACATTTAGCCCAGCAGATAGAAAGAGGGAGCCTGGCTTACAAACAGCTGTATCTTCAGAGTCCAGCGATGATCTTGAATCCCAGCAGATGGCAAAAAGGGGGAAAAGACTGCCCGCAGTCCTTCTCAATCGTGGCAGCGGATCTAGCTTTTACAGACTCAGCAGTTGGGGTCTGGAGAGTGGAGCTGCTGGTAGAGTGAACGGCTGGCCCCCAGAGCAGGTGTGGCATCTTACCTTAGGCAACAGATCCTTTCCTGGCCCACAACTTTAGGATGTCCACCAGACGATAAGAAACCACAGGCTGAAGGAAAAATGCATGTAAACAGTTCCACCCACAAAATCCTAGTTCTTCTGACGCCGTAGTACGTGGGTAAGGCAGCCTGGAGGGAAAAAGTTAAAAAATCGCAATCACTCCACTTTAACAGTGAGTTAAGGAAAATCAATAGAAAATGTTCAACAGAATAAACACAGCATCTGAGGAGATGGAAAAATGGCATTTTGGAGTTTTACTCCAGTAAGAAGGGTTGAGCTCAACAAGAAAAAATGATCTCTCCTCAGACACCAGAGAAACAGAGAAACCTAACTTCAAGACAATGAAAGACAATTTTAGAGAACAGAAAACTTCTGAAACCGACAAAAACTTAACTGCTAGGGCGTTTTTCTATATTTAATTGAGCACGATCCTTTGGTCATAACCTATGACTGGCAGCAGGGAGAACCAATTATCAGCTATCATGGGAGATTCGAATGGGCTATGGGCCAATAAGAAAGCAGTCTTTTGTCTGTGACCGACCAATAGAATGAAAGGGGGCGTTGTCCAACAGAGACGGCTTGGTGATTGGCTGGTACCAGTCAGATGACTGGCATAGGTTTTCAGCAGGCAAACACACATTTACTGTGAAATTCACATTATATACTTAACATAAAATCTAAGCTAATTTCAGTGATTCATGACGAACTTTCAGTGAGCATGCACTTTTATAAACTTGTCCCTCTATAATTAACATGCATTAGAATAAGGTTCATTTAACTATTTTCAAACATGCAACACATTTAAAATCAATGATTAATGAAACATTTCAAACCCAGCATTGTCCAACACAGAGGCGGTCATCTTCAATAGTGTTCTGAGCAGTATTTCCTCAAACAATTTCAAATTCATGAGGAGAGAGAATTATTTTAGGCAGATAAAGCCAAAATCCCAATGCTAATTAGATCCAACATGTTCCTAAGTTGAACAGAGTGGGGCAACGTTGAGCTGTGGAAAATTCCTCGAGACCTGTATAATTCAGGTCAAGGGATATGGGATGTCTCAAACCGTACTTGAAGCATAAAACTTCCTGGTTGGGGAGGATGTTCCGGGATTTATGATGTGCAGACTAATCTGTTCCTGGCACGAAATGGGATCCTTATCATCCCTTTTACCATGGAATGTGTTTTAAAACTATGGTTCTTAGGTGAAGGAAACAATTCTTGACCGGACTTTTGGGTGAAAAAATTTCTTTAAGGTGAACAGTGATTTTATAGATTGGAGCAAAATGGACTGATGCTACACGATCATTGAAGAACAAGTCCAGAAAAGCAGATGTCTGCAGAATAAGCACCGACCAACTTGTGTGGTGGCACTGACCTACACATTGGAGAATCCAATGCGATGCACCAATAAGACATTGCCAACAAAATTTAGGTCACTTCAGCCTCAATCAAACTAAGGCCAGTGCCATGGACCGTAAAGCATGTGAGAGCATCATCAACAGCATCTGACAACCTGTGGCACCCACAAAAGTGTATTGGTTGCAAGGACAACATCCACCTCCAGGCACCAGCTAGGGACCCAAGAAGAAGACTGTTTACAGTTTTCATCACATTATCACAGACAATGGGCCATATTTTGACAGTCTGTTCACTTCTCAGTTCTCAGAGGTGCATCACATGTTTGTGAGAGATACCCAGTCTGTTTTGTTATACCGGCTTTGGGAGAACTCTCTGTGTGCTTTGCGAGAAGCGTGAAAAGGCTGGTCTAATTATTCAGAGATGTGTTTTGAATAATACAATCCAAAGTGATCCTTCTCATCCCTTTTAATGCAAAAAGGCATATTATCTAAAGAGAACTCTGATCATGACACTTGTTTAAGATGAATTTTGCTCTCGTCATTGGGTGTGAGTGAAAATACACACGATGATAATGCTGCTTGGTAATAAGGAAGGCATCAACCACACTTGATGCCCAGTTAATTATTTTAGGGAGGACAAACAGTGGAGATAATGCTGGGCTGAACAACTGAACTGAATGGTTTAACATAGTGCATATGGATGCAACATGCTGACATGAATGGGTTTGAAACTTCAGGAAAAGAGGATGATGCCTATGCAAATGTTCATAAACTCACGCAGTTTTTTTTTTTTTTTTTTCTCCATCACTACTACTGAATGGATGGTTTAGTGAGATCCTCAGATCGGCTCCATCGGGGTCGGTCACAGCCCTTATGGAGCACCGAGAGGATGATCAAACTTGACTTTGGATAACTTCCATAGGTGAACTTGTAGAAGGATCATTAACAGTTTCATGGAAGTAACTTCTGGCCCTGTGGGAGGCCGGAGGGCTCCCTCTCTTGTTGCTTTGACCAACCAAGGGTCTCCCCCATCTTGTGCATTGGTCTCCCCAGGTTAGTGGATCTCTGGAGGATAGCTGGCACAGTCTGCCGTCCACTGCCAACCCTGGCCACTAAATGAGCCTGTTCTTGGCAGCCCATCCCGGGAGGTGACAGGTGGTTGTCGGTTTGCTTGTTGGGGGCCAGCGGTTTGAGGCACCCGCTGCTCGAGAACCACATCTGTAAGTGCAGTGCAGGTGGCCTCGCCCTGGCCATCACGCCACAGACCCCTGGGTACCTCCTCCCTCCTTGTAAATTTCCCCGTTGTGGGACTAATAAAGGATTATCTCTACTTAATTGTCCCTTAATACATCTAACAGAAAAAAAAAAACAACTGCTGAATGTGCATTTTTCATTACCCCGGACCGTGCACGAGCAGACAAAAGATAGATCAATGGAGATGACTAAGGGGACACAGACATTATAGATTATGTGGACAGCATAATACTTTGTAACCCTGCATAATACTCATCCAAACAGAAGAGAGAGAGAGTAGGCACTGCCTGGTGTGGGCACCAAACTACTGGTCTGTCCAGACCCAATCAGAGGCCTTACCAGATCAGAGATTTAGACGGACCTTCTGTCACTCTGAGAAGTAACAGTGAAAAGTAAAGCGCACCACATTCCCTGTTCATTCATTTGTTTCCCAAAAAATGAACATATTAATGGCCAATACTGAAAACAAAAATGTGGATAAAATAAAAATCTTTAGACTGACACACCTCACCCTGTGTGCCATATCCACAACAGAACGCACACATGCTCCCTGTTCATTCATTCATTCTCCTAAAAAATTCATACATTAATGCTTAATCTAGTTAGGCATTAATGTATGAATTAATGCCTAAGTTAAGTTAGTTAAGTTAGGCATTGCGGAGTTTACTCCAATGGTAAACTCCGCAATTGAAAACAGAATGTGGATGGAATAAAAAGCTATTCTATGTATCATCATATTATAGTTAAAATGACCTGTGATTATTACCTCCGCCAAGGAGGTAATGTTTTTACCGGGGTTTGTCTGTCTGTCTGTCTGTTACCAACATAACTCAAAAAGTTATGAACGGATTTTGACGAAATTTTCAGGAAAGGTGTGTAATGGCACGGGGAACAGATGATTAGATTTTGATGATGATCTGAGAGTGCATACCTCCATCAAGGGCCTTGTTTGTATTTGTGCAGCAGGATTACACAAAAACTACTGGATGGATTTGGATGAAATTTTCACCAGAGGTGGTTCTTGGGCTAGACAGGAACCCATTATATTTTGGTGATGATCTGAGAATGCATACCTCAGCCAAGGCTCTTATCTTCTCACAGTGTGTTAGCAACAATACTCCAAAACTGATGAACGCATTTTGATGAAATTTTCAGGAAAGTTGTGTAATGGCATGGGGAACAGATGATTAGATTTTGGTGATGATCTGAGAGTGCATACCTCCACCAGCGGCTTTGTTTTTATTTATGCAGCAGGATTACACAAAAACTACCCTATGGATTTGGATGAAATTTTCACCAGAGGTGGTTCTTGGCCTAGACAGGAACCCATTATATTTTGGTGATGATCTGAGAATGCATACCTCAGCCAAGGCTCTTATCTTCTCACAGTGTGTTAGCAACAATACTCCAAAACTGATGGACAGACTTTGATTCTATTTTCACCACAAGTGGCTATAGGCCTACACACAAACCCATTACATTTTGGAGGTGATCCATGAGAAACGGAAGGAACCTTGGTGGAGGTATGCGCTCTATGAGTGCTTTTCTAGTATTATAACTGTTACAACTTTCTCCATTAAAATAACCAAAAGTCCAAATGCATGTTGTTTCCTCCCTGTCAGTAGAACCTTCATGATTTCAAAACATGCTGCTGAAATAGCATTAAACAATGCAGTTCTGATGACAGTCCTCCTTTTTACTGATCAAGAGTGCATTGTCATAAAATGCACCATAATACCGATGCACGGTGCCACACCTCCTTGAAATGAGCCTCTCCCTCCCATCACAAAGCCAGCACAGTGTTTACTGGTAATTAGATGGTGTAATGCAAAGCGTTAAAATCAGACAATGTGCTGACAGAAACTAACAAAACACTGGTGTAAGGTGGGTAGAGCCGTGTAAAAGTCTCCTGTTGACTGTCAAAATAGGGCCCAACATCTTTGATAACAAATTGCTATAATAAATCAAAGTGTTAAACATTTCATTGTCAGACATTTCACTGTGCTTTTTTTTTCTTTCAAGGAAATGATCAAGCCCTTTAAACTTCTTTCTTTATATCCACTGGTGTTCCTCTCACTACTTCTTTCCATTTCTTGTGCTATTATAAGCTTTATTAGTTGGAATGTTGATGACAGTTGGGACTGTGGCAGATAGCCAAAAGCAGGCAGGGATGAAAGGATGGCGGAGAGGAAGAAGTGACCAAGGGAGGGGCAGCGGTTAGCATGAGGGATAGAGATTTGCAAACAAATTTAATAACTAGCCTGCAGAATGGAATCACTTTGCCAGCTTTAGAATTGCTCACCTCCCTGAAAGAGAGTCATAAGGAGTAAGAATGTGGGATATTGAAAAGAGAAAAGATTTGGAAGGGGAGGGCACACGCTGTGTTAAAGCACTGCTGAAAAATTGAAATGCGTCACATCAGTTTCAGCCATTGCAGTTATCAGGTTATTTACTTTACCCCTGAATATGTGACTTAAAGGAAGTGAAGTGGAAGAATGAGACAGGCTGAAAAGGACAGAGTAAGAGAAAGTGAGCAAGAGTGAGGGAGAGAGAAGTTGGTGTTGCAAGTAGGAAGAAAAAAAAAACATTCTGAAAAAGAATGTAAGCAATGGAATCAGAAGCTGAGTTAGAGGTTAGTGAAAAGGAAGCAGAAGACACAAGTAAAATAAAACGTTAAAGTGACACTCCACCAAAAATCAAGTATTTTTCTTTTGTTAACATATCTGGAACATGTTTTTCTGTGACTTAAAAGTCAGGAACAAATTTGAGCGTTTATGTTTTTTCTACTATGAATTTCCAGTTAAGCTCCGCCTCCCCAAAAAATTGAGTTTGGGCAGAGTGTTTCTAGCTACGTTAGCATTACTGATTAGCCTGATTGGTTATAACCATTAACCAATCAGGCTAAGCACTGGGCATGGCTACAGACCTGAGTTCACTCTTTGGGAAAGTGAGAGGAGCCGAGGAGCAGCAGGAGCTTTTCCTATTTGGAAAAGATGGCTGATTATACATGCTCAGTTTTTGGCCATATAAGCAAGAAATCCTCTTCTTTTAAATTACTCACAGGCATGAAAATACAACAGCAATGATTAATTTTATTTGGAAAAACCTCAGTGTCCCTGCTGAAATACCGGAGAGCGGACACACGTTTGTAGCCTGCATTTTACCCTGTATGCTGGGGGAGACGGCGGAGGAGGTCTTCCCGGAGTGGCCACCTCTAGGCCAGTGGTGGGCTAGAGGTGGACCCCAACCTCCCGCCCCACAACCGGGAGGTCGGGGTTCAAGTACCAGCCGGGTTATGCCAAAGACCATATTAAAATGGAACTTTCTGCCGTCCAGCTTGGTGCTCAGCAAAAACGGAACGGAGAAGGGAAATGTGGGCGGCAGTGGCTCAGGAGGGAGAGCGAGTCATCTAATAACCAGAGGGTTGGCGTTTCGAATCCCTATCTCCCCAGACATTCTGCTGTTGTGTCCCTGAGCAAGACACTTTACCCACCTTGCCTCCAGTGCCCAGGGCACTGGGGATGAATGTGTATAAATGTTCAATAGTGGACAGAGAGGCTGCTGGTGTTGATTGGTGGCCACATTTCCATCAGTCTGCCCCAGGGCAACTGTGGCTACAGTAGTAGCTTGCTACTACCATTGCCTGTGGGGTGAATGAATAGTGTATCCATTGTAAAGCGTCTTTGAGTGTTTATGAAAAGCGCTATATAAATCTGATGCATTATTATTATTAAAAAGCCACACTATAATATTTTGGGCAATACACATTTGTTTTTGAGGTGGTTTTTGGAGCCGCCGGAGTGCATCTTTAAAACGGTACATTCTCATGAACTTTATGAATTTAATTAAGTAATATTACACGAGAGGGAGTGCGGTATCCATGAATATATAACTGTGGTGACTTGACTGGCCCAACGCAAAGTGGAGGGCTGAAGACATTGCTCACAACATTGAGTGTAATATTGCTTTTATACAACAGTTCTACACACAGTTTATTAAATGTCAACAAATAGGACAAAATATTATTTTTGTTTGTTTAACCACTTATTTTGCTCAGCTGAGAAAAAAATAGTCCCTTCAGACTGTTTCCAGTTAACTGTTGCTAAGCACCTCAATGAGCATAATTTAAAAAAAAGAAAAGGCCTATGGTCATTTCATACACATACTAGAAAAGCATTTAGAGAGTGCATACCTCTGCCAAGGCTCCTTCCGTCCCTCATGGATCACCTCCAAAATGTAATTGGTTTGTGTGTAGGCCATGAACCAGTTCTGGTGAAAATTGCATCAAAGGCTATACAGTAGTTTTGGAGGATTCTTGCTAACACACTGTGAGAAGATAAGAGCCTTGGTGGAGGTATGCATTCTGGGATCATCACCAAAATGTAATGGGTTCCTCTTTAGCCCAAGGACCACCTCTGGTGAAAATTTCATCCAAATCCAGTAGTTTTTGTGTAATCCTGCTGCACAAATACAAACAAGGTCCTTGGTGGAGGTATGCACTCTCAGATCATCACAAAAATTTAATGGGTTCATCTTTGGCCCAAGATTTGCCTCTGGTGAAATTTTCACCAAAATCTGTACAGTAGTTTTTGCATAGTCTTGCTAGCAGTCAAACAAACAGACAAACGTGAGGGATCGTCACTTCCTTGTGGTAACGTATCGTCACTTCCTGTTTTGCTGTCTGCCTGTGTGGTTTGCTCTCCAGCTCTCTAGCCACTAGCTATGGCTACTACCTCTCTTTCCTCTCCTCTGGTGTGCTCTCTCTGTCAGATGTTTAGCTACACCTCTGCCTCTTTTAGTGATAACGGTAAATGTAATAAATGTTGTCTTTTTGAGGCGCTCGAGGCGAGGTTGTCTGATTTGGAATCCCGGCTCCGCTGCATTGAAACACCGTCTGCGCCAGTTAATCTCGACGGACGCCCATTAGCTGCAGCGGAGCTAGCTAGCTTAGGCCCCCCTATCAGTGGTTCCCCGGCTCTCCTCAGCAGCGAGGAGACTGGGTGGGTGACGGTGAGAAGGAAGCCTAGTCGCAAAGCCCCGGTACACCACCAACCTGTTCACGTTTCTAATCGTTTTTCCCCACTCAGCGACACACCCGCTGAGGAAAAAACTCTGATCATTGGCGACTCTGTAGTCAGAAACGTGAACCTAGAGACTCCAGCGGTCATAGTCCAATGTATTCCTGGGGCCAGAGCAGGCGACATCGAGTCAAATTTGAAAATGCTGGCTAAAAGTAACTGTAAATATTCCACAATTGTTATTCACGCCGGCATTAATGACATCCGTCTCCGGCAGTCGGAAGTCACGAAACTTAATATAGAATCGGTGTGTGAGTTTGCAAAAACGATGTCTGCCACTGTAGTATTCTCTGGGCCCCTCCCCAATCTGACCAGTGATGACATGTTTAGTCGCTCGTCATCCTTGAACCGCTGGCTGTCTGTGTGGTGTCCTAAAAATGACGTGGGCTACATTGACAATTGGAGCTCTTTTTGGGGAAAACCTGGTCTTATGAGACGAGACAGCATTCATCCCACTTTGGATGGTGCTTCTCATTTATCTAACAATCTGGCATCTTTTTTATCCAAATTTCCAAAACCATGACTACTCAGAGTTGGGACCAGGAAGCAGAGTCGCAGTCTTACACGCCTCTCTGCAGCTCCTCTTCATCCGCCACCCCTCAACTTAGCCCCTGTCTTCCCCATCAGAGAATCGTTGTCTGCTCCCTCCAAAGTGAATAAAAATATATTGTATAAGCATCCCAAAGTGATAAAGCAAAATATTGGTAAAACTCAAATTAAACATAAAGCCTCTAAATTGAATGATTTGGCCTCTGTTCCTCCTCATAATTTAAAAATTAAATGTGGTTTGTTAAATATTAGGTCTCTAACTCCCAAGTCTCTGTTAGTCCATGATCTGTTAATTGATCATCAGATTGATTTAATTTCCCTTACAGAGACTTGGTTAGGACAAGAGGATTATGTTGGTTTAAATGAATCAACCCCCTCTGGTTATTTAAACTGTCAAAATCCCAGAAGTTCTGGTCGTGGAGGAGGAGTAGCAACAATTTACCATTCCAAATTACTAGTTAATGTAAAGCAAAAAACATGTTATAATTCCTTTGAGGGCCTGGTCCTCAGTATTGGGCACTTTAGCAATTTCAGGTTAAACCCAATTTTATTTGCCATTGTTTATCGTCCCCCATCAACCTATTCAGAATTTTTATCCGAATTTGCTGATTTCTTAGCTGATTTAGTGTTGAAATCTGATAGAATAATTATAGTAGGGGACTTTAATATACATGTGGATGTAGATAGTGACTGCCTTAATGTGGCTTTTAATTCAATATTAGACTCAATTGGGTTTTCTCAGAAAGTAGGAAATTCTACTCATTACCTCCACCATACATTGGACCTTGTTCTGACATATGGCATAGAAATAGAAAATCTTGTAGTGTCTCCTCATAACCCTGTACTGTCAGACCATTGTCTGTTAACCTTTGATTTTACTATTTCTGACTATTTGGCTCCTAAAGAAAAATATTATCACAGTAGATGCCTCTCAGATGATGCTGTTTCCAAATTTATGCAGATTGTTTCCTCTATGTCATGTGTCAACACAACGGAAATAAGCTATAGACAGCTTGCTCCTTCTGTAATTGATAACATGGTGGATAGTGTTTCAGCTTCTCTGCATCAGGCTCTAGACTTGGTGGCCCCCTTAAAAAAGAAAAAGTCTAATCAGAGATTTTTAACTCCTTGGTTCAACACAAAAACTCGTAGCTTAAAACAGAAGACTCGTCAATTAGAAAGAAAATGGCACTCTACTAATTTAGATGAAATCTATTTAGCTTGGAGAAATCATCTTTTAGTTTATAAAAAATCTCTTAGAAAAGCTAGAACGAGTTATTACTCTGCATTAATAGAAGAGAACAAGAATAATCCCAGGTTTCTTTTCAGTACTGTAGCCAGGTTGACAAAGAGTCAGGACTCTGTCAATCCTAGCATCCCCTTAGAGCTTACTAGTCAGGACTTTATGAACTTTTTCAATAATAAAATTTCATCCATCAGAGATAAAATCAATCAGATTCTTCCCACAGTTAACTTAAATACTGTAACTACTACAACTCCTTCTATTGATGTCTGTCTTGATGAGTTTACTCCAATCGACCTTTGTGAGTTAGACAAAGTAGTTTCCTCATCCAAACCTTCAACTTGTCTTTTAGATCCTATTCCTACCAGGTTATTTAAAGAAGTCTTCCCACTTATTGGTAGCTTTATTCTTCATATAATCAATTCTTCATTAACTTTAGGCCATGTACCGCAGGCTTTTAAAACGGCTGTAATTAAACCCTTACTCAAAAAGCCAACGCTAGATCCAGGAGCTTTAGCTAACTATAGACCAATCTCTAATCTCCCTTTCATTTCAAAAATCTTAGAAAGAGTTGTTGCTACGCAATTATTTGACCACCTGCAGGGAAATGGTTTACTTGAAGAGTTTCAATCTGGGTTTAGAATCCATCATAGTACTGAAACAGCCTTAGCGAAGGTCACTAATGACCTCCTCATTGCATCTGATAATGGACTAGTTTCTGTACTTGTCCTTTTAGATCTTAGTGCAGCTTTTGATACTATTGATCATAATATTCTACTTGATAGATTAGAACACTATGTTGGACTTAATGGAACTTCGTTGCAGTGGTTTAGATCTTATTTATCTGATAGGTTCCAGTTTGTTCATGTAAATGATGAGTTTTCTTTCAGCTCAAAGCTTAGTCATGGAGTTCCACAGGGATCTGTGCTAGGCCCTACTCTTTTTAGTTTATATATGCTTCCGTTAGGCAACATTATTAGAAAGCACTGTATACATTTTCATTGTTATGCAGATGACACACAATTATACCTGTCAATGAAGCCAGATGATAGTAATCAATTAGCCAAGTTAGAAGCCTGTCTTAAGGAAATCAAAGCTTGGATGACTTGTAATTTCCTGCTATTAAATTCAGATAAGACTGAAGTCATTCTTGTTGGTCCAAAAAACCTTAGAAATTCCTTTCCAAATCAAACTTTCAGTTTGGACGCTGTTACTCTTTCTCTTAATAGCTCTGTGAGGAACCTTGGAGTTATTTTTGATCAGGATTTGTCCTTCAATTCACATATTAAATTTGTTTCTAAGACTGCCTTCTATCATTTGCGTAATATTGCCAAGATTAGGAGCATCTTGTCTCAGAGTGATGCTGAGAAGCTGATCCACGCTTTTGTTAGCTCGAGATTAGATTATTGTAATTCTTTATTATCAGGCTGTCCTAAAACATCTTTAAAAAGTCTTCAGCTGATCCAAAATGCTGCAGCAAGAGTTTTAACAGGTACTAGAAAGAGAGATCATATCTCTCCGGTTCTGGCCTCCCTTCATTGGCTTCCCATAGAGTTTAGAATTAAGTTTAAAATCCTTCTTCTCACTTACAAAGCTCTAAACAATCAGGCTCCTTTTTATTTAAAAGATCTGATACTACCGTATTATCCTAACAGAGCACTACGCTCTCAAAATGCAGGATTACTTGTAATACCTAGAATCTCCAAAAGTACAATGGGAGGCAGAGCCTTCAGTTATCAAGCTCCTCTCCTGTGGAATCAGCTGCCAATCTGGATTCGGGAGTCAGACTCGATCTCTGTTTTTAAGAATAGGGCTAAAACCTACCTTTTTGATATAGCCTACAATTAGGGAGGGATCATGTGTTTCTGAACCCTCCCTTAGTTATGCTGCTAATAGGTTTAGTCAGCCGGGGGACCTCCAGTAATGCACTGGGCCTCACTCCTTTCCTCACTCTCTATGAAATATTTTTTTTTTGCTGGTCATTAACATTTGTTTGTTCTCTCCCATAGATTGAGTCCCCATCGTGCTGTTTGCTCTCTACATGTCTGTTCTTTTCTTCTTCTCTATCCCCTCACCCCCCAGCCAGTCGCAGCAGATGACTGCCCCTCCCTGAGCCTTGTTCTGCTGGAGGTTTCTTCCTGTTAAAAGGGAGTTTTTCCTCTCCACCGTCGCCAAGTGCTTGCTCACAGGGGATCGCCTGATTGCTGGGGTCTTTCTGCAACTGTGGGGGTCCCCCCTACAGTTGATAGTGCTATGAGATGACTGTTGTTGTGAAATGGCACTATATAAATAAAGTTGAATTGAATTGAATTGAAACCACCACGATTACATTATTTTCTTGGCGGAGATAATAATTCATTTAAATATTATCTGGCACAGAAGTCAGTGTTTATACAGTGGTGTGAAAAAGTGTTTGCCCCCTTCCTGATTTCTCTTTTTTTCACACTTAAATGTTTCAGATCATCAAACAAATTTAAATATGAGACAAAGATAACACAAGTAAACACAAAATGCTGTTTTTAAATGAAGGTGTTTATTATCAATGGTAAACAAATAAAATCCAAACCTACATGGCCCTGTGTGAAAAAGTGATTGCCTGACAAAATGAAGTAGACCAAAATATCCTCAAAAGCTAGACATCATGATGCATTCCAAAGAAATTTAGGAACAAATGAGAAACAAAGTAATTGAGATCTGTCAGTCTGGAAAAGGTTATAAAGCCATTTCTAAAGCTTTGGGACTCCAGCAAACCACAGTGAGCACCATTATCCACAAATGGCGAAAACACAGAACAGTGGTGAACCTTCCTAGGAGTGGCCGGATGACCAAAATTACCCCAAGAGCGCAGCAACGACTCATCCCAGAGGTCATTAAAGACCTCACAACAACATCCAAAGAACTGCAGGCCTCACTTGCCTCAGTTAAGGTCAGTGTTCATGACTCCACCATAAGAAAAAGACTGGGCAAAAATGGCCTGCATATCAGAGTTCAACACGAAAACCACTGCTGAGCAAAAACAGCATAAAAGCTCATCTCAGTTTTGCCAGAGAACATCTTGATGATCCTTAAGACTTTTGGGAAAATATTCTGTGGACTGACGAGAAGAAAGTTGAACTTTTTGGAAGGTGTGTGTCCCATTACATCTGGTGTAAAAGTAAAAGCATTTCAGAAAAGGAAAATCTCACCAACAGTATAATATGGTGGTGGTAGTGTGAT
This sequence comes from Pholidichthys leucotaenia, assembly GCA_020510985.1. Taxonomy (NCBI): domain Eukaryota; kingdom Metazoa; phylum Chordata; class Actinopteri; order Cichliformes; family Pholidichthyidae; genus Pholidichthys; species Pholidichthys leucotaenia. Next base: position 162,237,247 of record CM035847.1, read on the forward strand.
GGTCTGGGGCTGTTTTGTTGCTTCAGGACCTGGAAGACTTGTTGTGGTAAATGGAACCATGAATTATGCTGTCTACCAAAAAATCTTGAAGGAAAATGTCCGGCCATCTGTTTATGACCTCTAGCTGAAGCACACTTGGGTTCTGCAGCAGGACAATGATCCAAAACACACCAACAAGTCCACCTCTGAATGGCTTAAGAAAAACAAAATGAAGACTCTGGAGGGGCCTAGTCAAAGTCCTGACCTGAATCCAATTGAGATTGTAACCCACATAATAAAAGAACATGTGTGATACATGATACTGATATAAGTCATGCATTAAAATGGATTAATATAACAACTACATTATAAGTATCGTTTATAAGTTCTTAGGCAAAACATTTGTGCATTTTTCATGATTTACATTGTATTTCCCCGGTTAGAAGTTGTAGAAAACAGATTAACACATAGTTCAACCACTCAGAATGCAACAACAGTGTGTAGTCCTGCCCACCCATTTCAATTAGTAGCAGTGCATATGAGTGACATGAGTAATTGTGAATTCAGAGTGAAGGAGAGACATTGGTCGGAATAACAGTAGCACCCGCAGTGGGCCCCAACTGGGCCGGCTCCGCTGTGCCCACGGTGGACTCCAGCAGGAGCCTAGCTGCACCCACGGTGACTTCCAGCTGAGGCTCAGCTGTACCCGCGGTGTCCATGATGGGTCTGGGCAGGAGCGCAGCACCCACGTTGGGCTAATCCTGCAGCGCAGCCCCCATGATGGTCCAAACCCAGCCTGCTGGACCCACGGCCACACAGCCTGTGGAGGAGACCACACAATGACCTCAGACCTCAGGGGAGCTAGACCTGCGACGTCATTGGGCAGTGAGACCGGCTCCATGAGGACCCCTGGAGATGGTTGTTCTTCTCTGACGACCCTAGAAAATGGCTCAGGAACGGGGGAAGAAACAGGGTCGTTAGGGTCGCTGGCAGCGGCGGAGCTCAGCGAGGGAAGTTGCACTGCGCCTGACTCTCCTCACCTAGAGCCAGACAAGACCTCTCTAAAACTGCCATAAGACAAACACTTGCCTGAACTCGAGCTCTACCGCTCTCTAGGACTCCGCCGGTCCTGGCGATGAACACTCGGGCCCGCCCTCCAGGAGGTCCAGCTCAGGCTCCCAGTCTGCTGCAGACGCCTCCGCAGCTGGCGAGATGGGGATTGCGGTCCTACTGTCCTCCTGCAGCAGCTCCAATGCTGGGGATTCATCCGGTGTGGCTGCAGGGGGACCTCTCTGTGCTGGCTCCAGGAAGGGAACGTCGAGAACCACCGGCTCCTCCACCGTCTGGTGGCTCGGTTCCAAGACCAGCAGGCACTCAGGGATGAAGGGAGGAGACACAGAGGGAGTAGGGGATAACTTCGCAGCTGCAGCCGGAGGAGAGGACCCAGTGGACTGCTGAGACTGGGCCTCTCTCTTGGGAGACAGACAAGGGTCTTTATGGGTTACTTGGGTTAACTGAAAACACACTCGCCTGTCATGTGTTCGATGTTCTCGGCTGTAGCAGGCGAATTGTTGTCCCTCTCCATGTCCACGGAGTTTTTGGCCCCTTCACACGGTACCGAGGACTCTCTCGGCGTGGCTGCAGGGGACCAACTTCACACTGGCTCCGGAGCGAAATCCTCCAGGGCCCTCAGCTCCTCCATCGTCCGGTGGCTCTGCTCAATCTCGGGACTCGATGGGGGGAACACGGAAGAGACAAGAAAGTGGTTTACCTCCGCAGCTGGAGGGGAGGACCGAACGGACTGCAGAGGCTGGGCCTTTGTTCCGGGAGACAGACAGTGTTTATCATTATCATGTTTAATAGCATGAAAACATACTTGTGTTCTCCCGGCGCTCGATATTCACAGCTGCGGGGAGCCGGCAGTCATCCTCACTCACATTTGCGCTGGCTTTGACTCCCCCTCTGGACGATGGAAGAGCCAGCTCGGGAGACGCGGAAGTGGGTGTGAACTAGGGAACCATGGCCCTCTCGGCGGCTGGAAGGACATCGACAGCCAAAGGAGGGGAAGGCTTCTCCCGGTGTCTCCTCACCGGATGACGCCGTGGTCTGCTCTCCGGGACTGACCATGCTGGAGACGGAGGAGGGTCGGGTGAAGAATCCCGAACAGTGAAGGCCTGCTGATCTCCAGGTCTCCGTCTTGGCGCCGTGAGGAACGTCAGCCCGAGGAAGGAGCGCTGGAATGAACTCACAGTCGCCAGCAGGTCAGCAAACTCGGGGTAGTCCCATAACCCGGGATAAGCCTCTAAAACCTCCATAGCTCCTTCCAAGCACCCTAGCTTCCTCTTTGGTCCTCGGGCGGCGAGGGCCCTGTTGACGAAGTTCCGGATAGATTTGCCGGCCCATCCCTTCTCAATCGTGGGCAACTCCTCAGCAACAGCCTCCATAGCAGATGAGATGGTGGTGACAGTCCGATGCTCCTCCTGCAGCGGTTACAACGCTGGGAAATCCTCCAGCGTAGCTGCAGGGGAGCTCCGGAAACAAAGGTGGTGTAGCCGCGGGGGGCTCGAGCACTGGGAGCTCCTCACCTGACCCCTTGGACATCATGATGAAAATCTCCCGGAAAATCTTGCCCGCCTCCGAATGGTCCCACAGGCTATTCCGATTCATCACTCTCACTGCCGCATCCCAAGCCCATTGAACGGTCTCGGGTGAACAAGGCTCCAGTGCCCGCAAAAGTATGTCCTCCAGCAGACAAACCGAGCACAGCTCCCTCTCCAGCAGCTCAGCCATCATGCCCGGAAAGCAGGTGAGTGAAAACAAGAGTCCCAGAAATGAAAAAAAAAAAAATGATTTGTGTGGGTCTAACCCGCTAAATCCTTTTAGATGGCTGGATCATTCTGTCATGAGCTCCCCCGTGCAGAGTGACACATAGTTCAACCACTCAGAATGCAGCAACAGTGTGTAGTCCTGCCCAACCGTTTCAATTAGTAGCGGTGCATATGAGTGACATGAGCAGTTGTGAATTCAGAGTGAAGGAGAGACGTTGGTCGGAATAGCGGTGAAATCCCAGACATTTTATGAAAGATAAATTGGATTTAACAAGAAATTATGGTTGATACAGAGGTTACAGAGAGCTATTTATACACTACCTAAGTGGTCGTTTGCAAAAGTGGCTACAAGTGGGTAAAATTAATCCAGTAGTTGTGTGACAGCTCATGAGTTAGATGTTAGAATGCTTAGAATGCTACATCTCTTATTTCTCTCGGTTTGTGCTGCTTGAAAACGTCTATTGTCTCAGTGGGCTTTCTTTGCTTGTTCTGTGAAGGAGCAAGGTAACAAACATATTCCATGAGCACTGTATTTTATTTTTGTTCAGCTGAGGTGAAAACAGTTTATTTAGAGTGATTTACCCTAAGCATTGATGTGTGTTGTTAAGGAATCTGGTGATGTGTAGGAAATATTCCTGCTGTGAGAAGTGTTTGGTAAAACGAACCTGGTATTTTCATTGCTGTGAACTTTGAATAAGGTAATTTGAGTTGAGGTCAAGATACACAAAATTCAGGTTACAAGGGTGCACCTGATTAGAAACACACTTACCCAATTTAAAACAATACTTAACCTGAATTAGAAAAGTATTCACTTTGGGTAAAACTATTATTGGCCAGTAAGATATTTGTTAATTGTCATTGGCTATGTTTACATGGACACAAGTAACAGGATTAAAAGCCTGATCGGAATAAAAATGCTTCATGTAAACACAGCAATCTGAATATTCTAACCCGATCACACTCATTCGGATCAAAATTTCATTCCGATTAAGAGGGGTGGGTTATGCCGATTGCTAATCGGAATGGTACGCATGAAAACACTTATTCCAAACGTAGGGCAGAAAATATGTTTACTGCGCATGTCTGTACACCAGCCGCACGTCGACGTGACGTATTTCTGCCTAAGCAGCAGCTAGCGGGAAACATAGCGGGAGTAAAACAAAACTGGTCTGTATCGTCCTGCTGTCTCCCTCTGTTCTTCATTTGCAGAAGTATTTTTTGTTTTTTGTGAATGTCGAAATGTCGATGTGCGCATGTCAAAATGATTTATTCCGTCCAAACGTGTGACACATGGAAACGCACGTCCTAATCAGATCAGCTTTTTCAGCATCCATGTAAACAGTAAAATTCTGATCTGAATTGTAACCAGATTGAAGAAATTTTGGCCATGTAACTGTGGCCACTGTTGAGTATTGTAATACAGACTACTGTTGTATTATTTTGTTTTATATTTTTTTCTTCTTTCAAAACTTAAGCCAGCATTATTTTTACAATCATATCCTGTCTCTGTCTTTCATTTAGATATTCCACTGGGCTCCTGCAGTTGAACCTACTAGTCCTTTTTTACCACTAAATTATAATTGGTACAATTCAGCTTTCCCAATTTGGTGTTCTGAGCAAGTGGTGAAAAAAGGGAGAAACTTGTTACAAGATGGTGTGGCATGACCTTAAAAAGGCAGTTCATGCTAGAAAACCCTCCAATGTGGCTGAATTACAACTATTCTGCAAAGATGAGTGGTCCAGAATTCCTCCTCCACAGCACTGTAAAAGACTCATTGCCAATTATGCTTGATTGCAGTTGTTGCTGCTACGGGGGGCCCAGACAGTTATTAGGTTTAGGGGGCAATCACTTTTTCACACAGGGCCATGTAGGTTTGGATTTTTTTTCCCCTTAATAACAAACACCTTCATTTAAAAACTGCATTTTGTATTTGCTTGTGTTGTCTTTGTCCATCCATCCATCCATCTTCTTCTGCTTAATCCTTTTCGGGTCGCGGGGGGCTGGAACCTATCCCAGCATCTTTGGGCAAGAGGTAGGGTACACCCTGGACAGATCACCAGTCCATCGCAGGGATAACACAAAGAGACAGACAACCATTCACTCTCACAGTCATATCTAAGGACAATTTAGAATCCCCATTTGATGTCAAATAACCTAACTTGCATGTTTTTTGGCATGTGGGAGGATACCGGAGAAATCCCGGAGTAAATCCATGCAGACACGGGGAGAACATGCAAACTCCACACAGATCACTGTTGGTCAGGAGCTAGGATTGAACCCAGGTTGTCTTTGTCTAATATTTAAAGTAGAACTGAACTCACCTTTTTGCCAAAAAAGTAGAATAGCAGATTAATTCCTTATTACCGATTGTATTTTTCAACACATAAAAGAAATTTTTAGGCCGTGCGATGGCCAAGCTATAAGCCGATAAACTTTTGCCTCTGGCTGGCAGTGCCAAACAAACCGAAAGTAGTGCAGACGACGCTGCGTGACGTCACGAGTGTGACCCTTATCAAAACAACAATGGCAGATGATAGCAGTTCCAGCAGTCAAGAACACCAGTTTTCAGAGTGAAGAGGCATTCAGGATCGGTGACGAGACAGAGGAGGATGCAGGAGTGTCAAGTGAACAGGAAGAGAGCGAGGGAGGCATCGAACCGTACAGATTAGAGCCAGAATTTTCGGGGGATTCCGGCACCGACTCAGACCGCAGCAGTGATGGGGAGGAGAGTCGCTTATTGAATACAGAATGGTGAGTCTTTACTTTGGCATGTTTGGGGTGTCAGGATAAGGAAAATTAACAATAAAAAAGAAAGAAAAAAAAACATCAGCATTTTTCCAACTTATTACAGTGATCCCTCACTTATCGCTTATCAGTGATCCCTCACTTATCAGCTTAGCCCCTGTCTTCCCCATCAGAGAATCGTTGTCTGCTCCCTCCAAAATAAATAAAAATATAATGTATAAGCATCCCAAAGTGATAAAGCAAAATATTGGTAAAACTCAAATTAAACATAAAGCCTCTAAATTGAATGATTTGGCCTCTGTTCCTCCTCATAATTTAAAAATTAAATGTGGTTTATTAAATATTAGGTCTCTAACTCCCAAGTCTCTGTTAGTCCATGATCTGTTAATTGATCATCAGATTGATTTAATTTCCCTTACAGAGACTTGGTTAGGACAAGAGGATTATGTTGGTTTAAATGAATCAACTCCCTCTGGTTATTTAAACTGTCAAAATCCCAGAAGTTCTGGTCGTGGAGGAGGAGTAGCATCAATTTACCATTCCAAATTACTAGTTAATGTAAAGCAAAAAACATGTTATAATTCCTTTGAGGGCCTGGTCCTCAGTATTGGGCACTTTAGCAATTCCAGGTTAAACCCAATTTTATTTGCCATAGTTTATCGTCCCCCATCAACCTATTCAGAATTTTTATCCGAATTTCCTGATTTCTTAGCTGATTTAGTGCTGAAATCTGATAGAATAATTATAGTAGGGGACTTTAATATACATGTGGATGTAGATAGTGACTGCCTTAATGTGGCTTTTAATTCAATATTAGACTCGATTGGGTTTTCTCAGAAAGTAGGAAATTCTACTCATTACCTCCACCATACATTGGACCTTGTTCTGACATATGGCATAGAAATAGAAAATCTGGTAGTGTCTCCTCATAACCCTGTACTGTCAGACCATTGTCTGTTAACCTTTGATTTTACTATTTCTGACTATTTGGCTCCTAAAGAAAAATATTATCACAGTAGATGCCTCTCAGATGATGCTGTTTCCAAATTTATGCAGATTGTTTCCTCTATGCCATGTGTCAACACAACGGAAATAAGCTATAGACAGCTTGCTCCTTCTGTAATTGATAACATGGTGGATAGTGTTTCAGCTTCTCTGCATCAGGCTCTAGACTTGGTGGCCCCCTTAAAAAAGAAAAAGTCTAATCAGAGATTTTTAACTCCTTGGTTCAACACAGAAACTCGTAGCTTAAAACAGAAGACTCGTCAATTAGAAAGAAAATGGCGCTCTACTAATTTAGATGAAATCTATTTAGCTTGGAGAAATCATCTTTTAATTTATAAAAAATCTCTTAGAAAAGCTAGAACGAGTTATTACTCTGCATTAATAGAAGAGAACAAGAATAATCCCAGGTTTCTTTTCAGTACTGTAGCCAGGTTGACAAAGAGTCAGGACTCTGTCAATCCTAGCATCCCCTTAGAGCTTACTAGTCAGGACTTTATGAACTTTTTCAATAATAAAATTTCATCCATCAGAGATAAAATCAATCAGATTCTTCCCACAGTTAACTTAAATACTGTAACTACTACAACTCCTTCTATTGATGTCTGTCTTGATGAGTTTACTCCAATCGACCTTTGTGAGTTAGACAAAATAGTTTCCTCATCCAAACCTTCAACTTGTCTTTTAGACCCTATTCCTACCAGGTTATTTAAAGAAGTCTTCCCACTTATTGGTAGCTTTATTCTTCATATAATCAATTCTTCATTAACTTTAGGCCATGTACCGCAGGCTTTTAAAACGGCTGTAATTAAACCCTTACTCAAAAAGCCAACGCTAGATCCAGGAGCTTTAGCTAACTATAGACCAATCTCTAATCTCCCTTTCATTTCAAAAATCTTAGAAAGAGTTGTTGCTATGCAATTATTTGACCACCTGCAGGGAAATGGTTTATTTGAGGAGTTTCAATCTGGGTTTAGAATCCATCATAGCACTGAAACAGCCTTAGCGAAGGTCACTAACGACCTCCTCATTGCATCTGATAATGGACTAGTTTCTGTACTTGTCCTTTTAGATCTTAGTGCAGCTTTTGATACTATTGATCATAATATTCTACTTGATAGATTAGAACACTATGTTGGACTTAATGGAACTTCGTTGCAGTGGTTTAGATCTTATTTATCTGATAGGTTCCAGTTTGTTCATGTAAATGATGAGTTTTCTCTCAGCTCAAAGCTTAGTCATGGAGTTCCACAGGGATCTGTGCTTGGCCCTACTCTTTTTAGTTTATATATGCTTCCATTAGGCAACATTATTAGAAAGCACTGTATACATTTTCACTGTTATGCAGATGACACACAATTATACCTGTCAATGAAGCCAGATGATACTAATCAATTAGCCAAGTTAGAAGCCTGTCTTAAGGAAATCAAAGTTTGGATGACTTGTAATTTCCTGCTATTAAATTCAGATAAGACTGAAGTCATTCTTGTTGGTCCAAAAAACCTTAGAAATTCCTTTCCAAATCAAACTTTCAGTTTGGATGCAGTTACTCTTTCTCTTAATAGCTCTGTGAGGAACCTTGGAGTTATTTTTGATCAGGATTTGTCCTTCAATTCACATATTAAATTTGTTTCTAAGACTGCCTTCTATCATTTGCGTAATATTGCCAAGATTAGGAGCATCTTGTCTCAGAGTGATGCTGAGAAGCTGATCCACGCTTTTGTTAGCTCGAGATTAGATTATTGTAATTCTTTATTATCAGGTTGTCCTAAAACATCTTTAAAAAGTCTTCAGCTGATCCAAAATGCTGCAGAAAGAGTTTTAACAGGTACTAGAAAGAGAGATCATATCTCTCCGGTTCTGGCCTCCCTTCATTGGCTTCCCATAGAGTTTAGAATTAAGTTTAAAATCCTTCTTCTTACTTACAAAGCTCTAAACAATCAGGCTCCTTTTTATTTAAAAGATCTGATACTACCGTATCATCCTAACAGAGCACTACGCTCCCAAAATGCAGGTTTACTTGTAATACCTAGAATCTCCAAAAGTACAATGGGAGGCAGAGCCTTCAGTTATCAAGCTCCTCTCCTGTGGAATCAGCTGCCAATCTGGATTCGGGAGTCAGACTCGATCTCTGTTTTTAAGAATAGGGCTAAAACCTACCTTTTTGATATAGCCTACAATTAGGGAGGGATCATGTGTTTTCTGAACCCTCCCTTAGTTATGCTGCTAATAGGTTTAGTCAGCCGGGGGACCTCCAGTAATGCACTGGGCCTCACTCCTTTCCTCACTCTCTATGAAATATTTTTTTTTTGCTGGTCATTAACATTTGTTTGTTCTCTCCCATAGATTGAGTCCCCATCGTGCTGTTTGCTCTCTACATGTCTGTTCTTTTCTTCTTCTCTATCCCCTCACCCCCCAGCCAGTCGCAGCAGATGACTGCCCCTCCCTGAGCCTGGTTCTGCTGGAGGTTTCTTCCTGTTAAAAGGGAGTTTTTCCTCTCCACCGTCGCCAAGTGCTTGCTCACAGGGGATCGCCTGATTGCTGGGGTCTTTCTGCAACTGTGGGGGTCCTCCCTACAGTTGATAGTGCTATGAGATGACTGTTGTTGTGAAATGGCGCTATATAAATAAAGTTGAATTGAATTGAATTGAATCGCGTTTAATGGGGACAAGAACCGACCGCGGTGAAAAACCGCGAAGTAGCGTCAACCCTCCCCCCCAAGGGCGTCACAAGCACTATTTTGCATAAAAAGGCACAAGAGAACAGCGAAAAGTGCCACTAAGCAACACGAGCGATAAAGAACAATGAATGTGGTCTTCCTTCGCTGGGTATAGGCGCTCGGCAGGGAGCGAAGCTGGGTAAAACGTCTCGGCCAATCAGCTTGCGAGGTAAAACGTCCCGGCCAATCAGCTTGCGAGATTCCCGAGCGGTGAAGAGGTGGGCGGAGAGGAGTGGAGCGGTGGTCAGAGAGGTAGATTTTGAGTTGTGCGGGTGTTCTAATGTAGAAGGCAGGGAGAAGGCAGGGAGACTACATTAGAACATCAGGTATCAACACAGAGAGCCCGCACAACTCAAAATCCACCTCTCTGACCACCGCTCCACTCCTCTCCGCCCACCTCTTCACCGCTCGGGAATCTCGCAAGCTGATTGGCCGAGACGTTTTACCTCGCAAGCTGATTGGCCGAGACGTTTTACCCAACGAAGGAAGACCGCATTCATTGTTCTTTATCGCTCGTGTTGCTTAGTGGCACTTTTCGCTGTTCTCTTGTGCCTTTTTGTGCAAAATAGTGCTTGTGACGCCCTTGGAGGGGGGGGGGGGGTGACGCTACTTCGCGGTCGGTTCTGGTCCCCATTAAACGCGATAAGTGAGGGATCACTGTATATCTAGAAACGCATCGCTTCCTGGTCGCTTTTCCTCCCCCTTTCTTTTCTTTCGTCACCATGACAGCTTTCCTTGGCCACTGAACAGATCTTCCCAGGTGTTGGAAGTGTTTTGTAGTCGACTATCACGACAAAATGCACCAAAAACAACCAGTGTCGACGTGCTCGCAATGGTAAACATGAGGACTGGGTCACACTCGTGACGTCACGCAGAACTCCGGCTGCACTTCCGGTTAATCGGCGGATTTGTCTGCTTTTTCAGGGCGGGAAATTCAAAATCGCGATTTTCTCCAAGATTCCGGGATTTGTGGAGGGGGTGCCAATGATAAATTATCTTTATAATTGTATGTACTATCACCCAGTGCCGTTCAATGCCGTTCAGTTCAGTTCTACTTTAAGTTTGTTTGATGATCTGAAACATTTAAGTGTGACAAACATGCAAAAAAAATAAAGAGAAATCAGAAGGGGGCAAACACTTTCTCACATCACTGTAATACATACTGTCACCTGTTGAGTAGGGTTTGTGGGTCATGTGACTCACGCCAGTGGCTGGTTAGCAGTTTAGCATAGGTGCATTTCTATGTTAGTTTCTGTGCATCACACTCTAGAATGTCATAAACTCCCCATGCGCTCTACTATTGCGCACGGAGAAGAGAAGGAGAAATGAGCATTTAAATGTGAAGGTTCCACACACGTTTATTTGTACAAGTTCAGGGAAAACCACACAAATGGCTGGGCAGCTCGGGCAAAAAAAGAGTCGAATAGTGATCCTAGGCTGTACAGGGAAAAGCGTAGCAGTTGTGCCGCACAGGGAAACGCTACCGGTATAGCGGCACAACTGCACAGAGAAACACTACAATTACTCACAGCCTAGCAATCCTGGTCCTCCAGTGAGGCGGCGAGCAAACTCCAATAAGTCCTTCAAGACGTAACGGTTACACGGAGGAAGATTTGACCGTGAGAACTCATACAATGATCCAGCAATGTTTGACCAGCAAAGAGCTGCTTATGAACAAACGCCGCTGGCGTGGCAAATTGGGAACACCTGGGTGAGGTGCGGAAGGGATGATTAACGGGACTGGAAACAGCTGATGGAGTCAGAGGGGGAGCAAGGGGGCGTGGCTGGACCGACAGACTGTCAGCAGCATGAGAGAAAGTAGGTCACAGATGCAGACTAACAGCTGCCGGTCAGGCAGTGCAAAGGATATGGAAGTCAGTACAATGATACGCAAAAATGCACATAACCAGTAAAACCAAAACCCCTAGAGAGATCAAGGCCGAGCCGGGGAAAGCCAAGACGGCTCGGCTCATGACAGAGCCCCCCCCCCCCCAAGGGGTGGATTCCCAGCCACCCAAGGTAACATCAACCCCCCCCCCCCCAACAGGACCAACAACAACAAACAACACAAAGCCGGGTGGGTGGTAGGGGGAACAGGAAGGAGGGAATACAATATCCCACCCAGGGTCCACAATTTAACCCTCCCCCCAAGTCCAAAGCCGTAGCGGCTCTGGAGGCCGCCCTGAGTCCCAGGCCCAGCAGGCAGTTCGGCGAACCCAGTCAGGTGGCCTGCTGGAAAACATGGGCCATGTGGCCCAGAGACTTGGTCCCTCAGGCAGTCAGCCAGCGTTGTTGATCCACCAGGGCCGACGGGGTGAGGCAGGAGGCGGTCTGCCTACCGGGAAGCTCACTAGTGGGTGACCGGACAAAAGGGAGGGGATCCCCATGTTGTAGGACTAGGAGGAGAAGGGGACCATGGCATCCTCATGGCGATCCGCAGTGCCCTCGGTGGCCTCCGACTGGGCCGGCTCTGCTGCACCCACGATGGACTCCAGAGTGAGCCTAGCTGCATTCATGATGGCCCCCAACCGGGCCGGCTCCACTGCACCCACGAGGGACTCCAGCGGGAGTCTAACTGCACCCACGGTGGCCCCCAACCGGGCCGGCTCTGTTGTGCTCGCGGTGGACTCTGGCTGAGGCCCAACTGCGCCCGGGTGACCTCCGGCTGAGGCTCAGATGTTCCTAGGGTGACCTCCGGCTGAGGCTCTGCGGCACCCACGGTGGACCCCAACCGTGCCAAGGCTGCACCCTCGTTGGAATCCATGCTGGAGTGTGGCCTCCAGGATGGGTCCGAACAGGAGCGCAGCACCTACGTCGGGCTGATCCTGGAACGCAGCCCCCATGATGGTCCAAGGCCAGCCTGCTGTGCCCATGAAGATGCAGTCTCCGGAGTGACCCACACGATGGCCTCGGGCCGCGGGGATGTAGGACCCATGCGGTTGTTAAGTGGCGGACCCAGTTCCAACACGACCCCTGCAGGAGGAGCAGAAGCAACGGCCTCCTCTGCTGGACGGACCAGACCCACGACAACCTCCGGCAAAGGCACACTCTCTCGGGTGACCCTAGATGAAGGCTCAGGGGAAGCAAGAGGAGAAAGATGGTTAGGGTTGCTGGCGGCGGCAGAGCCCGGTGATGTGAGTTCAGATGCAGCTGAATGCAGCACGTGACTCTCCCCCCCAAGAGCCAGACAAGATCTCTCTAAAACTGACATGAGAAAAACAAGAGAGAATGCTTGCCTGAGCTCGAGCTCCACCACTGTCCAGGACTCCGTCGATCCTGGCGATGAACACCTGGACCCAGCCTCCAAGATGTCCAGTTCTGGCTCCCAGAGGGCATTACCGGGGTGGGCTCAGTGGACTTCTTGGCTGCTGAAGAGGAGAGGGCTGTCAAAGGCGATGAGAGACTCTCCTGGTGCCTCCTAGCTGGTGAGATAGCGTCGGCCATCCTGGTCCTCTGACGCTCCTCCCTGACCCTGCTATTGACGACGGCAAACAGGTTCGCCCACTCCTCGTCTGATGGTGGATCCGGGAGCTGGGTAAGCGTGGGTGGTGAGACCCTCACCACCGGGGAAGGGCGGACTCGGGCCTCCCTCTCAAGGCATTCCTCTTCAACCCGGCGGTTGAGCACGGTGAGAATAGCTGTCCACTCCTCGTCCGCCGGGGGAGCCACAGAGGGACCTCTCCATGTTGGCTCCTAGAAGGAATCATCCGGAACCTCCAGTGCCTCCTCCATCTGGCAGCTCGGTCCTCGGACCGACAGGCACTCAGGAACCAAAAGAGGAGACACAGAGAGGGTAAAAAGAGAGTTCTTAGCTGCAGCTGGTAGGGGGAGCCCAGTGGACTGCTGTAATTGGGCCCCTTTCCCAGGAGACAGACAAGGTTTATTATTGTCATGATGAATAGAGAAAGAAAACACTTGCCTGTCATCCCGGCCTTTGATGTTAGCTGCTGTAGCTGGCAGGCTGTCATCCCCCTCTGTGTCCACAGTGAAACGGCCCTCTTCTACTGGTGGAGGAGGGGCCGGCTCCATGGCTACGGAGGTGGGCATTCCCGGGACGACCCCGTCAGACCATGCAGGAACTGCAAGGAAGATGGCTGCTGGTGGAGGATTAGACTTCTCACAGTGCTGTCCCTTATATGCCCAGATCAACCGTGCTGGAGTGAGTGGAGGGTCGAGCAACACGCCCCTGAGGCTACCAGTTTGCAGGGAAGCGGGCCTCCATCCCAGTATCGCGGGAAATGCCAGGCCCGGGGAGGAGCGCTGGAGTGAGCAGACTGTGGAGAGCAGGACGGCATATTGTGGGTAGAACCATAGCCCGGGGTTTGCTTCCAAAATCCCCATCGCTCTGTGGACGCACCACCAATCTCTCTCGGATCCGCTGGCGGTGAGAAACTCATCCACATAGCTCAGGATGTAGACAGCTGCCAACTCCTCCCCCTCGCTCAGAGACCCCACTGCTGCTCCCTTTCTCCGGCGGGACCGGGGCATGATGAACTCCAATGCAGGCTAGTCCAAAGCAACGGAACAATTATAGTGATAAGGGGGAAAAAATGATGTGTGGGTGAAACTCTCTAAATCCTTTTAATCGGCTGGATCATTCTGTCATAAACTCCCCGTGCGCTCTACTATTGCGCATGGAGGAGAGAAGGAGAAATGAGGATTTAAATGTGAAGGTTCCACACACACGTTTATTTGTACAAGTTCAGGGAAAACCACACAAATGGCTGGGCAGCTCGGGCAAACAAAGAGTCCAATAGTGATGCTAGGCTGTACAGGGAAAAGTGTAGCAGTTTGTGCCGCACAGGGAAACGCTACAATTACTCACAGCCTAGCAATCCCGGTCATCCAGTGAGGCGGCAAGCAAACTCCAATAAGTCCTTCAAGACATGACGGTTACACGGAGGAAGATTCGACTGTGTGAACTCATACAATGATCCAGCAACGTTTGTCCAGCAAAGAGCTGCTTATGAACAAACGCCGCTGGCGTGGCAAATCGGGAACACCTGGGCGAGGTGCGGAAGGGATGATTAACAGGACTGGAAACACCTGATGGAGTCAGAGGGGGAGCAAGGGGGCATGGCTGGACCAACAGACTGTCAGCAGCATGACAGAAAGTAGGTCACAGACGCAGACTAACAGCTGCCGGTCAGGCAGTGGCAAAGGACATGGAAGTTAGTACAATGATACACAAAAATGCCCATAATCAGTAAAACCAAAACCCCCAGAGAGATCGAGGCCGAGCCGGGGAAAGCCAAGCCGGCTCGGCTCGTGACATAGATTGTCTATTTTGCTGTAAACAAATGTGAGATATCTAGCCAGATGATAACAAGGGTGGGACTTCTGGGTCACAGAGGTCTGGATTTTTAGGACCATCTTTTTTCAACCTCCCTATGGAGATGGAGGTGTCAATTCACAATGTGCAATTCGCAAATATTAAAAGAAGCCATTGCTATTAACTATAATTCATTTTAAGATTTTTAGAACCCAGCTGAAGTGGAGTGATACATATTCTGTGAAAATGTCCAAGTGTGAGTATCAGGGAGCAGTGTTTCTTCTGGCTTAAAGACCTTGTTGCGGTGGCAACATATTTTTCCAGGGGTGGGGGGTGAGGGGCATGTCAGAAAATACATGACACTGTTGTAAACGGGATATGTTAATTTTATACTATTTATTTCTTTTTAAAATTTTGCACAGTACCTTACCACTTTAAGTATTGTACAACCTAGGCTTGAATCTTGGAATATTGGGCCAGTTGGGGTCCCACCCAGATGTCCTGTGTTTTTTACTGGTGTCATCTTTTCTCCTGTCTCTGCCTAAACACTTTCCTCTCCTTGGCTCCTCTCTTCTTTCTCAACTTTTCCTCTCTGAGTCCTGTCTTTTTCAGGTTCTCTCTCTATCTATGGCGGCATACAGTCATGTGAAAAAATTAGGACACCCTGTATTTTTTTTTAACATATTTGCACATATGGATATTTAATATCAATGTTAAAAAATACTGGGAGATTCATGTAATACAACTAAACAATTAAAAATGAATTAAAGACTTTTCTTCAAATTTTCTGTAAAATGTAATTCAAAACAAATAGTGAGATATTAAGACACCCCCCCCATCTTTTTTACGACACCCTCACATTCATTCCCACTTAAAATGGCCAAAATAAATGTAAAAAAAATGCATATAAAAACAAAAACAAGGTAGACATAGAAATGTGAACATTTATTAATAAAGAACTTAATATTTAATGGGGTGTCCTAATTTTTCACATGACTGTACAAACAGGTTAGAAAGCACCAAGTGTACTGTTCTTGCTACATGTTTTATACACCCAGTATGTGAATGCAGTTAAACAGCATGCCAATCTCAAATTTCACATGCCAGAATGTGAGTGTCTTGCTCCTTTATTAACAGTTGCCTTTCATGACAGGTGAAAATTACAAGTAAAACTACAATAAACAGAAAGAAAATGTCTTACAACATCTCTGAACATCCAGTAAACAATTATACAGGGAGCTAATATGTACCAGCAACATAATCACAACTAAATCTATGCTGATATCACCACAAATTAGCATCTAAATTAGCATCAGGAAGTAACATCTGAAAGACAAAATAATCACACCTGAAACTGACTCTGTGCACTAAGCAACCTATTTCACTTAAAAGAAGTGTAAACAACCCAAAACTTACAGCCAATCCTTTCTGAGGTTGTAGAAAACACCTTATAGATTAGAACTTAAGTCTCCAACATGCACCATGTGCCTCCCTGTACTCTTTGCTAGTCAGATCTTCATCCCATTAGCGCATCGCATATCCCAAATAGCTTTTTCAAAGTAAAAGCTGACTATCAGTTAACCAAAAACTAAAATAACTAGAAAAGCACTCATAGAGATCAGACCTCCGCCAAGTACCTCATTTCCCCCTAATATTGGGATTTTCCCCAAATATAATAGTCCTACATTTATTGTATCTATATTTTCAGATGCATTGACCATCAAAACAAACCTTTAGCAATTGGATTGGCATTGATATCTTTATTTGTTCAGTAGTTATTGACAAAAATCACTTTTTCAGTAATGGCGGTTTTCTTCTGGATATAGCTCCATAGCTTTTGAAGATACAACAAATCCATTGGCACAGTACTGATTCCTCAGTGTCTTGGCTATATTTTAGTGTTTGTTGTATGTTTATATCTTAATTAGTTACCTTACGGGCGGCGCAGTGAAGCAGTGGTTAGCACTGCGGCAGCACAGCAACTCACCCTTGGCCGGGGGATCCTGGGTTGGATCCCAGCCCTCGACCAACAGTGATCTGTGTGGAGTTTGCATGTTCTCCCCATGTCTGCGTGGGTTTACTCCGGGATTTCTCCGGTTTCCTCCCACATGCCAAAAACATGCAAGTTAGGTTAATTGGCATCAAAACTGAGGATTCTAAATTGCCCTTAGCTATGACTGTGAGCGTGAATGGTTGTCTGTCTCTCTGTGTTGGCGGAAGAAGATGAATGAATGAATGAATGAATGAATGAATGAATAGTTACCATACAGTGATGAAAATTCCAAAGATCCCCTATTATTTCCTGTTGTGGATCACAGTATCCGGATTTTTTGCAGGATCCGGATCAGTCTTTGATATTTCCTAGAACCTATTGGGATCTTATCCTGTATTTTTTTGGCAAGCGTCCTGACCATTTATTGTGGAGTTTATATACACATATGCTAAAAATGGCCCTATTTCGAATGATAAAGAATCCTTTAAAAAATTCCTGGATCAAGACGGTGATCTGGATCACTCCCAACATCTAATCATTTCTTCCTTGTCCCATTTTGGACTTGTCCTGAAAATTTCGTCAAAATCCGTTCATAACTTTTTGAGTTATGTTGGTAACAGACAGACAGACAGACAAACCCCGGTAACCTATTATTTTATAACCTCCTTGGCGGAGGTAATAAAATAACTTCTTCCTGTGTGATAACCTTTTAACATAAACACTGATAAATTGCAGAAAACAATTTTTAACTTAAAATTAAAGGACAGAACACTCCCCGTCTGTCATGAAAAATGCCACTAAAGCTTAACTCTTGTTTTTTTTTTGTTTTTTTTTTATGAGTGTCTTTTAATCCTTTTCTAGCAGCATAATGACATGAGAGATAGGTCACTGAAAAGTCTTTGAGGTCCCCTGGAAGGTTGTCCTGATTTCAACCTTGTGAACCCTTCCATCACTCCTGGGGAAGGTTGACATGAACAGAGCCATCGCCCACTTGTTCCTCTTTGCTTGATTTTATTTCAGTAGCACAATGTCTCCGACCTGCAGGTTGTGACATGTCTTTTTCCATTTGCACCTTGGATGAAGAGTAATGACATACTCATTGTTTGTTGATGATTACTGAGACTTCTACCATCAAAGTACAAAGTACCTCATGCGTAAGATGGGGATGTTTGTGTTGTAAGAGTATCGAGTCCAAAATTTTGTGCGTCACACCAATCACACGTTCCCACACTCCCTTCATGTGGGATGTATGTGGAGGATTAAACGCCAATGCGCAACTGTTGTTGTGAAGATATCTCAGGATGGTGTTTTGCTCTTCTTTTGTGCATCCCATGCCAAGTTTGAAGCTGGCAGCAACAAAGTTAATACCTCTGACCTGAGTTCTTTTGCTGGGCTTCTAACTGCAAAAGAAGAAAAAAAAACCTTTGCAGTGCATTGACTCAATTACTTCAATATGTACACCCCAGTACTCATACACGTAAAGCGAATTGCTCACCTTTTGCTCTGAGCTATGCCTCCTCTTGTGTGTTATGTGACAACTGACCATGGTTCAAACACTGTATGTTTAGGCCCATGTTGCTCCCCTGGGTAGCGGCCCAGGAGGAGGGAACGTTCATGTGGAAGTTAACTCTCCAACCTGTGATAGAGAATTGGCAGAACACGTTTCGTTATTTCACACAAGGAGTTTTATTCTTCCAAGTCATTCACATGACCAACATCAACTGACTAGTATTTATTATCAAAGTCCATAGTTTCTCTCTTATTGTCTGATCACATCGCCATTCAACAAAATACAATCATGTCCATTTATCACAATTTCCGATTTGACATTAACTGTATACTTAACATTCTTAACAAATTACTCTAACATGAAATGAATTATTGGTTTTATCTCCTTCCCATGTATATAGCTTTTAACTTGTTCAAATGTTTATATTTTAAACAATAACCCATGAACTTACATTTACGTTAATCATTTTAAGCACTGTCATAAATGTACAGCATGTGGTGTTATTCTTAACAATTCACTGACCTGGCCACTGTGTACCTAACACACTTACAATAGTATTCCTGGTATTCGGTAATACACCCGAAATGTGCACACTTGGTGACAAATCAAACCAGTAAATGTCGTACTGTATGAAAACTGTTTCATAACTGTCTTTAAATAAGGTAAGCAAATGGTTCCTAACGTGGGCGGATTTCACTGCTGTGGCATGTCCCATTCACTCGATCATTAACATTAGCAGGTTAGCTTATACAACAACACATCAACTTTAACAGAAATACCCTTACAAACCCGCTTTTCGCCTCACACTTATCACAATATAATCTCGGACATCCTAGGACTCTTACAGTTTATATTGTACTCTTGAATTATTAGTATTTACCAACCTGTGATAGAGAATCGGCAGAACACGTTTCGTTATTTCACACAAGGAGTTTTATTCTTCGTCCTCCGGTGCGTGAGTCTACTCTCTATCACTGTGCGACATGCGCCATCTATTGGTCAGCGTATGGAACTGCACTCAACTCGCATGAGTTATAATGGAACCAGGTGGATTACAAATGCATTGTAGAAAAATAAACAATTAAAGAATAACATAAAATTGTAGGGGTGCCTGTTTTTTTTTTAATTTTCTTATCCAAATGTCTTTTTCACCTCTTACATAACTATTAACTATTTCCAACCCTCTACACTCTCCCCCACTTCAAATAAATGTCTCCCGACATTTCATGTTCTAGGGTGACTTAATGCATGAGAGTGTACCAATTATAACCATGGGACTGAGGTTGGGTGAGGTAGTGGAATGGCATGTAGTTTTGAGTTAGCGGCACAGGGGTAGGGAATAGGACAGGTCTTACATCTGCAGTCCAAGGCTGGTATGATGGCTGTCCCAGGACGTCGTAGGTCAGTCTCTCCACTGGCCTTGCTGTCCGCTGTGACCTTCTCAGTTCATCCTGTTCTCCATCCATCACCTCCACTTGTCCTTGACGTTCTTCCTGCAGCAAAGCTGGTCCATCCATTTGCTCCTCAGCATCCCGCTGAACGGGGACCGGTTCCTGCCTTACTGGTGGGCAGAACTCTCTAGCTGTCACTCGAAGCCTTTGCTGATTTTGAGGATTTTGCTCTGGCATGACAGGTACTGGTTGCTGAGTGTTTTGGTCTGGGAGATTTGAGGCATTTTGCTGAGGATTTACGGGTCTGTAACATGGGATTTGGCTACGGAGGTTGTAGCGGTTAAGTATTTTCCTCTTCTTCCTCCGAGCTGTCATTGTCTGTGTTGTCACTGTTAGGATTTGTCTCTGTCCTCTTCTTCCGTTTCTGTTTTGTCTTTTCTTTTGCAGGCAGTTCTTCTTCTAAAGGCAAGTCATTTACAGGCAACAGCAGGTTTCTGTGTAACACTCACATCACTTGGCTGCCTCTCTCTGCTTGTACTTTATAGACTGGTCCATCTCCCACTCTCTCAACTACGCGATGTACTGCTGACTCCCAGTAAGCGCGCAGTTTCCCTGGGCCTCCTCTTTCAGAGAGGTTTCTGACCAACACCCTGTCGCCTGGTTGGAGTGTGACACCTTTTAAGCGTTTGTCGTACTGCTTTTTGCCTTTATCTGAAGACTTTTGACTGTTTCCTGCAGCGATTTTGTAAGCAACACGCATCCTATCAGCCCATTTTTTAGCGTAGGTTTGATGGCTGTGTGTGTCAGTGTCTTTTGTCTGGTTCAATAGTAGATCTACAGGCAACCTTGGGACTCTGCCATATAAGAGGAAAAATGGAGAATAGCCTGTTGACTCGTGTCTTGTACAATTGTAAGCATGTACAATTTGGGGTAGGTGATCCTTCCATTCACTTTTTTTCTCCTCCTGTAGGGTACGAAGCATTTGGAGTAGTGTACGATTCAGGCGCTCCACGGGGTTGCCCTGCGGATGGTATGGAGTGGTTCGTGAGTGAGAAATTCCAGACAGTTGTTGTAATCTGTGGAAGAGACTGTTTTCAAACTCACGTCCCTGATCGTGATGCAACTTCTCAGGGTACCCGAAACGAGGAATAAAATCCTGAAATATCTTTTCTGCAGCTGTTTTGCCTGATTTATTCCTTGTAGGGTATGCCTGTGCGAAACGAGGGAAATGGTCCACTAGTACGAGGATGTACTCATACCCTCCTTTACTTGGCTCAAGGTGTAAGTAGTCGATGGAGATTAACTCAAAGGGAGCACTGGTTGTGATAGAGCCCATTGGAGCTCTCTGGGGAACATTTGGGCGTTTTTGTTTGATGCACGGACATTTTTTTGTTACATAATCTTCAACATCTTGTTGCATACATGGCCAATAGAAACGCTCACGGGCCAGATGTATCACCTTATCACACCCTAAAGGGCCTTTTCCACTAGCACGCTTTAGCGCGACACGGGACGGCTCAGCACGCTTTGTACGCTTTTCCACAAGCCCCAACACGGATTAACAGCCGCAATTCTCAGCCCCACTGAAGGGCAGGGTACAGCAGTGCTGAGCTGTGCCGTGTTGTGACGTTAACAGACTGGTCGCCGCTGATTGGTCAGGTCGTAACCGGCGCTGATTGGTCAGGTTGTAACCGCCCCTCTCCTCCTCCTCATCTACCAAATCTTCACGACCTTCTCAATAAAGTTTTTGAAAAAAAAAAAAGAATCTTCACGACTGCCTTTACTCAGCACGCAACCACTGTTGGCGGTTCCTTTCAGTGTATTGCTGTGCTATTTTCATTTATTCTCTATCAAAAATGGCTTCGCGTAATAAGGGTGTTCCATGGAGCAGTAAGGAGCTGCAGTGTCTGCTCACTGCATTGTCAGACGAACGTATGCAGCGCGAGTTAGACGGAGCTGCCCGGAATGAAAAAATATACCGGGAGGTCTCGACATCGGAGTCCTTTAATGGTGAGTTTTAATTTTTTTTTATTGTGCGTTTTTTCGCAAATATATTCGGTAAGACGCTCAGTTTATTTATGCAATAAAAAAGCTGTTCATTTGTGGATGATGATCGCTGCTTAATTGCAGCACACTGCGGACTCAAGCTTTTATTTTAATTATTCATGTGAACAATACGCTGAAATAAGCTTACGTATTCTTGTTAAAAACTATTGTGCTGTATTTTATTGTATGCATTTTCCTTGTAGAATCATCCCACGCGTCCGCCGCGACAGCCCGTCCGGATTATTCAACCGAGCCATCCTGACCCACAGCTGGCAGAGACGCTTCATTCAGCCGAGTCGTGACTCAGTTTGGGAAGCTGGTGTAGACACTCAGTGGTCAGCGTGTATAAAATGTCGATTAACCTTCATGTTGTGTTGCAAAGTTTTTTTTTTCTTTTAATATTTTGTATATAATAAAATGGAATTGTTTTGGAAAGTGTGGTTTGTCTGTTATAACACTGAATTATAAAACAGTATAATTTCATAGAAATTCCATTGCCTAATCTGATCAAAATGATACTGATCTTCCTGTCAGGGTCAACCATTGTAAAGGTAATGTAATTTTTAACTAGACCAAAAAACAAATGTTTTTGTAAGCTTTCTGTTCTTTTTATTGAAATATCATAAAAAATTAGCCCCACATGATCCAGTTCTAAACTTTGGGTACATTTTTTATGTTAACTTATAAGAAGTTGCACAGTTGGACTTTAAAATGCAGCAGGAGAGACTGATCAAGCTTACAAGTCAATGTAAAAAAGTAAGTATATGTAAATTGAATGTTCTATCGGCATTCCAAATTCAGAGAATTACAATACTTTAGAAAGAGTGTAGCATCATCTAAACGGAAAATAATAATACTGTTGTTCCAAACGTTGACCTGAAGGTGAAAAACATGAATTTTTTTTTAATTCAGTACATCCAAAATGCCCTAGGATGTAAAAAATAATAATTTGGTGTAGGCCAGTGTGCCACGTCTCATTATTTAATACGAATAAAAACAAGTTTCAGCTCTTTATTTCTAGGTCATTTGGCAGTTAATTCAAAACAAAAGTGACTTGTGTTGTTGCAGCTTAATTATGAGATAAAAGTAATTGTGAGATAAATCCACAGAGCGAGCAAGGCAATAATCCTTGAATCCTTTTTTGTCTAAATAAGGACTCAGTCGGGTGCGTAATGTCAAGGGAGTGTGGCCCCGCCTCGCTCAGAATCTGCTGCTGCCCCGCTTCTAAAACCTCCTAACAAACCATCACAGCACAAGCACACCACCAATGGAGACAGAAGCATTCCGAGCCGTACTGAAGTGAACCGAGCCGTACCGAGGTGTGCTGGGCTAGTGGAAAACAGGCTTATGTGACCCATGTCATTGTGTAAACTCTTTAACACCATCGGCTTTAGCTGTTCAGGTAGGACAAGTTGTTTGCTGTGCTCTGTCTTTCTGTACAATAATCCATTGTCAACTTCCAACTTGTTCCACTCATACAGTAGTCTCCGTGTCCGTTTACTCATTGTCCATCTATCTTTATCGTTTGGTGTCCATCCTTTGAGTTTGAGTGAGATTACTTCTCTAATTGACTCATCGTCTTGTTGAGCAGCATTGATGTCTTTAGGCGTCATGCTCAAAACACTGTCAGTTGGCACATTGTTGTCATTCGAACTCAGTTGTAACGCAGCTATCCATGGCACATCACTGTTTTGTGCTGCCTTGCTCCCTTGCCACACTGCGGACACCACTTCCAGTAAAACTGTCTCTGTGAACTCATTCATTTGCTCTTGAAGATCTAATGGGTGTCTGGACAACATATCTGCATCTGCATTCCTTTTCCCTGGCCTATACTTGATATCAAAATGGAAGTCAGCCAACTCCCCGACCCACCTATGACCCACTGCATTCAACCTGGCTGAACTGAGGACATAGGTTAAAGGATTGTTATCTGTATAGACAGTAAAAGTCGGTGCATAATACAGATAGTCACGGAATTTGTCGCAGATGGCCCACTTGAGAGCTAGAAACTCTAGTTTACCGGAATGTAAGTGATAATTCTTCTCGGCCGGTGTGAGAGTTCTGGATCCATAGCCAATCACCTTAAGTTTGTTTTCTTGTTTTTGATACAAGACGGCTCCCAGGCCTTTGTTTGACGCATCTGTATGCAATACAAACGGAAGGTCCAAATTGGGATAGGCTAGAATGGGAGGATTAGTCAGAATGTCCACAAATCTTGACACAACTTCCTGATGTTCACTGGTCCATATTATTGGTGTGCGAGAAGGAAGCTGGTTTCTGTCTCCTTTCTTTGTTTGTCCTTTACTCCTTTTTGGTGCTGGTTTATTGTCATTGCTTGTTTCATTAGTGCTCTGGAGGAGTTCGAACAAGGGTCGCGCCAGACGTGAAAAATCTTGAATAAATGATTGGTAATAACTGAGAAAACCCAGTAACGTTCTGAGTTCTCCGACTGTGCGAGGGTTCTTGTCTTTCAGAGCGAACACAGCATCCAAGTCTTTTGGGTCAATCTGGACTCCTTCTCCCGACACTAGCCTACCCAGGTAGCGTACTTGGTTTTTGAACAGTTCACATTTGGCTGGCCGAAGTTTTATGCCGTGTTGTCGCATTTTGCACAAAACCTGTTTAAGGTGTTCTACGTGCTCATCAAAGGTTTTGGAGTAACACAGTACATCGTCCAAGTAAGGCACGCAACACTCGTCTCTGATCCCTTCTAACACCCCGTCCATACACCTTTGGAATGCGGCCGGTGCGTTTGACAACCCGAATGGAACCCGCACCCTCTCGTATAGTCCCCAGGGTGTGCTAAAAGCAGTTAAATGTCTTGACTCCTCACTTACAAAACCCTGATGGTAGGCACTTCCCTGATCCAATATGGAAAACCAGGAGTTACCCCCAAGACTGTCCAGTAGATCTTGTATCCGTGGTAACGGATGCCTGTCAGGTATGGTTTTTCGGTTCAGCTCACGAAAATCAACACACAAGCGCAAAGTATTGTCCTTTTTACGCACACACACACTACTGGCGACGAGTTGTTTGACACTGATTTCCTGATCCAGCCCCTGCTTAAAAGGTTTTGAACATACTCCTTCACTTCTTTATACAGTGGTCTTGGAATGGAGTTGTAACTTTTCTGCACGGGTGTGTTGTCAGTGGTGTTGATTTTTAGCTGTAGTCCAGGAATACATCCAATGTCTCCTTCATCATGAGCAAACATATCAGACTGTTCATAGAGCATCTGCCGAACCACCTCCCAATCACCCTCTGAGAGATGGTCTAAATTGACATTAGGGTGCCATCTCAGGTGTGAGGGAGCAGTGCTTAATGTTTCTTCACCCTCACCTTGACTGTAACATGTCACTTGAGCAGAGTGACAAAATGGCTTGTCTGTAGTTTTGGTTGCATTTTCAGCACTGGAACAAACATTTACAGGTTTGTATTCAGTGATCTCTGAAATAAGTCCTAAAACAGTCTTTGGATTTAGAAAAATGTTGTGCTTTGTTGAGTTTTGGATTGGGATTTTGACAGTTTTTGAAGCACCAGCGGGTACATCAATAAGAGCTGGGAATAACTCCAACCCATCCGGTAAGTTACATTTCACAGCTGGCTCGAACAACATTTCTCCTCCTCCAGGGAATGCTCTGATGTGACATTTTACCATACAGATTTGGCTACTGTGAACAGTGAGTCCTTTTTTCCCAACTCTCACCACTGGACTTTCTGGTTCATTTTCTATTGACTTGGCGTGGACAACAGAGATGAGTGATTCAACATTACCTTTCTGGACCTTTAAGGTCTCTGACAGTAAGCCCACTAAGCTAATATCGTCACTTTGTTCACCGTTTGCCATTTTATCTCTTGGATCACATTAAAGCCCAGCAGCGGAGTGCTTAAACGCTGCTGACTGACAAGCATTGGAACATACAAGGATACAGAACCATACTGTGAACTTGTGATCTCGAGCAGGACATCTATCCACCCCTCGAACGGAACATCCGTTCCATTGGCTGCGGTGATTTCGAGTGGATGGCCTGGGAGTAGGCTCTCGAGTGGCTGTATTTTCACATTTGGTAAGGCTGCTTGTACCCATGACTTTTCAACAATGCTTACTTGTGCCCCACTGTCCAATAACATCTGTAGGTTTACTCCATTTAACTGGCAACTGATCATACACCTACCGCCAATGAGCTGTGCCACATGCTTTGTGTTGGGTGACTTTTGGGACTTGGCAGTAGTCTGTTTGGAATTCCGTCTTTTAGTGTTGTGGGACTCTGCTGGTGGTTCAGTCACTGGTGGTCCCTCCCCAGCAACCTCCTCCAGTTTCCCGACACATTGCTTTTCTGAAGGCAACCTATTGCTCTGTGCCCCTCCTCTCCACATCGAAAACAGTGTGCGCAGCGCTCAGTCTCTTGGGCGGTACACTTTTGGCACTTTCCTTTTACTGCAGGTTTCAGTGCTGGCTGTTTAGGGACAGGTGCTGTGGGACTGGTGTTTACTGTATTTACCATTGGGGTTAGGGCCTTTTCTAAACTCTTGGTTAGGGAGGAGACCTGTGCCGTCAGCTCCTGGATAGCTACAGGATTAGCTTGGACTTCAGTGTGCATTTTAATAGAGCTTTGATCTGTCTCTACCTGTGCCGCATTAACACTGGTGACTTTCTGTTTATGACTTTGTCCCAACCTACTTAATCTCTCTGTCTCTTCACTAACAGAATTTGCTATGAGCTCCAGGATGGAGTCATCTGTGACACTGGTGTTTGAGATGTGAGGTTTAAGGTCTCTCCTGACATAAGAGTATTTTTCATTCAAACCCTGATACAATGAATGGATAAACACACCTTGTACCAACTCGTTGTCATAATGAAACCCACTACTGTTTTTAGTTGCAATCAGCACACGCTGTTTTAGCCCCATTAGTCTATACATAAACTGTTGTGGTGTTTCTTTGTCATTTTGCTTAGCATTACTCAGCTCCTGAAATAATTCAGTGCTGCTTTTCTCGCGTAGATGTGTCCTTAAGAAACGTTTTAACTCAACTACAGTAAGGCTATCTTTGGTTACAAGCATATCTTTAAAGGTACCAGGCTTAATTATCTTAAACACCGTTCTGATAACCTCAGCCTCTGTGAACCCTTCATTTAGCCCTTCATCAAGCTGTTTGCACAAGTTATTGTAACTCAAGTCAGAATCAAAATCAGAGATTTGACCACCATAAATCTTGTACTCTCTAAGTGGCAACAGTGACGTAAGTTCAGTCAGTCTGACTAACCCTGGGTCAGGAACTACAGATGGTGATGTAGGATGGTTCTTCCCTGATGGTGCTGCAGCTCCAGTGGTCACAGGAACCACTATGACCGGATCATCGTCGGGTGACACCTCTGCATCCACTTCTCCAGCTGCTGTGGGCCGTTGTAGTTCAACGATGAGGTCACGGAAAGCAAGCAGGCGAGACATCCCCTGGTCCTCAAGGCTCTTCAGTTGTGGACTTCTCAGCGAGTCAACAATGAAGTCGAAGAGTTCCACTTCGGTCGATTCTGCGCCTGGCAAATCTTCTCCCACCTCATCCTTGAACGACTCAGCCAGCTTGTAAAGAACGTTTCTGCGGCGGGCAATGGTCAGCTGGCGAAGCTCTTGCTGGATTTCCCATCTCAGGTCATGTGGAGCAGACATGGCTGTGGTCTCCTGCAGTCAGTCGCTTAGGTCAATGGCTCAGGAACAGGTGGTCAGCATCCCTTGGTTCTTCAATGATTAGTGCCAGACCAGTAGGTGGCGCTAATCCTGGATGAGCCCCCAAAATTGTTGCTCCCCTGGGTAGCGGCCCAGGAGGAGGGAACGTGCATGTGGAAGTTAACTCTCCAACTTGTGATAGAGAATCGGCAGAACACGTTTCGTTATTTCACACAAGGAGTTTTATTCTTCCAAGTCATTCACATGACCAACATCAACTGACTAGTATTTACTATCAAAGTCCATAGTTTCTCTCTTATTGTCTGATCACATCACCATTCAACAAAACACAATCATGTCCATTTATCACAATTTCCGATTTGACATTAACTGTATACTTAACATTCTTAACAAATTACTCTAACATGAAATGAATTATTGGTTTTATCTCCTTCCCATGTATATAGCTTTTAACTTGTTCAAATGTTTATATTTTAAACAATAACCCATGAACTTACATTTACGTTAATCATTTTAAGCACTGTCATAAATGTACAGCATGTGGTGTTATTCTTAACAATTCACTGACCTGGCCACTGTGTACCTAACACACTTACAATAGTATTCCTGGTATTCGGTAATACACCCGAAATGTGCACACTTGGTGACAAATCAAACCAGTAAATGTCGTACTGTATGAAAACTGTTTCATAACTGTCTTTAAATAAGGTAAGCAAATGGCTCCTAACGTGGGCGGATTTCACTGTTGTGGCACGTCCCATTCACTCGATCATTAACATTAGCAGGTTAGCTTATACAACAACACATCAACTTTAACAGAAATACCCTTACAAACCCGCTTTTCGCCTCACACTTATCACAATATAATCTCGGACATCCTAGGACTCTTACAGTTTATATTGTACTCTTGAATTATTAGTATTTACCAACCTGTGATAGAGAATTGGCAGAACACGTTTCGTTATTTCACACAAGGAGTTTTATTCTTCGTCCTCCGGTGCGTGAGTCTACTGTCTATGTTTATTGCACTGTCCCTGTCAAATAAACTAATCTACTACTACTACTACTCTCTATCACTGTGCGACATGCGCCATCTATTGGTCAGCGTATGGAACTGCACTCAACTCACATGAGTTATAATGGAACCAGGTGGATTACAAATGCATTGTAGAAAAATAAACAATTAAAGAATAACATAAAATTGTAGGGGTGCCTGTTTTTTTTTTAAATTTTCTTATCCAAATGTCTTTTTCACCTCTTACATAACTATTAACTATTTCCAACCCTCTACACCCACATAAGTGAAGGGTGGAGACATGTTGAGTTTCTCTGGGGGAAGATCAGCCATTTTCTGCACTTCTAGCTTCCCTCTAAGTCGGTGGCATATTACACAGTGATGGAGTATAGGGTTATCTAGCATCTTGGCTTCAACAACCAAAAGTCCGGCGGCTCTGATAGCACATTCTGTGAAAAGCCGGCCTTGGTGTTTCACTTCACTGTGATAGTGTTTTACAAGCAGTCTGGTTATGTTTGTTTGTTTGTTTATAAAAGGGACAGTGCATATTAATCAACATAAGATATGAAAATATGCACTATACAAGATTATAGCTGAACCTAATTTCCATCTCGTGTCCCCTGGCCAGCCAATGCCAGCCACATAAATCAGATAACACAATACAACAACAATAAACAACACAATAATAAAGCAAATAGCACAATACAACAATCATAGCAATAGCAGTAAGATTGCATACTAATGGGAAGAGAGAAACAAACGAATAAAGTTAAGATGAATATTGTTAATCTCAGAGCAACATAAAGTACCACAATGACGAAGGGATTACTTGGGATTTTGAAGTGTGAAGTGCTAAGGTGCATCGTGTACTTTAGTAAAGTGCATTTGTAGAATTACATGATGCATGCGTTTAAAGTGCTTAGTAAATTGCACACGGCTCTGTTGCACATGTTTCAGCACATATAGACGTGTGTGTACTCATGATATTGCACCAGGTTTGCATACATGGTTAAACCCATATACACAGGGTTATTGAAGTTATGTAAATTAGAATGCAAGCACACGTACACAAAAACATGCCTAGGTTATATGACAGTCACAAATCTGGTCTGTTTTCAACAAATTGATAACACACTATACGAGTCACTGGTGTTGAATATGTACACAGGTTTGAGATGATATGAGCCACTCCACTTCACTCTTAATGGTGGCAAAGCAGGAGCTTTCCCTGACAGGAAGTGGTATTGTGTTCCATAAAGTACTACCATGAAATGAAAAAACATATTTATTTCATTTCAGTGAACCTGTAACCACGTGACTATGATCGTTGGGACAGGAGATTCATACCAAATTAATCACACGTGTGGATGTGATTATAAAAAACTAACTCAGCTTTCCAAAGATGTTATAAACCACAGTTAATTTATGTTTTAACATGGGAGGGCAATCACTTTTTCACACAGGGCCATGTAGGTTTGGATTTTTTTTTTCCCTTAATAATAAACACCTTCATTTAAAAACTGAATTTTGTGTTTACTTGTGTTATCTTTGTCTAAAAGTTAAATTTGTTTGATGATCTGAAACTTTTATCTGTGACAAACATGAGAAATCTGGAAGGGGGCAAACACTTTTTCACACCACTGTATATTACATATCTCTAAGCAGGCACAGACAGTGCATGTCACGCTGCATAGCCACTGCAAACCTTCTCTCATTCAGCAGAAAAAAACAATTTTATGACACAGTGATGGGGTATCCAAGGTTAGGCAGCCCAAACAGCACAAAAAACACAATGTTAAATAGACTGCTATGAGCTTTTACTGACCAGGCAGATAGAAAGAGGAAGAATGGGTGGATGCAAGGGGTATATATATCACCAACCAATTCGAGCCTGGATATCCAAAGTTGACATTGCTAAGCTACCACGCCGGCTGGTCATACTGCCCTGCTATTTGTACAAAGGCCTAACGACAGCAAGTAGACCAGCCTTGTGGCAACAGGTGCGTGACTGACAGGACTATGTGTGTGTGCATGAGTGTGAATGTGAGTGTCTGTGCTGTGTGTATGTGTGCGTGTGTGCATGAGTGTGTGTACGTGCATGAGAGTGTGAGTGTGTTTGTGGTGAACCATACAGCTGGTGGATGCCTGGTGAGGAGGAGACATGGCTGTGGGACTGGCGGAGAGCGAGGCTCAATCTGCCTGCTGAAATTAATAAGCAATAATTAAACCCAACAGCCACGAGTCATGCTCGGGGTGACGACCCCGAATATGACAGGAACAAATGAGAAAGAAAGTAATTGAGATCTATCAGTCTGGAAAAAGTTAGAAATCCATTTCTAAAGCTTTGGGACTCCAGCAAACCACAGTGAGAGCCATTATCCGCAAACGGTGAAAACATGGAACAGTGGTGAACCTTCCCAGGAGTGGGCTACCGACCAAAATTACCCCAAGAGCGCAGCAACGACTCATCCAAGAGGTCATAAAAGACCCCACAACATTCAAAAAACTGCATGCCTCACTTGCCTCAGTTAAGGTCAGTGTTCATGACTCCACCATAAGAAAGAGACTGGGCAAAAATGGCCTGCATGGCAGAGTTCCAAGACGAAAACCACTGCTGAGCAAAAACAACATAAAGGCTCATCTCAGTTTTGCCAGAAAACACCTTAATGATCCCCACGACTTTTGGGAAAACACTCTGTGGACTGACGAGACAAAAGTTGAACTTTTTGGAAGGTGTGTCTCATTACATCCGGAGAAAAAGTAACACAGCACTTCTGAAAGGGAACATCATACCAACAGTAAAAATATGGTGGTGGTCTGGGGCTGTTCTGCTGCTTCAGGACCTGGGCAACTTGCTGTGGTAAATGGAAACATGAATTCTGTTCTCTATCAAAAAATCCTGAAGGAAAATGTTCGGCCATCTGTTTGTGACCTCAAGCTGAAGCACACTTGAGTTCTGCAGCAGGACAATGACCCAAAAAACACCAGCAAGTCCACCTCTGAATGGCGTAAGAAAAACAAAATGAAGACTTTGGGTTGGCGTAGCCAACGTCCTGACCTGAATCCAACTGAGATGCTGTGGCATGACCTTTAAAAGGCAGTTCATGCTCAAAAACCCTCCAATGTGGCTGAATTACAACAATTCTGCAGAAATGAGTGGGTCAAAATTCCTCCACAGCACTGTAAAAGACTCATTGCCAGTTATTGCAAACACTTGATTTGTTGTTGTAGCTAAGGGTGGCCCAGCCAGTTATTTGTCATCACCCACCGCTCACGGGCATCCACCTCAGCTGCGCGCACACCTGCACCTCGTTAGTGCGCAGCTATTTATTCCATCTCACCCTGAGCTGTAGCCTGGAGCCGTCTGTCTCCCTGCGTACTCAAACCCTCAGCAGCATCCTATCCTCCAGGCCTGCTGACTCCTCATCACGGCACGTAAGCTGTTTATTATTGCCTTACCTTTTCCTGTCAGCCTTCCCCTGTGCACAGGTGGACCTCCCGGTGGCGGAAACCCTCCCTTTCGTCTCGCCGCTCCTCTGACTCGCCGCTTCATCCCGGACGCACAGCAGGACGCTGTCTCCCAGGCTTGGGACCTTGACAACGCCAGCCACCGCAGTACTACAAGTAAGCACAGAACTTTGTCACTCTCCTGTGTGGTTGCCCAGCTAACCCCTGTTCTCCTCTCACTCATAGGGTTGCCTGGCCACACGGCGTGCTGCTCTGTCCTGACCTGCATCCTCCACCCACAGTACATACTTATCCCTCATACACGTCACACTGTTTGTTAATAAAGCTTTCAAATCTGCCTGAGCCTGCATGCGTGTTTCCTGGGCCGAATAATATGTCATTATTAGGTTTAGGGGGAAATCGCTTTTTCACACAGGCCCATGTAGGTTTGGTTTGTTTCCCTCAATAATAAACACCTTCATTTAAAAACTGCATTTTGTGTTAGCTTGTGTTATCTTTGTCTAATATTTAAATTTATTTGATGATCTGAAACATGAGATGAGATGAGATGAGATTCAACTTTATTGTCATTACACATGGTAACGAAACGTGACTTGGCATTGGTGCACGCTCTGCAGAGTGCATCCAAGGCCGGGTGTGTGTGACAAACATACAAAAAACTGAGAAAAAATTGAGAAATCAGGAAGGGTTCAAACACTTTTTCACACCAATGTACACTTGCCTTCTTTTCAGCCGGAACTGTTAGCAGTTTAGCAGCATGAGGTATGTACTACCCTTACCTGCTTAAGGATTGTGATGTATTGTTGTGCCTTCTCTTCAGGCACAAGAACTGTTTAACAGCTTAACAGCATGTGATATACTTGATCTGCTTTGTATATGTGATATATTTTGCCTTCGTCAAGCAGGAATTGTTTAACAGTGTAACAGCACGGTACAATTTGCTGTTAATTCTGTATTGTTTTCTTTTTCTTGACTGAGATTTGTCTTCTTTAAAAAAAGGGGAGGGGGACTGTTATATGTGGTTTATGGGCACTTTATTGTGAAGTGCAGTGTGGTGACGTGGACTTCCTGTCATGTCACTGCACTGCCCTATATAGCGAGCTGTCATGGTATGGCCTCTTTACACAGGATGCCCACGTCAGGTGCCTGGAATGTAACCGCTGTGTTTGCCATCAATAAAGCTTGGGGCTGCATGGTGGCGCAGTGGTTAGCACTGTGGCAGCACAGTTTACCCTTGGGCGGGGGATCGCGGGGATCGTGAGATCGTGGGTTCGATCCCTGCCCCCGGCCAACAGTGATCTGTGTGGAGTTTGCATGTTCTCCCCGTGTTGCGTGGGTTTAATCCAGGATTTCTCCAGTTTCCCCCCACATGCGAAAAACATGCAGGTTAGGGATAAGGGGCGCTTGCGCACGCAGCGACCGGCAGCTGGTGGCTTGTCACCAGACTGCAAAACAAATCTACCTACGGGTACAAAATAAGTAATAAAAAAAAAATAATATGTTTGATGTTACCTCATCTTGCCTCATTCATCAGCAGGTTTCCATAGACAACATTTGGCGACTGAGGATTAACATAGGGAGGCAGCAATTACACCACTCCGTCCCTTTCTTGAACTCCCGGGCAAACCACCAGTACCATGGCTGCATTGGTTGGAGGCCTATCAAATGTACATTACGGCACTGGACCTCGGGAAGCTCAATAAGGTGAGGGCATGGGCACTTCTCGTCCACAACCTGGGTATTGAAGGCCGGAAGGTCCTACAGACGCTCGGCGCGTCAGACTTGTATGAGGGCATCGTGGAGCTGCTAGCTAACCGTTTCTCCACCCCAGACAGCGTGACTGTTCGGAGAATTCATTTTCGCCAGAGACACCAGCGTGTAGGTGAGCCTATCCGCCAGTATGTCATTGATTTGAGGCAGCTACCTACCGAGTGTCATTTTGGGCCGCTTAAAGACAAATTGGTACGCGACCAACTAGCAGAGCACATGTGCAATGCTGAGCTGTAGGCTAGGCTATTAATGGCACCTAGTGACTTGACGTTAGTTGGAGCCGTCAAGCTAGCTCTCCGGTTGGAGGCCGTTGATAAGCTAGCTATGGAGCTAAATTGGCGCCAGTCACAGAAGCCACCAGAGCCACCTGCCACAGCAAATGTTGCGGACCCTGATAGTGAAGATAGCTTGGACAAAGATTATTTGGAAACCAATGCTTCCAGCCGAAGGTCTGCCCCGGGAAACCCCCGTTGCAGGGGTTGTGGGTCTGTGAAGCACCGCCATAAAGCGAAAGAGGACCCGGCAAGAGGAAAACGTTGTTGTAGATGTGGACACTTGAATCACTATGCCAGGGTGTGCTGCTTGTTTTACCCGGGGAACCCATGGGAGAAATCATCTTGCCCACCCCCGACAGACAACACTGAGAGCGAATGGTAAGAAGAACTAACAGACACCCTCGCTTTCAAGTTGGCCAGTTCTTGCTCATTGTCTGTACCCATGCCGATGAGTGACACCATGCTTGCCCAAGATGCCTCCAGTACTTGGCCGGAGTTGGGTGGGGGGTCTGCAGCTACGATGGTGAACACTACAACATTTATAGAAGAGGCAGGGCCAGACCGACGAGCATGGTGTTACCGCATGCTCAGCAGCAGCTCATCAGGCCGAGTAAGACTCCACTTCGGCTTATGGACTTGGTTCAGGTTCGGGGTGATGAACGACCATGGCAAAGATGGGCCAGATGACAGACAGCAAAACATCAAGCACGTCTGCGGATAGTGGCGATGTCGGGAGTGGTGTGCTTCAGATTGCCTGACAGCTCGATGAGGCATGCCAACCAGCTATGGCATGTCCAGGAGGATGCTCCAGGTGGAGAGGCTGGACGGGAGTCGGTGATGGCGGTGTGGGATCCACACCATGGGCTCCATTGTCCAGAAGATCAGCCATCGCTCTGGGGGCCTGCTGCCTCCAGGGGTGCGCCTGCTGATGGGCTGCCCTGTGCCCCCCCATGCTGGTTCCACCTTTTCCACCCAAGTGACTTTGCAGTAGCACGTTGTTTATGGTTCTGTGTGTTTGCATGCATGTTATGTTATTGGATTGTATATACACTACCGTTCAAAAGTTTGGGGTCACCCAGACAATTATTTTGTGTTTTCCATGAAAAGTCACACTTATTTACCACCATGAGTTGTAAAATGAATAGAAAATATAGTCAAGACATTGACAAAGTTAGAAATAATGATTTGTATTTGAAATAATAATTTTTTCCTTCAAACTTTGCTTTCGTCAAAGAATCCTCCATTTGCTGCAATTACAGCATTGCAGACCTAACATGATTGTGCAAGGGTTTTCTAATCATCCATTAGCCTTCTGACGCAATGAGCAAACACATTGTACCATTAGAACACTGGAGTGATAGTTGCTGGAAATGGGCCTCTATACACCTATGTAGATAATGCACCAAAAACCAGACATTTGCAGCTATAATAGTCATTTACCACATTAGCAATGTATAGAGTGTATTTCTGATTAGTTTAAAGTTATCTTCATTGAAAAAAAGTGTTTTTCTTTCAAAAATAAGGAAATTTCTAAGTGACCCCAAACTTTTGAACGATAGTGTATATATATAGTGTTAGTATAGGAGCACGGCAGATATTTTAGTTTGGTGATGGACTCTTTTTAGTTTATTTGTTGCCAGAATAATCCACCATGCTGTGCGGGCTGCATGGCAGTCCACCCACCAGCCCTATTTTAGGTTATTTTGTGTGTGTGTTAGGCCAGTTGAGTACATTATTTGTCGCTATATTAGTGTGTGGTTTGGGTTCTAAATTCGGGTGGGTTTGAATTGTGTGTGTGTGGTTTTGGACTTTCTAAAGGGGGGAAGAAATGTTATATGTGGTTTATGGGCACTTTATTGTGAAGTGTAGTGTGGTGACATGGACTTCCTGTCACGTCAATGCACTGTCCTATATAGTGGGGTGAGCCGCCATGGTATGGCCTCTTTATGCCGAATGCCCACACCAGGTGCCTACTGTGTAACCGCTGTGTTTGCCATCAATAAAGCTGTGTTCAACGCTACCTCATCGTGCCTCATTCATCACCAGGTTTCCATACATCACAGAGACGTCATCTTTGTCTGGGTACTGAGCGCTCCTGTGCTTGGTGCAGTCTCGCCACCTTTTGTGGGGGAGTGGTACTGCATACAGGTGGGAACTGAAATCTGATATTGCTATGTTGTCTTCTGACTAGCGCACTTCTACCACATGGAACAGCCCTTTGGCTTGTTAATAATAATAATGATAACTGTCTTGTTTTCACTCCTATTGTTCTCTTAAAGGAATAATGGCTTCTTCGGGGAGTGAAGGAGGGGAAATTAGCCCGGACACTGGTATGCCACCAACCCAGGGCCCCATCCCTCCAGGTTCAAGTGCTCCAGCTGGAACTGGGAAGGCCAGCAGGAAGCAGAAGCGGGTTGAAGGAAGCCAGCCACACGATCCAGCGGGTAGATTTCATGCAGAGCCAATTGGAGAAAGTGTGTAAGACCATCGAACATATGGCTACAAATCGCTGTTGCCTTTGCGTATGCCACACCAGGCTCCCGTATGTGCCCTGAGACCGCATCCTGATGCAGTGTCTCTCATGGCCTCTGATAACTTGGGTATGACCATGAACTATGGCTGTGATGCCATTGGAAGAGTGGATGTCTCTCTGAGGATGATGATAAAGTTGACGGTGACTCTCCGGTCGAGAAGACCTTTCTGACCCCTATGATATATCTATGAGGGCATGGCTTTCTGGGGCAGTATCAGCTGCTGGGTTTCCTCCCATCATCTCCGCCTAGGGCTTCGGCTTTGGGCAGAGATCCTGCAACCCAGAGGTGGGTTCCCTTGCCAGGTTATTCTGACTGGGTGGAACATCTGCAGAGGTAGTGGGTGCATCTAAGAAGGCTGTTGCCCCTTGTTCTAGACTCAGTATTTTTAGTGGTGCTGCAGAGCAGGGCTTGGATGGTGCGTTGAAGGTGGCTCTCCCTTTGCACTGCTGGCTGCCTCTCCCTCCACAGGCAGCAAGTCTATACACTACCCTAACGGTAAGTGTCGTGCCACTGATGGGTGAGTGGCTAGTGCCTACCAGTCTGTGGCTATGGTCTCTAGGCTGGCAAATGCTAATACACTTCTTTTAGTGTGTTTAGAAGGTCTGATAAGGGACCTAGAGTCAAAAGCAGAACGGACCTTCTACCAGAGTTGGTAGAGGTGGTGGACACTGTGATTCAAGGAGCTAGCTCACAGGCTACAGCACTTGGAACTCCCTGGCCCAGCTAACCATGCCCTGGCGGCATGTGTGGTTGAGCCAGTCTTGATTGGTGTCTATGGACAAGGCTGCTGTTTTGGAGGCTGTGGTAGTGCCTGGTGAGGATGTTGGGCCTGCAACAGAGACGGTGTTGGACAAGGTGCAGAAGGTGAGAATGCGAGCGCAGTCCTTTCATTGGCCAGGACCATCTAGGTCGAGTGTCCGAAGACCTCTTGAGGGGTGTGAGAACCCACAACAGCTTTGTTTCACAGAGCCAGGTTCCTTTAAGAGCCTGGGTCACCCAAGGCAGAGGGCCTCCTGGTAACGGGTGCAGGATAAGCAGCACTCATGTCCACGCTCTCGGGAACATCTAGGCTGCGGTCCTGACAAGCACACCAGCGTCTCAGATGGTACACTTCCCCTGACGTCAACCTTCTCCGGAGCACACCTCATGGGTTGGCGTCAGTGCACCTCATGTCCATGGGTAATCGATGCACTAGAGTGTGGATACCACCTACAATTCAGATCTCATTCCCCAACTTCAAGGGGTTTTGTAAGCAAAAGTAAGGAGGACACTCTTTCCATGGTTCTGGGCAGCAAGGTCTCTGCCCTGCTGAGAAAGAATGTAATATGGTCTCTGTCTCCAGGAGAAGAGAGGCAAGGCTTTTTAAACTGTCTATTTCTTGTCTCCAAGCAAACTGGTGCATGACACAGAGAGCTACTAGAGGACTGAGGCACCCCCCCCCCCCCGTAGCTTTCACTACTCACAGTGGCTGTGGGGCTTAAGGTCAAAGAAACAGAGATAGGCGCCACCCTATACACCGTATGGTGTACCATTTGCTGTGGGAGGGAATTAACTAACTATCTAAGTGAACCAGGTACTCCATCTGGTTTTGGGCAAGGCTGTTGAGCAGGTATCTCAAAGTGCTCCCTTGTCTGGTGCTTAGGCTGAGGACATTATTCGTGCCATTGAGCCAGGCGATTGGTTCACAACAGTAGATCTTTGTGATGCTGATTTCCATATTCCCAATAATCTGGCGCACAGGAAGTTCCTCAGAGTTCCTTCAGGATAAGCCTTCTGTTACAACGTCCTGCCTTTCAGTCTGTCCCTGTCGCCTCGCACGTTCACCAAGTGCATGGAAGTTGCACTCACCCTACTGGGGCAGAAGGGCATTCAAGTTTTCAATTATCTTGACGATTGCCTTGCTGGTGCACCATTGGAAGTCATAGCGAGGAGCCATATGGAGATCATATTGTCTCACCTGGCAGCACTTGACTTGCATTTTAATGTGGAGAAAAGCTGCCTGGTTCCAACCAGTGTTGTCGAGTACTTGGGGCTCACCAGGGATCCAGTTGCCATGAGGGCATCCCTGACTCCAAAGAGAAGGCATACTATCAATGCATCAAGAGCTGCATCTCGCAGAGGACTGTGTCAGTGCAACAGTGCCAGAGGATCTTGGATCTCTTTGCTGCAGTTTCCCAGGTAGTGCTACTGGGTCTTTTACATACTCGTCCCCTTCAGTGGTGGCTCATGCTTCAGAAGGTGGTTTTGCCCAGAGACAAAAGGAGGAGGGTAGTTCTTTCTGAAGAGGGCCTCGTGGTTCTCAGGTTGTGAAGACACTCCTCAGCAGTCCAAGATGGTCTTCCCTGGGCCAAGAGGGCTGCAGGGGGACCATTACAGCCAACGTCTCCCTAACAGGCTGGGGTGCAGTCTGGGAGGGCAGCTTTGTTCGGGGACATTGGGTTCCAGTTCAGTAGTCTTGGCATATAATCATCTTGGTATGGAGGCGTCTGCATCCAGAGATGGTTGAGCAGATCTGGCTTTGGTTGGTCAGGTGGAAGCAGACCTGTTTGTGATGGCAGAGAACACCCACTGTGCTCTCCTGGCCTCAATGCATGGCCTGCCAGGTCCACTAGGTGCAGATGCTCAGGGTGTTGCTTGGCCTCCAGTGAAACTGTTGCATTTCCACTACTACCTCTTCTGCCAGCTTTCCTCACGAAGGTGAGGCTACTGTCTGTTCAAGTAATTTTAATGGCCCCGAATTGGCTACAAAGACCGTGGATGGTGGAAATCCATGAGATGTTGGGGGGCCTTTCCCAATCGGATGGGATGTGCTCTCACAGACACAGGGCAGGATTTGGTATATCAATCCCCCGCTCCTGAGGCTTCATGCATGGCCCTTGAACAGGAGCGATTGTGTAAACTTGGCTTCAAGAAGGAAGTTATAGATGCCGTGCAGGCTTCATGGGTCCATCTACCCAGCTGCAATGAAGTGTGAAGTGGAAAGTGTTTTGAACTGGTGTCGGAACAAGGGTGAGAATTCCTTGACATGTCACATCTCTGTCATCTTGTTGTTGTTTTTTTTCCTCCAGTACCTCTTTGCCGAGGTTGGGGGAGTCAACAAACAGGGGCTACCTGGCAGCAGTGTCAGCTGCCCATGAGAAATGTGATGGCTTTTCACCTGGGGCACATTCCTTGGCTAAGCAAGGTTTGAGGGGCGTGAGACGGAGCCACTCATCCCGGCGTCCTTGCTGACCACTTGGGATCTCCAGGCAGTTCTCAGGGTTCTATGCTTGCCCTCTTTTGAGTCACTCTCCATTGCTGACCTTCGTCTGATCTCTGTTGAAGACTGCTTTCTCTTGGCAGTTGCCTCGGCCAAGAGGGTCAGTGAATTGAATGTGGTTGCTGTGGAGGCAGCATGTCTTAGGTTTGATGGTGACTGGGTGGCTCACCTGCAGCCCAACCCAGCTTTTCAACCCAAAGTGCTACTAGTGGGGTTGTTTTTCCCACCCTCTCATGCTTCAAGCCTCCTACCCTTCCGCATACACTTCTACGGAGGCTGAGAGGCTCCTTAGTTGTGCCGGTAGGGCCTTTTAAGTTATGTTGACCGGACGAGGTCTGTCCGCTCTTCAGGCAAGCTTTTTGTGTTCTATGGTGAGTCCACAATGGGCAGGCCTGCCTCTAAGCAGCACCTATCCGATTGGATAGTAGATCTGATTGCTTTCGCATATGTGCAGGTTGGAGCGGAACCATCAGTTGAGCTGGTGGCTCACTCGACACAGGGATTGGCCACTGCGTGGGCGTTGTTTAGGGGTGCACCCCTGGA
The DNA here is from genome assembly GCA_020510985.1 of Pholidichthys leucotaenia. Lineage (NCBI taxonomy): Eukaryota > Metazoa > Chordata > Actinopteri > Cichliformes > Pholidichthyidae > Pholidichthys > Pholidichthys leucotaenia. Next base: position 162,277,281 of record CM035847.1, read on the forward strand.
AAATATATGTGCAGCAGCTGGCTGGGCTTCTTCCTCAACGTGTTCCTGTTTCTATAGGTTCAACCTTGCCTCGTCAGTCATTCCCTCATCTGTTCTGGGGGTCACAGCAGATTCTTAAGTTGCATCTTGGTTTTCTCTCATGTAAGCCGGCATGTGTGCCTTGTCCTCGAAAGATTTTTGTTTCAGCTCCGGTTACCTGCAGGAACTGGCTTAACTTGTGTGAACTCAGTTAAATACAGTAAAGAAGCCAAACTCATCTTATTGTGTTTTTGCTTAATGGCGTAATTGGGGCATTGTGCCCCTTTGGCCTGTGGGTGACGCCACCTCCATTCTCCTCAGGACTCATTTGGTATACGGTTGCCACGTTGTTACAGGTTCACTGAAATGAAATAAAACATATGTTTACAGATGTAAAAGCGGTTTTATGAATGAAAGTGAACCTGTAACCATTCATTCTGTAACCTGCCCTTCGTCAGTGGAGGCAGGCTCCTCCCAGTCGTTATAGAGGAAGAATGGGTGTATGCAAGGGATATATATATGTGTGTGTGTGTAAGATAAGATAAGATAAGATAAGATAAGCCTTTATTAGTCCCACAATGGGGAAATTCCAGGATTGCAACAGCACAGGGATAGCAACACTCAGAGCAACAATCAGAAGGCAAGAAAAAACAAGAGCAGCTAGTATACATATGTACATATTAATATAAATATATATATATATATATATATATATATATATATATATATATATAGAGAGAGAGAGAGAGAGAGAGAGAGAGAGAGAGAGAGAGAGAGAGAGAGTGCGGAGCATTGTGGTTGGTGGATGTGCAGCAGAAAGTCTAAGCTCTCTCTCCGCGGACGCGGCGGGCCAGTTGGATGTCTTTGGGCATGATGGTGACCCTCTTGGCGTGGATGGCGCACAGGTTGGTGTCCTCGAAGAGACCCACCAGGTAGGCCTTGCTGGTCTCCTGCAGAACCATGACGGCGGAGCTCTGGAAGCGCAGGTCGGTCTTGAAGTCCTGAGCGATCTCCCTCGCCAGGCGCTGGAAGGGCAGCTTACGGATGAGCAGCTCCGTGGATTTCCGGTAGCGACAGATCTCTCTCAGAGCCACAGTACTGGGCCTGTAACGGTGAGGCTTCTTCACTCCGCCGGTGGCCGGAGCGCTTTTCCGAGCAGCGTATATATATATGCTTTTCCGAGCAGTGTATCGTCGTCGGCCTGCGTCGGTCTATGATGACCATGGAAGAGAATCCTAAACGTCTACTCTGCTGGAACAGCACCGCCTGTGGCTGAACAGGCCGATGCGCACCGGTGTTCTACCTTCCAGCGTTGGGCGTTGGTAGGATTCAAGCCTGGGCAGGAAGATATGGAGGACAAGACGTTACCCATGCAGCATGATCCCCCTCTCCACGTCACTGATGAATCCAAAGGAACAGCAGGGCTGCTATAGTTTGGCACCAGCGCCGTCGCAGGAGCTGCCAGAACGATGTTGAGCACAACAGAGAACTGCCTTAGGGGCTCTGACTCCGGATTTTTCCTCAGGGTTGACTCCCGAAGCCTTTCCCGTGACCGGGTGTGCCGCAAGGCAGCAGAGGTTTGAAATCAGGGTTTACCTTCCCCTAGATGGGCTACCTTCCCAGGTTGACGAGCCACCTTCTACCCGAAGCATCTGGTTTTAAGGCGCCAGAGGTCCACCCTCGCCCCTTCTCGTATTAGTAAAAGCAGTTCCGCCGGGCTTAGAGACTAAACCACACGGGCAGGCTAGGAGTTGGACTTAGTTGTCAGAGGCTTTTCGAGATGCACGCCGTAAGGAGCATTTTATGAGCACTGGGAGCTTAACACCAGTGCCACTCCTGGCTATGACAACCTTGGAACTGCTTTTCCGCTTTTCCGAGCAGCATATATATATATATATATATATATATATATATATATATATATATATATATATATATATATATATACATATATATATGTAAGGTGAGCATCCAAAGGTGTGATTAATTCCGTATAATGCTCCTGTCCCGAGGATCATAGTCACAAGGTAATGGGTTCACTTTCATTCAGAAAACCACGTTTACATCCGTAAACAAACGTTTTACAGAGCGGTATCACACAATGACCTCTTGAAGAAGCCCTGGTGGACCGACCATGACTGCTACTCACTCGGTATTTGATGTATTCATTCAGGGGTGGTTGAGCCAGACCATGTAGGATTATATACTGTACATCAAGCAGGCAGCTTTGAATTTTTTTTTTTTAATTCTCAGAGGACAGAAGGTTGTACCTAGGTAGAATATTGCAATGGTGGTATGTGAGAGGCTTTTTATCTAACGTTTTCAGAGCATTTTTATAAAGGGATTTAATTGGTTTGAGAGTTCCTACTCCTGCCAATGACCAGCTGGTAATACAATAGTTCAGATATTAAAAGATTATTGAGTGTAAAAACATCATAGCGGCTCTGTCTGTAAGCGACCTTCTGATTTGTCTGAAGTTGTGAATATTAAATTTTAATGTTTCAGTGACCATTTTGATATGGCTCTTGAATGAGAGTGTGGAGTCCAAAGTCACACCCAGGTATTTGAATTCCTTGACAACATTTAGTTCTTCTCCTCCTATGTAAATGTTAGAATGTGTAATAGTAGTAGGGGATTTTGAATAAAAACATACATTCAGTTTTATCTACATTTAAGAGAGAGATAGGACGTGGTGAGACAGTGTTGAACATGTGTCAGAGCTGATGAGAGTGCAATCGCAGCTTCTTCAGGATTTTTTGCTGTAGTAAAAATAACATTATCCATGTACAGCTGAGCATTAACACCTTTACAGACATCTGGGAGATCATTTCTGTAACTTTGGAGATAACTGGTCAGATGCTGATTGGTCTGTAATTAATCATAGTGGTTCTAACGCTTGACTTGAAAACTGGGGTAACTGTTGCCAGCTTCCAAGTCAAAGGAACACTACAGTGTTTTATTGATAAATTAATTAAATGCATGATTGGGTGAATCATGGTGTCCTTCTGGGGTTTTAAAAAACTGGCATCCAATCCATTAATATCCTTAGCTCTGGAGTGGTTCAAGGAGCTGATGATGCTGCCTACCTTGGTAGGCAAAAGCTGGCTGACTGTTATTTAATGGGTTGGAGATGCAGTCAGCAGGAGAAAAATGTTTACATATATCTTCTACATATTTTATAAAGAATGTGTTTACCTCCATGGCTAGAATAGTAGGGTCTTTCATCAGCTGATTAATATTTAGCTCAAGGTTTTTGTTAATAAAAAAAAGTTAATTTATTAATATTTTGCCAGATCTTTTTTTCCCATTCCCATTTGCACTCTCAGTGATGTTAATGAAAAAGTTAGCTTTGACCCTACGCAGCTCTGAAGTAACTTTGTTTCTTGCTGATGTGAAGTTTTGCCTGTCTATTATTAACCCAGATTTAACCTTTTTTTTAAGTAGCTAATCCCTCCTTTTCATTAATTTAAGAAAAAATTGCCAATTTTGCCATGGAAGCAAAATATTTTTTTTTTTCTTTTTCTAAGGCTCCCTTTCTTCGAGAAGGACGGAATCACCTCTTTAGGCACTTTTCCACAAGTATCACCTTAGCTTTACTTACTTTTACTTTACTCAGTTTCTCGCTCTTTCCACAGTACCCTACACGCTTTAACCGATACGATTTTCGTGCCAGTTTAGGGGCAGGGGACAAGCGAGAAAAAGCGAGGTGTGATTTTTCGTCAATCGACTGCTAGCCGCTGATTGGTCAGTGCGTAACGTCACAGAGAGAGCGTCCGTTTTCAGTTTTCTGTTGAAGCTGCACGACCGCCATTTGTAATCGGTCACGGAGTGAATATGATATTAATAGAGACAGCGTTGTAGGTTAGGTTTTGCGGAAATCTACACCGTGGTCCAACGAAGAGGTGCGGGGTTTTGTCTGCTTGCTGGCAGATCCACAGTCAGAAGAGTGATCCGGACCCTACAGATGACTGCGCAGAATAGAACCGTACTACTGACAAGCTGAATACGAAGTTGAGAGAACCATCCATGGTGAGTGATTTGTAATATTGTGCATCTGTTTGCTTATTTATCCTGTTGGTGGTAAGCTCACTTTTGAGCCATACAGCCGCGTTCTGTGCTGGCTAACTCGTTGTAGCTAACAAATTTTGGCTAGTAGCTAGATAATACCAACTGTTGATTTGCGCTTGTTTTCTCCTAAATATTCTCTTGTGAGAACAAAAGATGAAATATATCAATCCTGGTTATAGTCCTGGTTTTTGTTTTGTATTGCACTTGGTGCTGCGCATTAAATTGTGTGCAATTTAATGCCGTTTTTTGCTGGCTAACTCGTTTTAGCTAACGAGTTTTGGCTAGTAGCTAGATAATACCCACTGTTGATTCACGCTTGTTTTCTCCTAAACATTTGCTTGTAAGAGCAATACGATGAAATATATCCATCCTGGTTATAGTCCTGGTTTTTGTTTTGCATTAAATTGTGTGCAATTTAATGCTAGAATGTGTTTCCACATGCCAGGGGTTAGCTTCCCTGTTTATAGTGGATACTGGTGAGATCACAGGAGCCGGAATCTCAACAATATAAAAGGGCTTTTTCAAACCAGTGATTTATAAAGTCATTCATATAATTTTCTAAAGTGTCAGAAAGAGAAATCCATATATTATATCATTCATTACACAGACCATGATATATTTCAAGCATTTATTTATTTTAATTTGGGTGCTTATGGCTTATAGCCCCTGAAAACCCCAAATTCCATTTGGCAAAAAATTAGAATATTACATAAACTTTAAAAAATAGTTTTTAAATAGAAATGTGGGCCGATGAGGTGTTGGTTAATATGGGCTGTAGCCATAATCATCAATATTAAAATAAACACTTTCAATATATAACTGTCCCTGTAATGAATCTATATATGGGTTTCACTTTCTTAAATGAGTGACAAAAATATTGAACTTTTTCATGATATTCTAATTTTTGAGATGTGCCTGTATAAGTGTTGAACTTGCTTGAAAAAACTAAACACCATCCATTTCTGTCGTTCGTCTAGGCAGGAGGGAATCAGCCGCTCAACAACGGACGTCGCCACTGTGGAAATACTGAAATCCTTTGCTTTTATAGGTAAGTGGCAAAACCAAATTAGCACAATTTCCACTTAATGTAAAAGGGACTGAACTGAGATTTATTTGATTGTGTGAGTATTAATTACAGAATAACTGAAAAAGACTGGCGCATCAACTGTAAAATAAACCACTTGTTAATGTATTTGTCAGATCACTTGTGTGATCCTTTGTGAGTTATGTTCATAACTGTATCTTTTGGGGAATGGCAGTTGTTCAGTCATCAATATAGTTTAGTTTATATGTGTAGTTTATACTCTATCATCAATAAAGTCATGCAGTAACAGGACACATTACAAATATTTGAGACCCATTGTAGTGCTTCCTTTTATATTTTAGCAATGCAAGTACAAAACACCACCCACACTTGAAGCCAGTGCAAGAAGAGACACTTTTACATTCCAGACAAACTTTTATTGATAAAAACTCCATATTTTGACTGAGCGACTCCATAATCTGTGATGCACACCTTCAGTTAAAGTACTAGATTCCATTCCAGTGAATGTATTAATTCATTCTGATTGCTGAGGCCACAGTAAAAGCAGATGACTTTAAATGCAACCCAGCCCTTGTAAAATCGACTTTACATCAGTGCAGCTATATGAAAATTGTGGTTAAATACAACAACGAAGTACTTTATTGTCACATTGGAATCGGAATCGCTGCTGTTTGTTTTTTCTTTTGAATTCTTGGATGGAATATGGGTGGGCAATATAAGCTGCATCTTCAGCCATCACCCATTTCAGATAACCTTTGTTGAACTGTGTAATCAGAGGAGTTATTGTTTAATTCGACCTTATTAAATTTTTTTCCCCCTTTGTTATATTATTGTATTTTCTTTAAATCTATCCGAAATAAAGATTCATTCATTCACATTCCACCACTGGCTTTTAGCAACAAGTGTATTTCCCAAATATGTTTTAAACTTCATTTATTTAACCTCCACACATTTCTGTCTTTTGTCTAGGCAAGAGGGAAACGATCGATCCACCCCAAACTGGACCTTGCGTCACTATTTACAGAGATGCAGGCCTAAGATCTGCTGATCTGAGACCAGTGTGAGCTGCACATCCCAGCTGCTGAGTGACCCAGTCTGACAGTTTGAGTTTTGCACATTCTGAATAATCTGGAATTTGCTGCTGATTGTAATAAACAATTTAGTGACTTATGTGTTTGCATCATGATTTCTATTTTTGTCTTTTAATACACTTGTGGGAAAAGAGTCAATAGTACAAACCCTTAATGGGTGACCTTGAAAATAATGACTAATTTTTAAGACATTTATGTCACATGGTGGTAACCTTCACATATAAAAAAGAGACATCTGCAAAAACTTCAGAGGTTTGTCAGTGCAATACTACATGAATGCATGTATAGTACATTGTTGATGCAGAGAATATATATTTCTACAGTATATGTATCGAGTAAATCAAGCATTTTCCATGTAACCTTGTGACTGCATTATTTTAATTGCTTTTAATGCTAGATCAAGTTTGTTTTGGCCTAAAATGCATCATAACTGTCAAATACATCTTATTATACCGAACTCAGTAATGTTTACTTTTGAATATACATTTTGTGGCTAATATAGTTATTAACCTGGCGATCGAGTTGTGTCAGCTGATCATTTTTTGCTATGACAACATCTCAGACTCAGTGCAGCTGAAGCAGGTACGTCCATGATGTCTCAACAGTCCAGGATTTTCACGCAGATCAGAGCAATTTTTTTTCCCACAATATTTTTATTGAACCTTTTTTTTTTTTTTTTTTACAAATAGCACACACAGTCAGACACTAACACAAAAGTAATTTAAAAACTAAACAATAAAATGACAAAAAAAGGTTAAAAAACAGAAACCATTAACAAAAACAAGTCAACAATGTTTCTCTGTTTAGGTAATCTATTACATTAGAATACATAATATACATTCACCAGCTTGGAATTTGCAAGGTCCACACATATCATTCACCTTCTTCAGAAGTTACGTTTACTTAATTTACATAATCAATGAAAGGTCTCCATATATTCTCAAACACATTTCCTTTGATTTCAGTATGTATGTTATTCTTTCTAGTGGAAACCAAAAGTGAGTTGGTTGTAGTCATTTTTCTAAGGTGTTTTGACGTGTAATTACCCATCCCTGAACACATATGCCTTATAAATATCAAGAGATGGGAAAATGATACTCAAATGACACTCAACATGCAAAATGGTGCTACAGTTGGATTGCCTTTCTTTAAAATTTTTAAAGTTATTTTGTAAGTAAAAGTGGGCTAGGATTAACTGGAAATATAACAAGTTTCCACATATAATTCCAAGGTCAATTGGCAATTCAATCAAACCAAAAAGGAGTTGTTCAGCTGCTGCATTTTTCTGCAGTCATTTTCTACGGTGTTTTAGCGTGTAATTTCCCATCCCTGAACACATATCCTTTAAAAAGAACTATCAATGGGAAAATGATACACAAAAACAAGAATTTTACAACAGTTGAATTGGCTTTTTTTAAAGTAATTTAAATTATTTTGTACGTAAAATAGGGCTATGATTAATTGGAAATATAACAAGTATCCACATATAAGTTCTTCATATAAGTTATAAGGAAGTTCTGCAACCACTGTATGCTTGAGAAGCTGGGAACAACATTCTCCCACCACTGCGAGCTACGGTTTACTGCCCAGGTCCATGGTCTGCAGCGTTGATTTTGCAACAATGCAGCCAACTAGAACACACACACAGCATACATATTAATACTGATAACCTGGCGACATCAAAATGCTGTACACAACAATGACATGATGATAAAATGACAATAGAAAGCATTAAATTATCAAAAACTTTTTCCTCGTGTGCCTGATATGCTGGGTAATTAAGCTCTCTGCTTCATATTCCCCAATGGCAACAATGAGTCTCTGGTACTGCTCCAACGTGTGTTCTCTCAATGCACGTCGTCTTCTCCTGTAAAAATCTCTTCTCCGCTTAAAAACATTCATTGTGTTCAAAAGCCAGAGAAGAACCAACGTGGAAATCCTCCGCTCGTAATCCGCCATTTTCTTTGTTGTGAAGACGTCGGTCACCGGAGATGACGTCAGCAGAGTATGGGGCCGCCTCAATCCCGCCCACTACAGAGTTTACGCGGCTTTACAGCGTTGTAATGGGTCAACAACCCAGGGAGAAAGAAGTAGTGGAGAATCGAAACAAGTAAAAAAGAACTGTGACTATGGAAAAGAGCCATTTGATATTACTGACTAGTATCTTACTACAGAGATCAGTATCCTCACAGGAAAGTACATTATCCCAGTTTATTTCTTTTAGTGCTCTTTCAAAGTTCTGTTGTTGGCTTTTGGGAATAGTGTTTATATTTGGTTGTTTACCGAAGGAGATGGTAGGTGAGTTAATAAAGTGTGTTTTCTATAGGTTTTCTTGAAAAGAAAATTGCATTATGGTCAGAGATTCCAGTTAATAGAATATGGGTTTTAATGATTCTGTTAGGTTTATTTGTGAAACACAGATCAATTAAAGATTTTGAGTGATTTGTGATTCTAGTGGGTTGTTTGATTAGTTGGGTAAAGTTGTAATGATCAGTGATAGATTTCAGTTTTTTTTTTTTTCTGTCCTTCTTGTCATTCCAGTTTACGTTGAAGTCTCCTAGTAAAATTATTTCTTTTTTGTGGTAGCAGAAATTAGGGACAGCTTTAATGTGATCATAGAACTCATTTGTGGCTGAATGTTGGCGGTAGAGACAGATGACCATTACAATCATTTCACTAGAGAGGCAGATGTCTACGCCAACACATTCTAAATTAACATAATTTGGCCATATGATCTGGTTACACTTCAGGTTTTCTCTAACATATAATAAAACACCATCTCCTTTCCCCTGTTCCCTCTCTTATCTGAAGATGTTATAGCCAGGCAATATTATGGCTGCCTCAGGTGAAGAGGTAGTTAACCATGTTTCAGACAGACCCAAAAAAATCAATATTCGAGTTACATAACAAGTGTTCAAGATGCTCCCGTTTTGATATCATACTGCGGACATTTAAATGACCTCCAAGCAAACCCCCTTTTTTCAATACAGGGTCCCAGATTGTTCTTGCATGATTTAATTTACTTAAAATTTTAATGACAGGTGCATTTTCATTATGGGGTTTCTGTATTTGGCTATACTGGAGATCGGGGCAGTTGTATTGCTGTCTGTCTGTGATAGAATCGGTGAAGAAGCTCGCCACTGGTTGTGATGTCATGATCTCACATTGCCACTTGAGCCCGCCAGATGGGAGGCCATCACCGCCGCGTCAGTGTATGGTCCTGCCGGGAGAGTCATCACCGCCGGAGTGCTGCTAGGAGCTGCTGGGGGAGCGATTCCTGCTGTGTCACTGTGCAGGTGAACCAGGGGGTGAGCCACCACTGCAACGCCATTACATGGACCCACCGGGAGGAAGGCCATCATGTCCGTGCCGGTAGATGGACACATCAGGGAAGTCTTCACCACCATGCCGCCAAATATTTGTGACTTTGCTTTGGGACAACGATTGGGTGTTTCATTTTTGACTCAGTGGTGGCATGCTCGAGACGACCACCAACCCGCAATAGTCCATCGCTGATGTAGGAGTCAAGGTTCAAGATTGGACTGGATGTAGGGAGTTCTTTAGTTGTCTGAAGAGCAGCATACTCATCTGGATGTGCCTCCTGTATTCACAGACATTTTTAACACCTCCCTTAAGTTATGCCACGTGCCATCCTGCCTCAAATCCTCCACCATCATCCCTGTCCCCAAGAAGCCACGGATCACTGGACTTAATGACTACAGACCTGTAGCGCTCACCTCTGTAGTCATGAAGTCCTTTGAGCGCCTGGTCCTGTCCCACCTCAAGTCCATCACCACCCCTCTCCTGGACCCGCTGCAGTTTGCCTACCGAGCCAACAGGTCTGTAGACGATGCAGTCAACCTGGCCCTCCACTCCATCCTGCAGCACCTGGACTCCCCGGGAACCTACGCCAGGATCCTGTTTGTGGACTTCAGCTCCGCATTCAACACCATCCGCCCCGCTCTGCTCCGGGACAAGCTGTCCCTGCTCAACGTGCCTGACTCCCTCTGCAGGTGGATCATCGACTTCCTGACGGACCGGAGGCAGCATGTGCGGCTGGGAAAGACTGTCTCAGACTATACTAGCATCAGCACCGGATCACCCCAGGGCTGTGTACTTTCCCCCCTACTCTTCTCCCTTTATACCAACTCCTGCACCTCCAGCCACCAGTCTGTCAAGTTGATCAAGTTTGCGGACGACACCACCCTCATCGGGCTCATCTCCAACGGCGATGAGTCCGCCTACAGGAGAGAGGTGGCCCAGCTGGCGTCCTGGTGCAGCAATAACAACCTGCAGCTGAACGCTCTGAAGACAGTGGAGATGATTGTAGACTTCAGGAAAGTCACTACTCCTCTGCCCCCCCTCACCCTCTCAGGCTCTCCCATCACCACTGCTGATTCCTTCCGCTTCCTAGGCACTACCATCACCAGGGACCTCAAATGGGAGCTGACCATCAGCTCACTCATCAAAAAAGCCCAGCAGAGGATGTTCTTCCTGCGGCAGATGAGGAAGCTCAAGCTACCCACCAAGATGTTAGTGCAGTTCTACACAGCCATCATCGAGTCCATCCTCACCACCTCCATAACCGTGTGGTACGCAGGAGCCACTGCCAGGGACAGACTAAGGCTGCAGCGCGTCGTGCGCACTGCTGAGAAGGTGATCGGCTGCAAGCTCCCATCTCTCCAGGATCTGTACATCTCCAGGACCCGGAGGCGTGCTGGCCGGATCATAGCCGATCCCTCACACCCTGGTCACGTACTGTTTGCCCCCCTCCCCTCTGGTAGAAGACTTCGGTCCATCCAGACTAAAACCTCCCGTCACATGAACAGCTTCTTCCCCTCTGCCATTAGACTGCTGAACACTAAGTGACTCTCGTGCACCATGTACAGCAGCTCAACCAGACTCATGTCAATCATCACTGTTTTCTTCCTGCATTACCGACTGCACTATATAGTTCTCCACAGTATCTGCTGCTGGCTAATATATATTTTAACTGTTGACCAGTATCACTTAATCTTATCCTACACTTTATTACATGTATAGTTTATTTCTCTTATCTTATCATGTTTAATGTTGCAGCATTATACCGAGACAAATTCCTAGTTTGTGTACTACATGAACAATGGCAATAAACCTGATTCTGATTCTGATTCTGATTCTGATTCTCATTTTTCACAAATTTGAAGATGAGTCTCTTGATGGCATCCTTTACAAGCATGGTGTGACGTATCTGTAGTGCCTGGCATATGGGAACGTGCCTGGTGAATTAAGAACGAAACAGCTCTCAGCACAGAATCCCAAGTGGAAAAGCATTGGAATCTTTCAGTGCCAAAATTGTTGGTGGTTTCAATGTGTGTAGCAAGAGCAGATACTTTTGGTCTGACATCTGCATCCGTATCAGGATCAATCAGTTCAAAATATTCAGGTGCTTTGGGCTGTGATGGCTTGTACAGAAAGTCTGGTCCTCTGAACCACGTAGTTTTCATGAGCTGAGAGATGGGCACAGACCTGGTGGCTAAATCAGCCGAGTTCTGTTCAGAAGGCACATAATGCCATTGGTCAGGAGAAGTTGTCTGTCATATGCGGTGTACATGATTGTGTACATACACATAGAAACACTTTGAGTTGTTACATACTGTATATATCCCTGGACCACTTTGTTGTCACAACAGAATCTCACAACATCTGGCTTGTGACCCAGTTTATCCAGGATGAGCTCAGCCACCTCAACAGCTTGTACAGCTTCACACAGCTCAAGACCCGGAATAGTAAGTAAGTAAGTAAATAAAATTTATTTATATAGCACTTTTCACAGAAAGAATCACAAAGTGCTTCACAATAAAATAAAACACACAATCAAAAATACAACAATAAAGGCATTGAAAAATAAAACATTAAAAACACAAAAACCATAATCCATAACCAAACTAAAAAGCCTGTTTAAACAGCAATGTCTTCAGCTGCTTTTTAAAAGTGTCAACAGTCTACTGTGAGCAAAGACAGCAGTAGAGCATTTCACAATTTTGGTGCCGCTGCCTGAAAGGCTCTATCACCTTGAGTTTTAAAATGGGTTTGAAGGGCAGCCAGTAAAAGTTAATCTGAGGACCTCAAAGACCGTGAGGGGTTATACACTTTAACCAGCTCAGTGATGTGTTTAGGGGCCTGATCATGAATAGCTCTAAAAACAAGAACTAAAATTTTAAACTGAATCCTAAAACCAACTGGGAGCCAGTGAAGTGCTGCTAAAACCAGTGTAATGTGAGTCGTTTTCTTAGTGTGAGTTAAAAGTCTAGCAGGCAAATTTTGGCCAGCCTGGAGGTGTTGAATATGCTTTTGGCTCAGACAGGTAAAATGACTATAACAATAGTCTAAGCGAGAAGAAATAAAAGCATGAAAAATCATCTCAGGTTCCGCCTTCAACACCAGGGTTCTCAACTTAGAAATATTCTTCAGATGGAAGAAAAAATTTCTAATTGATTAATGTGGTGCTCAAGAAAAATACCTAAGTCAAAACTAACACCAAGATTCCGAAGACTCGCCTGGACAGAGGAACCTATGGTACCCATGTGGTGCTTAATAAGCGGGATCTTGTTTTCAGGAACGATAATTAATGTCTCTGTCTTGTCTGATTTAAGCTGTAAAAAGCTTGCACTTAACCACTGTTTGATGTTAGACAAGCAGTTAGTTAAAAATGACAACATGTGAAACTCAGACTCTTTAAAAGAGCAACACAACTGAATATCGTCAGCATAAAGATGATAAGAAATATCTTTGAACTGGCTAATTGTCCATCCCAGTGGCAAAATGTAAATTAGAAATAAAATGGGTCCTATGACTGAGCCTATTCTGGTTCTTTTAAAACAGAACCAGACAACCCTAGCTCTTTGAGTCTGTTGATCATTATACAGTGATCAACAGTATCAAAGGCAGAAGAAAACAGAATTGTGTATTTACCAGTGTCAGCCACCATCATAATGTCACTGGAGACTCTGACTAAAGTTGTTTCAGTAGAATGATTTTTCTGAAAGCCCAAGTGAAATTTATCCATGATATTACAATTTGCCAAAAATGACAAAAGCTGCTCAGCCACTACCTTTTCCAATTTTTTTGATATGAAAAGGAGTTTAGAGATTGGCCTATAATTATTTGGCTGTGATGGATCCAAACTCGGCTAGTGGGCTCTGGCTGTGGTGACAGCTTTGTTTTCCTGAGCACAAATCCGACTTCACAATGTCCCTCATCAGTGACAGCTCATAAATATGCTGCTGCCCCTATGGCCCAGTATGAGGCAACAGAGAAGATGCAGAGCTCTGTGTAGACGGATCTTGAGAGTGACATTGGTACATAGCAGCAGGGTACATGAAAGCTACTCAGTTCCTGCAGGGATGCTTTCCATATGTTCCATTTGCTCATCCCTTCCTCAGCAAGAGGATCAGCCCAACCTTGGACTCCTGTGGACAACTCTCGCAACAACTGTCTCCCCCTAATTGTCACTGGAGCTGCCATTCCCAAGGGGTCAAAGATGCTGTTGATGATAGACAGCACACCTCGATAGATGTAAGGTTTGTCGGAGAGGGCTACCTGGAAGGTAAAAAGTGTCTTTGGTTATGTCCCAACACAAACCCAGGTTTCTTTGGGTAGGCAGTGGTTTATTCTCAAGACTCAAGTCTTTTATGTCTGAGGCTAGATCTTCAGGGTTAAAAACCTGCATCACAGCAACGCTGTTTGATATGATTTTGTGCAATTTTAGATTTGATTCTCCAAGCGATGCACAGGTACATTTCAGCAGGTTTATGGCTGCAGACACTGTGGGGAGTGATATGATGCCATCATCTATATAGAAATGCCTCTCAACAAACAACAGTATCAGCTCCATACTTCAGTTCATCTTTCTGAGCAGCTCGCCGAAGACCATAGATGGCCACTGCGGGGAGGGGCTATTTCTGAAGACATGCACACACACACAGTATTCTTCTACCTGCTTGGACAGGTCATTGTCTTTGTGCGGCAAGAACCTCAACAAGTTTCAGTGTTCAGGTCTAACCAGGAATCCATAAAACATTTGTTGGATATCGGCGGTTACAGCAACAAGGTCCTTCCTGAACCTCAGCAGCACACCCAATAGAGTATTGTTTAGATCAGGGCCTGTCAGTAAGACTGAGCTGAGTGAGACACCATCATGCTGAGGGCTTGAGTCAAACATGACTCATATCTTTCCTGGCTTCTGTGGATGGTATACTCCAAAAATGGGCAGGTACCAGCATTCTTGGTCATCTTCGATGGGCGGTGCTTTTTCTGCATGGTTGTTCTCAAACAACTTTTTTCTAAACTCAATAAACTGCTACTTCATCTCAGTGTTTTTAATTAAAGTGCACTGTAGGGAACCAAGATGGGACAACTCTTGCTCTCTGTTGTTTGGGAGTTCAGAACAAGTGCTTTGGTTTTGGTGTATGTGTAAAGAGGCCACATCTGTGCTGACCCTGAGGGAAAGCTTTCACTAAACATACCTTTGAGCAGGATCAAGCACCATTGCCTTTCTTCTTCTTCTTTTAGATTTGATTGACGGTTGGCAACCAGCTTACAGGTCCATTACCACCACCGACTCTATCTTCAGACATCACTCTACTCTATTCAGACATCACTCCCATCAACCATAAATCCACCATTGCCTTTATCACAGATTTCAGTGCATCGTGACGTTACCTCAAGTGGCGCGCTGTGTTGAGGTTCTGTCTCTGGTTCTTGTGTGTTTGGCTGAAGAGAAGGCTGTGAATCAGGATGCATAGCAGAACAGTGTCTCTCACTTAGACACTCACTGCACTTCAGTGTTACTGGGCAGTTTTTGCCAAATGGTTAGGTGAGCAGCACTTAAAGCACCTTTCATGTTCTTTAAGGATGTTTTTCCTTTTGCTTCCTTCAAAACGCTGAGTACAGCTGGAGAAGATGAAGTTTGGGTCATTTCTGGCTTTAGCCTGGCCATGAACAAAGTCAACGAAGAATGAAAAAGGGGGAAAGGCCACATTGTGTTATTCTTTGTATGATAAACTGGTGAGAAGCCACTATTCCTGCTGGCCTGGAGGTAACTTCTCTACTATTGATCTTATTCCACATGAAGTGTCAAGATAAGCAAGGCCTGGAAAATAACCCTTATTTTCAGCTGCTAACATCTCCATGAGTAGATCGTTGAGTTCTCTCAGTTTTGTGTTGTCTGTGGAACACAGAGAGGGAAGTTAAACAACCGTTTAAAGAGGGCATTCTCCACTATTTCAGGTGTTGTATAGCATTCATGAAGCCTGTCCCATGACAAATCAAGTGCAGCTTGGGGGTTTGTTACATAAACAGCACAGATCCTTTTGACATGCTCAGAAGATTCTTTACCAAGCCACTTCATGAGAAGATCTAATTCTTCACTGCAGGTGACTCCCAAATCCTGTATTGTGTTTAGAAAGGAGGTTCTCAATGTCCTGAAAATTTCTGGTGTATCATCAAATTTTGAGAGACCAGTGGTTACTAATTCTCTGTGCACCAGAGACTTAGCAAAGTCTAGCATTGGTGGGTTGCTAGCAAAAAGAGAACAGTAGGGTTCACATCATCTGTATGGATTATCTGGTGGCCTAGTTGAAGGGATTTGATTTGTTGCACATTCGTACTTATTAACTAAAGGCGTGAAGACATTATGTACAGAGGCTTCTTCTTTAACTACAGGTGATGTTTTTAGTGCGGGATATTTTGCAGTGCAGGAGCTTTCATTTTGCAGCGGCAAGGTAAAAGGGTGCATGCTGAGCTGTGTTTGGCACTGCACATACTCTTCAGTTCTTTGTCTCACCACCTGTCGTGCCACAGCACTTATCATGCTTCATGCGTCTTCATGTTCCATAGCTGCAGCCGCTTCTAATACATATGCTTTTGCACAAGCAGCTACTGCCTCTTTTTCTACCTCTAGGGCTTCCAAATGCATGCATCAAGTATAGCTTCTTGCAGATGTAGTCTTTCTTTCTTTCTTTTTTTTTTTTTAAACTCAAGCTCTTTCTTAGCAAAAGCCACCTTGCTTAGTGCAGCTTCAGCTGAGGCTCTGGCTCTGGCATCTGTTTCAGCAAATGGGGATTTTGAAGAGCATGACTGTTTAGAACCAGATTTTGACATTGATTTGACTGAAGATTTGGAGGAGGATGAGCTCTTATGACTAGATTCTAATTTTGCATTTCCATCTGTTACATGGGAGGTAGAGTCCATGGTTGCATCTTCAAATATTTTCTTTCAATCAATCAATCAAACTTTATTTGTATTGCACTTTTCAAACATTGAATGCTGCGCAAAGTGCTTGGCATAGATAAAACAAGTAGACAAATTTGTGACCCGTGCTGGCAAAATGAGTTGGAACGTGCACCGGATAATCACGAGCTACAGGCACTTGAAGTCATAAATAATGATTTTTTCTTTGTTTGCTGGTGGCAAGTCCTGGGAAAATTCCCATCAGTGCCTGGTATCATTGTAAAGCTTGGAACTCCTACTTTCTAAAAAGAGACATTTCTTCAGAAAATGTAACTCAGGACCGATCAAATGCAATTTTTCAAACCAACCAAAATATAAACAAAATTGGCTTGTTGCTGGTCCGTTTTTGCGCAGTTCCTACAAATTAAATATCATTTTTAAGTTCTTTCAACAGAGAATATGAAAATAACATTACCTCAGTTTTGAAATTTCCATCATTGCAACTCATTTTGCCAGTATGGGTCACATTTAATTACATATGTTTACACACTATATCCCACCCCTCACACATGCACACACACACACACACACACACACACACACACACACACAGGCACATGCACCACTCCCTACTTCTCTCACACACATATAAAATAAAAGAGACATAGCTCGGCACCAAGGCACCATGGGAAGGAGCAACCATCCTGTGGAGCCCCCCCCCATCCCCCCACACCATGAGACCATCCAGCCCATGACCATAGGGCATGCCAAAGAGGCTGCCCTGACCAGGACAAACCGGGGCCTACACCACAGCTGTAGGCAATGGCATAAAGCCCCCACCCACCCAAGCCAAAGTGACCCACAAGACCAACACCCCTGCAGGTGGGCCAAGCAGCAACTGGCATGAAGGGTTCCACTGAGGAAACACTGGAGCTAAAACACATAAAATAGAAACTGAAATTAAAAACACATGAAACAAAGGGAACTAAAAATCCATACCTATAAACCAAGCTAAAAATATATCAAAATGAAAAGAGATGAGAAAATCTAAAAACAAATGAAGTTGAGAAGAATGTAAGACAATGGAACATAATTGACTACTTTAATAATAAACAGGTTTGTTAAAAGCCAAATTAAAAAGGTACAAAATACTAAAGACCAATGCTTACAAACTGAACTAAAAACACATCAATAAGAAGAGATGAGAAAATCTAAAAACAAATGGAGCTAAAAAGAATGTAAAACAACAGAACATAAATGATTACTTCAGTAATAGTTAAACAGGTTTGTCAGAAGCCAAATTTAAAAGGTGGATCTTGACCTTGTTCTTAAAAACCTCTATTGACTCTGTGCCCTGAGGCTCTCTGGCAGGCTGTCTCACAGACGAGAACCATAGTAATGAAAGGAGGCTTCACCATCGGTCTTGGTCATGACTTTGGGAACCATTAAAAGGCCAGTACCAGAGGACCTCAGAGTCCACAAGGGCTCATAAGGTAGAAGCAACTCAGATCGATAAGAAGGCCCAAGACCATTGAGTCATTTGAAAAACTACTTAGAGAACCTTGAAGAGCAGGGGATTACAGTAGCCTATACAACTGGTAATAAAAGCATGCATCAAGACCTCCATGCTGGCAAGAGAGAGAAAACAGCAAACTCTGGCTATATTCCTACGATGGTAAAATCCAATTTTTGTTATGTTTTTAATGTGTGAAATAAAATTAAAGTCAGAGTCTAGAAGAACGTCCAGGTCCTTGACACAGTGTGTAGGTTTTAGACCTAACAATTTGGGTAAAAGATGTAGCATCAGGGTCTCCTCAGGCCAATCCAGGAGATCACTTTTCTTCATTTTACAGAAATTTCACTTTTCTTCATTTTAAAGCAACTCTCACTCAAGGTCAGGTCAAGAATGTTGTGCCTTCAACAGGACCCCAGTGTAAACGATTTCACTTTTGTAGAGAGACTTGATAAGGATTTGCTTTTAAAGGCTTAAGTGGACCATAAACTCTGGAAGTCAAGATCCCAAGATGGACAGTTCATGCTGCTAGTATCCGTTCTACAGGAATTGATGCTCTTTAAAATTCATAAACTTCTTAAGCAGGCAGATATATGGCCTTCTTCCTTCTTTTAGACGGTTTCCAGAGCCCTCTAGGCCCCCTCCCCTCTCACATGACAGAGAGCTAAAAAAATATCTACAGCTCAACAGTACCTCCTAGTGGACATCTACAGAATATGTTTCATTATGTAATCTTGACTGTCAATTCTGACTAAACATTAAGTTTTTCTTCCAGCTATCATCTCCCCGGGATTCTAAGGACACTGAAAATCATCACCCCTTTTGGTCATGGACCAGGGTTTGCCGTAATTCATTAATCCTTGATTTAAATGTGAGTGCATGTATTAGGAATGTGCATTAGGAATGTTTATTTTCATGAGTGCTATTCAATGAATGTTAATATTATTAGTAATGGTATAAATGCATGATCACTGAATATTAGCCCTGAGTCACTTAAGTTAGTTAGATTTTACATTGAGCACATAATTTCATAAGAACTGAATGTGTATCAATCTCCTTACAGTACGTCCTCACTCTTAGGATAACCAATCACTAGGCTGCCTTCCACTGGATAATGCCCCTTTTCATTTGATTGGCTGTTCCCAAACAAAGAGACATTCCTTCACTGGACAAAAGCCCATTCATTAATGAAAGATGATTGGCCTGTCTTGCAGCAGGCCCTGTTTTTATGACCCAGCAGTGCACTTCAGTTAAATACGTGAGAGCTGCCCTGCATGTTTGGAAAGAAGAAGAAGTGGGAAGAAGTTAGGAGAAGTTTTTTTTAAGTTACAAGAAAGAAAAAAACAGAAAAGGTCTAGATCGGAAAAGGAACAAAAGGAAGTTTTTGTTTTCACTTTTTCAGAGTTCTTTGTACTCCCTTGCAGTTTTCTTTTGTCTAAATTGTTCTGTGAATTTTAAGAAGCCTTTTGTGTGTGTGAACCTTGTCAAATCCTGCGTTAGTTTTCCTTGTTTTACTGGTTAACTGAGGAGAAACCATTCTTTTCTTACAAGCTCGCCTTAAAGAGAGTCAAACTCTCAAAATCCTTTTTTTTCCTTCACCTCAGAAGCCATTCTTATCCCAGTTGAATGCTTTGTTTTGTTTTGTTTTGTTTCCTTTGATTTTTCTGACTTTTCATGCAGTTAAAGTGGAGTTTTAATTTTGCTATTTTAAAGTGAACTGAGAGATTTTTTTGGACATTCTTTTCCAGCCTCACCCACGTCTGACCTTGTAAAGAAACCAGGAGCTCGTGGGTGAAACTGACTAAAACGTTCTTCCTTCAGTCTTTGGTTTTGTTCTGTGGGCCGGAGACATATTAAATTTGGACCGGTTGCCGAAGGACTCCACGTCTGCTCCGAGACAGCCTTCACTGCTGCCTGTTCACTGTCCACACTGTGAGCCCCCGGCCGAGTCTACGCTTCTTACAGTTGTAAACCATCTGAAAACAGTAGCTTTCCCCCAGTGTTCTGAATGTTGTCTGGAAGAGCCGCTGAGCCTTCCCGAACTGGCACCGACCCGCTGAACATGTGGACCTACAGCTGTCCGTAAGAGAGGCTCCCATTGTTCCTATATGCTGGGTTTAAATGTGATGTCCTAAAATTTCAATTACAATTGAACATGACCAGTATTTCATGATGCAGTTAGTCCCTCAGCCGTAGGGCAAAGCTATAAACTGAAGGGAAATTCTTATTCATTTTTTTAGTAGCCTTCTTTCATTTTTGTAGATTAATTCAGAAGTTTATTTTTAGATAATCAGCTCATGAAATTTTTCCCCAGAAACATTTCAGCCTTCCATTGCATTACAGTGGAAACATAAAATCTGGTTTCCTCTTGGTTCTGCAAAGGTTTAACTCTAGATTTTATGTTCAGGAATCCACTAACAGTTGATGTGATATTAAACACCCGTTTATCATTTGAACCTGTTTATCCACCATTTGAATGTCATGTCATGTAACCTGAATGAGTTTAATTTAATAAAAGTGTAAATGAGAGAAGTTGAAGTGTTTTCCTTTTGCATATATGTTTTCTAGGTCACGGCAGGAAAAGAACTCCCTTGAATTTTGAGACTGATTCATTAAGTAATTTAAGGTACGGAAATTAATTAATTGAAATTCATTTATTAACAAGTTGTTCTTTTAGAACTGGTTCCCCCTTTTTACGAGTGCTTTCCTATTTTATTTAGTGAGTGTAGGGGTGATGGTTTAACTCTGTTCCCTCGCACATCCACTATTAAATAAACTAAATAATTCCTGTACCTTATTACACTATATTTTATTAAATATTGCTACATATTCTGGAGCCACCATGGGAGGCCTGTGTGCAGCTAAGAGACATATATGCAAAAGAAAAAATCATTGAGACATAAGCTGTATGTTTTTTTCTGCTCAAAATATTGAGCCACCTTATTCGGCGAACCTGTGTGTGTTGTTTGGGAGAGTTGCAGCAGCCAGGTCTGTGTCTCCATCTGTGTGTTTGTTTTCTCCGCCTCCTGCTGAGGTGTGCACTGATAGCTGAAAGGGGGAGGGTGAGCTGATTCACCCCCACTGCGTAAGGTGAACAGAAGAGCTGTGTTAATGCATGCAGGAAGTTTTAAGCAGTATTATATGCTGAATTAAGAAAAATAAAGGCCTAGAGTGACAGAAACGGGAAGAAAGCCATTCTTTTTACTCGTCAGTTTAACCTCCCGGCGAATTATCCCGGTGGGACGAATTAAACCGACCAGTTCTGTATTGCCCAAGTGTTTGGTGACGTCAGATTATGCTGGACGCAGCTGATCAAGTCACTGAGTAAACTGTTTGGGAGTAGCGCTTAACTATACCCGGAATTAAAAGGGTAAGATTATTTTTGCATGGATAAAGGGAAGTTGGAGATTAAAACTCTCCAGTTTTGAAAAAGCAAGGCGTGGTGTTGTCAATAGACTCGCGCCCACATCCACGTGTCATGTGCACGCTCACAGTCGTGCACGTGACCGACAGGCTGTGCACAAAAAACTGTGCATGAACAGAGTCAGCAAGCAGACGCCATTTTGAAGGCACTAAGAGGGAGTCACCCTAGCCGTCATTTTGAGTGAGACCAGTAGACCCGCCCAGAGCAACGTCACTAGTGTCTCCTCCTCTTGGGAGTGCAGAGATAACTGCCTCCACCTTGTGGTCAACTATAGGAGTTGCATTTCTTGCATGAGTGTGCACTCAGATTAAAGCGGAACAAATCTATTAAGCTGATTTATAATCAAATAGAGCTTCCAAATTAACTTCAAATCAACCAGAATTATCCGGAACAATCTAAATTTAAACCCAATTCAAAGTTTTATGCCAAGAACAAAAGGAAAAAGAAACTTGTTGGTTTTAGAGGTTCTTCTCATTGGTGGAATAGCTTTTGACTGCATATACACTACCGTTCGAAAGTTTGGGGTCACTTGGAAATTTCCTTATTTTTGAAAGAAAAGCACTGTTTTTTTTTCAATGAAGATAACTTTAAATTAATCAGAAATACACTCTAATATCTAATATACATTGCTAATGTGGTAAATGACTATTCTAGCTGCAAATGTCTGGTTTTTGGTGCAATATCTACATAGGTGTATAGAGGCCCATTTCCAGCAACTATCACTCCAGTGTTCTAATAGTACAATGTGTTTGCTCATTGCGTCAGAAGGCTAATGGATGATTCAAAAACCCTTGTGCAATCATGTTAGCACAGCTGAAAACAGTTTAGCTGGTTAGAGAAGCTATAAAACTGACCTTCCTTTGAGCAGGTTTAGTATCTGGAAAAAAAATATTATTTCAAATACAAATCATTATTTCTAACCTTGTCAATGTCTTGACTATATTTTCTATTCATTTTACAACTCATGGTGGTAAATAAGTGTGACTTTTCATGGAAAACACAAAATAATTGTCTGGGTGACACCAAACTTTTGTACGGTAGTGTATACACAGTGAAAGAACATAAAACATAGACTTTTTATTTACTCACATATGCTAATCACATATTTTAATCCTTAAAGTTAAAAGCATATACTTACACATCTTACACTAAAATCTGCAAACTTTTGAAGTTATATATCAATTTTGTTTAAATACCACTTTGTGCGCTTTCTTTCACAGGAAGCCATTCAACTTAGGGATTCGAATAAAAGACAATGTTTATTTAAACTTAAGTTAATGTTAATCCTGTGCATATTGGTAAAGGATTTAGTGATTTACTAAATATTTACCCAAAATTTTCCAAAATTAGGAAACCACATTCAGCAATTAACACTTGAAAGCTGTAGCTTATTTACAGTCAGTGTGTTGCTTTTGATTCAGGTTTTCTCCCCAGGAGAAGGAAAACATTTAACTAACTCACTATTTCTCTCCAAGATTTAAAATAAGAAGTCCAAAGGTGAAAACATTGATCAGTCTGTAAAATATTTTTTTCATAAATCATCATTAACTTTAATCCTAAGGAAGCCTTAGTGACAATACACAAAGACAAATCATTTGTTTCCTAATCTGCAAATATTAAAACATTTAAAAGCTTTAAATGAAAATAGTCTTTAACAGATAAAAACAAAGCCAATTCTAACTTTAGAACAAAGTGAAAACTTATAACTTTAAAGCCCTAAAGCATTTAACCTTTTCTATTTTTGTTGTTTCCCTTTTTGTAAATAAAATCATTACTTTCAAGTGAGATTCAACAAAAATTCACAACCTAGTTATTGAGGACTGTTCCAAAACTACACTTTGAGAACTAAACTGAAAGAAGTCAATCCACACAATTTTTATTTTTGTCTTGTAAGAGACAAATCAAAATACAGTGTCAACAAATAAAATTAACACATATTCCATATTTCTAAATAATTCCAAAATATTTACTTCCCTTCTTACAAGCCTGTAAGTTGAAACAAATTCTAAAAAGAAGCTTATAACTACCCTCACTGCAAAACAACACTTAAGGTTTACTCTTGACTAACAACTTTAGCTATAATCAACAAATTGATTTCAAGCTAAGCATTACACAAACGGTCAAACATGTTGAATCTACTTGCCGAATTGGATGACCTTCAAGCAACATTGGAAGAGTTTGCTTCCGACTTTATACCCGGTTTCTCCAAACAAGTTCAGGACACTCCACCCAAAGATTTAAAGCAAATCACGAAAAAACTTTTGAACGAATGCAAAACTAACTCACCGAAAGCAAAGGAAATCCCCGGTGTATTAGGAAAGTTTGCACTAGCATTAGTTGCAAGGTTGAGACTAGCTGAATCCCAAGTATTCTACACCAAAAAGGAACTGGCAAAACAATAATCAACCATCCTCTCTCTCCAAGAAGTGAAAAAATCACTTATGAGAAAGCAGGAACAAGCTCACATAGAGCAAGAAGATACCCAAGGTACACTTGATCAGACATTGCTAAATTTGGAACAAGCAAAGCAAGGAAAGCAATGACTGGAACAAGGCAATACCTCATTTAAGCAAGAAAATGAGGAATTGGGAACAGCCCTTCTTCACAAAGAGAACCAACTCAAGGAAGTTTAAGGTCAATCGGACGACACAAACTCCAACTATAGGAAATGTAAACTGCCCCTGTGAGAAGCACAACAAGGCCTTCAGGACATCAAAGAAGAGTTGGAAGACTAACCCAAACGAAGGGACCTGAGACCAGAAGCCATGAACAGGACGGTTCCTTCGGCAAAGCGGGGCATCCCCTCATGGGACGGGGACTCCCCCGGCGCGCACTTACCTGACCCGTTCGACGGACCCGAACGGCAACGCAAAAGATGTTTGCAAATCCCTTCTGTAACACCTACTTTAGTGTGTATATGTGTAACACTAACACCACTTTAGGTACAGCCTTGTACCCTTTCGGTAGTACTGGGTATGGCAATGTAGTTACCTTTAACCTTACCACCTGGACAGAAGGGACAATTGGGCCAGGTCAGATAGATTCTAGGTTTGTAGGAGCCTGGGAGGTGCAACAACAGATGACACACACAGTAGTATGGAAACTTGCAAATATGTGTATATTTTTTTAAAGTTGTGTGCACTTAAACAAACATGAAGCACTTATAAATATAAAAATAAAAAAATAAAATAAAATACCCCAAAACGGTTATAATTTGTACCAGTCTTTGAATATTCATTCAGTCTTTCAGTGTTCGTTTCCAGTCTGATAGTGACCAGTTAGATCACCTCTACCAGTTAGGTAGGCTCGGGCTTCGGCTCGCCATCCAGATCTGGAGAATCCACGTCCTTGTCAAACCAGGCCAAAAAAAAAGAAACCTGACCATGCCTAGCAACACGTGCCTCAAAGGGGATTCCCGCGCTCACGTGAATTCACAGCCTTTGGATTCAAATCAATCTCAAGAGTTTTATCCAGGCAAAGGCTGCTACTAGCACGTTAGCTCACCGTCTCAGTAAGGGATCACATTCTCTCGGTCGGTGTCTCTGGCGTGACTGAAAGCTTTCTGCAGATTACACCCAGACCGAGCGAGAGAGCGCGTGACCCCATTAGCTGATGCTGCCAACAAACGACGCAGCCATTGGTTGGTATAAGTTGATGCTGCCAATAAACGACGCAGCCATTGGTTGCTCAATATACCAAATAAAAACACTAGGAACCCCATCAGAGCCCCTTATAAATGTTTTTAACTAGTTGTTGGTATATTTTATGAACTTATATTTATCTATATATTTATCCTCAAAATATCTATTCCCATTGTGAAATGAGTGCTTTTTTTTATTAAAGCGGTATTGATATTCATTATTTTATTTACATTTTTAGCACTGGGTTAAACGTCCGATAGAGACCTCGATAAGCTCGCTCACCATGTCACCAAGTTTGGCCCCTCAACCAGTGGGTCACCCGATCCCAGGGCTTATTTGCAAGACACTGACTACTACTTGCATAAATACCCTGATGCTACGGTCAACGATCGCATTTACTTGACCAAGTTGACATCTAACAGGTCGGTATCAAAATTTATAGACCGACAGCTATTGGATATCAAGATGAACCACCAGAAACTCTACGAAGCCACTGAAAAGGAGTTCTCCGACGACTGCCTACAGTCAGGGCTAGCGACAGCCCTAGCTGTGAAACAGGGTCGCTCAGAGCCCCCACAGGCATACTACCAGCGACTCCTGCCTGCATATTTCAGATCTCAAAACATGCCAGGGATGGAAGAAGACCACAATTTCAAGGCTCTCTTCATTCAGAATGTCCATCCCACTGTTGGAGTCCACCTTGGATTCATGGCTAACACAAGGTCAAACTCAATAAACCAGCTGAGAGAGTTCACACATCATGCATTCCAGAAACAACGGCAAAGCAATCTGAAGTTTACCGAGCCTACCACAGTGTTAGCTGTCAACACCACATTGGACAGCCTGGACCTAGAGGGCACCCCAAGGCCAGCCCCTGCTCCAGCACCTCAGTCACAAATAAAACCACAACAGTCCTCTAGCCAAGCTAAGTCGAGTCAGAACCAAACCAAATCTTCTACACCAAGCTCAAAGTCAACATCACCAAAGCCTGACTACCGTCAGAGGCCAAGCCCACCAGGTAAGTCACGAGAATATGGTACGGATACCCAGGATGACAGATATCGATTTCGAGACTTGCGTAACCACGGGAGATGGTCACCTCCCTCGTACTGCCGGAAAAACTTCGACAGGGAAGCAAGACCGCCCCCTGTTAAGTTTAGCTCCAAACCCTGGGAGAAGAAAGAAATGCCCATTTTCAGCCGAGAAGACATGGAAACTCTCCAACGTATACTTGATGAACTGAAGAGAAAAAAAGAGAAGAAAGAGGACAAGAAGCCAGATGTCCTAGCCATAAATATTGTGACAACCCCAAATGATCCTTTAGGGTTGCCACAACTCAACCTTGAGGAACCTCCTACTACGAAGAGGGGGGATACTGAAGACACAACCGAACGTCCTCCACCCAAACCTCCGGAGGGGCCCCAAAACGCAACATCACCCAGTGCCATTTTGGTAGTCCAGTTACCCGGGAAACTTCACTCGCCTGAAACAGGTGACTCCTTAATCTGCGTTAAACCACCAGTCCAACAATTTCTGTGTGATTTGACCGAAAGGGGGATTACACGAAAATTTTTCCTTTCATTGACCCTGGAAGATGTGATGACGCATGAAGCCCTACTGGATACTGCAGTGGACATCACATTCATGTTGCAGGACCTTTTTGAGTGCCTACGTGTCGCTGCTAACCGCGCGCAAAAAGACTTGAAACTAATACCTTGCTCCTTAGCTATTCAACCTTATGCACCCTCAAACATGACTCTGTCACACGTCATTGATAAAGATCTCCATTGGACCCATGACCTTGATCCTTCCGGTCTATGTGTCCAATCTCAACTCCATTCCATTGCTGATAGGCAATGATCTGCTTAATCGCTTTGAGCCTCTCATAGATTTCAAGAATCTCAAACTATGGGCTCAAGTTTGACAACCTCACCCAACCACTCTACCTGAAGCAACCAGATCACAGTGCTACACTCTTGATGCCTTGGATGTTCCAGGAGTCACTCCACTCGCACTGCTGACCCAACCAAGTTTGACCGAAGGTGACCTTGGGGACCGGGTTGAAACAGGCACCCCATTCCATGTCACCACATCTGACAACCCAGCCCTAAATGAACATAGTTCATTCCTTTGCACCCTAAAACTAGGGGCAGCCGACAACGAGTACTGCCCCCAAGTGGTCGAAGGACTGGTTATCCAAACTCCCACGTAGAAGACGTGGTACTGGCTCTCTGTGCTGATAAATCCGCGATCAGCCAGAAACTTTTTGACTCCCTGCACGAGAAATACCCTGACCTTATGGTCACTAACAAGTCTTTTTGTTTCCCTGCTGGGACCAAACCAAACAAAACATTGGTTACCACAAGTATCTGCGCCCTCCACCTTCAGTGGAACCACAGACTGCTAATTCATCCATTCTTGGTTGTTCCCGACCTGCCACATGCAGTCTACATCGGCAGTGATCTTCTTGTGAGACTCAGAGCTCAGGTTGATACCATAAACAATGCTTGGTGGTCTCTCACCCCAGTCTGAGACGCTCACTGTACACCAGATCTCGACACTCTAAAGTCAGGCCAGAACATCCCGGAGGCCTGCCAGGTACTGAACACTCAACGCTGTCTCATACCTGCTAATGTCACGTGCTACCCAGTCCAACTATGCATTCAGACCGGGCAGAAACTCATGCATCTACAAGCATTTTTGCAACCAGCTCCTTTGCTTGACAATCTAGGCTTAGCTCTGGAGGCCATGCCCCTTTTAAGCCTAGAATATAGAACCACCACTTTGCCGGCAAACAATCCCACGGCAGAGACCATCATCCTGCCCAAGGCAATGCCTCTCAGCTGGCTCATCACTACTAATTTTCACAATTTTGAACTGACTGTTCCCGTGCTAGGCGGCCTCCCTGATTCTCTTTGGGCCGACTCTCTTGAATCTACAGTCATATACACTAAGACTTCTAAGGCCATCACTCTTGTGTCAATGTCATCCCCTGACAAAGAGTCAGTGGGATGGATTGACTTGACCAACAATGACCAAATGCTTGTCCAAGCCATTGAACTCCTTCCATCGGTGTCCAATCAGCAGACCAATGACAATCCCAGCAATGCTCCACCAAAATCGGTTCTCACCATTGCCGAAGAGATTGCACAGGTGGTAGCTGATGCTGATGCCCAAACCTCTGATGAAGAACATGAAAAACTTCACCAGGTTCTTCTTAGGTACAAACAATCATTCTCCAAAGAATCCTTGGACTGTGGACTAACCACAATCCACTCTGTATGCATTCCTACTTCACCTGACACTCCTCCCACCTACGTCAGGCAGTACAAGATTCCCTTGGCCTCCTACGGCCCAGTACAAGAAATAATGACCTACTGGACCGTGGCATAATCAGGCCATGCAACAGTACCTACTTGGCCCCCTTATGGCCTGTCCTAAAGCCAAATGGTAAGTGGAAACTCACCATTGACTACATGAAATTGAACACTCAAGTTTCTCTCTCTATGTGGCCTATGACTCAACTGGAGCAAGAACTCCCTAGAGTCAAAGATGCCAAATACTTCTCAACACTGGACATTGCTTCTGGTTTCTGGACTATTCCTGTCGAAGCTGAAGACCAACACAAACTGGCCTTCATGTTTGTGAATCGCCAATATACATTCACCCGATGCCCTTTCGGTTATGCCAACTCTCCTGCAGAGTTCAATATCTTCTTGAACAAAGCATGTCCAGACACCCAAGACAGAGGTAACCTCATCTATGTTGATGACATTCTCATTCGGAGTCCAACTCTGGACATCCACCTGACTGAAATCGACCATGTCCTTGGCCAGCTCACGGGAGCAGGAGCCAAAATTTCTCTTTCCAAGTGCCAATGGTGCAAAACCAAAGTCAACTATGTTGGTCTCTTGTTAGGATCCAAAGGGGTCCTACCACAAACAGCACGAATTCAAGGTGTCCTAAACTTCAAGGCCCCTACAAACATCTCCGAACTCTGGAGCTTCCTAGGGGTATGCAACTACTCACGCCAGTTCATTGAGGATTATGCAGACTTGGCAAAACCCCTTACAGACCTCCTACAAAAGGACATCCCTTTCATTTGGTCTGAGGCTCAAGAACAGGCTATGCTAGTGTTGAAGCAAAAGTTATGCACAGCACCATGTCTGGCCTATCCCAACTGTGACCAGCCATTTTTCCTACAAGTGGGGTTCTCTAACAACTGTTTAAGTTCTGGATTATACCAAATCTACGACCATGACAAACGAGTCGTGGCCTATGCCAGCAAAACCCTCTCTGGTCCGGAATTGAAGTACTCGGACTGTGAAAAAGCCCTTCTGGCCACTGTATGGGCAGTCAAACATTTCTCCAACTATGTGGGTAGCGTATCCCACTGATACGCCTTCCACAGAGGAAGCAGGGTTTGGGGACGAGGGGGATGACTCGCCTATCACAGGGGCTGAGGTCGCCAAGGTGGTTAAAAATCTCCTTGGTGGCCGGGCCCCGGGGGTGGACGAGATTCGCCCCGAGTACCTCAAGGCCCTGGATGTTGTTGGGTTGTCATGGTTGACACGCCTCTGCAACATTGCGTGGAGGTCGGGGGCAGTGCCTTTGGCATGGCAAACCGGGGTGGTGGTTCCTCTCTTCAAAAAAGGGGACCGGAGGGTGTGCTCCAACTTTAGAGGGATCACACTCCTCAGCCTCCCTGGGAAGGTCTATGCCAAGGTACTGGAGAGGAGAGTCCGGCCGTTGGTCGAACCTCGGATTCAGGAGGAGCAATGTGGTTTTCGTCCTGGCCGTGGCACATCGGACCAGCTCTTTACCCTCTCGAGAATTCTTGAGGGTTCGTGGGAGTTTGCCCAACCAGTTTACATGTGTTTTGTGGACTTGGAGAAGGCATTTGACCGCGTCCCTCGTGGATTTTTGTGGGGGGTGCTTCGGGAGTATGGGGTATCGGGCTTGTTGTTACGAGCTATTCGGTCTCTGTACGACCGTTGTGAGAGTTTAGTTCGCATTGCCAACACTCGGTCGGAGTCATTCCCAGTGAGAGTTGGACTCCGCCAGGGCTGCCCTTTGTCACCGGTCCTGTTCATAATTTTTATGGACAGGATTTCTAGGCGCAGCCAGGGAATGGAGGGTGTCATGCTTGGTGACCACAGGATCTCATCTCTGTTGTTTGCAGATGATGTTGTCCTGTTGGCTTCATCCAGCAATGACCTACAGCTCTTGCTGGGACGGTTTGCCGCTGAGTGTGAAGCGGCTGGGATGAGAATCAGCACCTCCAAGTCCGAGTCCATGGTCCTCAGCCGGAAAAAGGTGGATTGTCCTCTCCGGGTTGGGGACAGGCTCCTGCCCCAAGTGGAGGAGTTTAAGTATCTTGGGGTCTTGTTCACGAGTGAGGGGAAAATGGAGCGAGAGATCGACAGACGGATTGGAGCAGCATCTGCAGTGATGCGGACGTTGTACCGGTCTGTTGTGGTGAAGAGGGAGCTTAGTTCTAAGGCAAAGCTGTCGATTTACCAGTCAATCTACGTTCCTACTCTCACCTATGGTCACGAGCTTTGGGTAATGACCGAAAGAACGAGATCGCGGATACAAGCGGCTGAAATGAGCTTTCTCCGTAGGATTGCTGGACTCACCCTCAGAGATAGGGTGAGGAGCTCAGTCATCCGGGAGAGGCTCAGAGTAGAACCGCTGCTCCTCCACATTGAAAGGAGTCAGTTGAGGTGGTATGGGCATCTGATTAGGATGCCTCCTGGACGCCTCCCACTTGAGGTGTTTCAGGCACGTCCCACTGGGAGGAGACCCCGGGGCAGACCCAGGACTCGGTGGAGAGACTATGTCTCCCAGCTAGTCTGGGAACGCCTTGGTATCCCCTCTGAAGAGCTGGAGCAGGTGGCTGGGGAGAGGGAAGTCTGGGCTTCTCTGCTTGAACTGCTGCCTCCGCGACCCGGACCTCCGGAAAAGCGGTAGAAGATGGATGGATGGATGGATGGATGTGGGTAGCGAGAGAATCACAGTTGAGACTCACCACTAACTAGTGATTTTTCTTAACAGTCAATGCATCAGAGAAGGCGTTGTAACAAATGCCAGAATAGCATCCTGGTTGATGGCTCTACAAAGCTTTGATGTGGAGGTCCACTACGCACAGAAGTTGAGAAGCCTCTCGGCACATACTTGGCTGCCTGACAACGGTGCTCTGAGGACACTCCAGACCATCCATTCGTGCAGAGCCACCTACAGTCACTGAAGACCCGAACCATCACTACTTCGATCAGAACATCTGCCAAGATATGGTCACCCCTTATGTTGATGGTTGTTCTTTCCACCATGAAACTCACATCCGTGCTTGTGTGGGAGTTGCATGGTTGAACAATCAGCCTTGTGAACCCCACAACTTTCAACTGGGTTCCCATTCATCCCAGTATGCGGAAATCGCAGGTGTGCTCATTACACTGCAACTTGCCATAGACCATGGTATTTGCACATTGGTCATCTGCACAGACTCCACCTCAGTTTCACGTGTCATTTAGCACTCTGGAAGGCCAAAGGTTTTGTAACCTCGAAACGCAAACAGTTTAAACATCAAGACCTTTTCAAGGGATCTGATCACCTGGTCACCTCCAACAACCTCCAGGTGTACTGGAAAAGGGTCAGAGGTCACTTGCGCACACCAGGTCAGGACAAAGAATGGAATGACCTTGTGGACTCACTTGCAAAACAAGGAGCCATACAAGGCACCCCCTGGTCCTTTGATTCTGCTCTGGTGCCGACTACACAGTCCCACCCACCCAACCCTACAGTCTGAACGGTCACCAGGGCCCAGGACCCGACACAAACCACAGGTCCCCTAATGGTTGACCCTGTTTTTCTCTGACACTGACCTTATCTTTCTTCAAACCCTTGACCCTGCGATTCATAAAATGATACAATATCTCTTAGATCCTGTACTCAATGCATCATCCGACTCGGATCTCACTGACATTGCAGACTTTAAACCACTTTATGCCGCATTATCATCCTTACAGCTGGGCAATGGCATTCTAGTTCATGTTTCCGATGAACTCCCTGTGCCTGTGCTTGTAGTTCATCGTAACCAGAGGGGGGTGATGATTGTTCATGCCCATGATCTCCCAACTGCAGGACACAAAGGCATCAAAGTGACATACAACACGCTCAAACAAGTGGCCTATTGGCTATACATGCGATGTGATGGATGTAGCAGACTACATCAAGGGATATCTTGTATGTTGCCAGTTTCAACCAACCAACCAACCCGATTCATCGAGCACCCCTAAAGAAAAGAGGCATTTCATTCCCATGGTCTGACCTCCAAATTGACTGGGTAGGTCCCCTTCCACGGTCAGCCAGAAGTAACAAATACTTCCTCACAGTCACATGTGCTTTCACCAAATAGGTTGAGTGCTTGCCTGCTCCTAATGACATGGCAGAAACCACAGCCTACTTGTTGATGATCCATGTATTCTCCAGATTCGGTCTGCCAAGCCGAATCAACTCTGACCGCGGCACTCATTTCACCGCCGATGTTATGCAGCAACTGTGGGAAACCTTGGGAGTTAAGGCTAACGTCCATATTAGCCACCATCCACAATCCTCCGGACAGGTTGAAAGAACCCACCGAACTGTGATCAACATACTGAAGAAGTATGTTTCACCACACCAAAAAGAGTGGGATGTAAAACTTCTGTTGGTCTTGATGGCCATCCGAGCCACACCCCATGAAACTACTGGGGTCTCACCTTTTGAAATGATGACAGGCCGGCAAATGACTTTGTCCCTGCATTTACTCTACCAACCTGGAGAGGCCAGTGTTGCCACAGCTTACACTACTCACCAATACATGACTGACCTGACCAAACATTTCCAACAGACTTTTGCCTTTGCCCCAAAACATTTGGACCGATCAGCTGAAGGACGCAAAGCCTACTACAACCAGAAAGCCTCACATGGCGAACTCCAAGTGGGAGACAAGGTTTTCTGCTACTCCTTCATTCCTCAAACAGGACAGACAAACGCATGGGCAGGAAAACTCGCTTGGAAGTTCCTCCCCAGGTGGACGGGTCCATACACAATCACAGATAAACTCTCACCGGTCATTTACCAAATCAAGATACGCAAAGGTCGCCAGGACCCCATCTTCAAATGGGTCCATCGTAATCAGATCAAAGCTCACAAAATCCCTATTTGACTCGTCGGGGAAAACACTGTTCCATTAAGTCAGTAAACAAACTTAAAATCTTGTTTGCGCCAGATAGATAACTGTTAGCTAACTATCAGCCTCAGGTATACTCGGTCGCATTTCTCTCCTTCAATCAGGTGACTGCATTAAACCTCCAAAGGTAAGCGTTAACCCTTTGAGTGTGAGAATTTTCCTGCCCCTAGTGGCAGAGCGCGGCACTGCACCTGCACTGCACCTGCACTGCACCTGCACTGCACCTGCCTTCTCACTCTGACTTTGTCAAGAGTAAGTAGGACATTTCTGTTTTTTTTTTAAATGTACTGATTTCTTGTTCATATACTTTGAAGATAAGATGATGAGGTACCTCTGTACAAAAAACAATGTCAAAAGACTGCACCATTTTTTGTGTAAATACGTCAAAAGTCCAGTTTTGACTGAGTTATAGAATTTAAAGAGGTGCCATGACATTATGCAAATTAGATGCACAGATTTATTCCTATCTGAAACTTTGGATCATATTTTACATCTTTCTAATTGACAGTAAATCATTATCTTTTACCACTTTCAAGTTATAGCCTTGGAAATCTGAACTATTTTATTGACAAAACATATTTACCACTCTTGACCACTAGGGGGTATGTCGCAGTTCTGCACCACACACACTCAAAGGGTTAACCCAAACTAACTGACTTCCTTAAAACCTTCAAAAGACTCTGCAAAGTTTCATTCAGTGTCATCAACTTACTATTTCAAAATAGTACACACAAAACCTCCAATATCACTAGCTTAAGTCAATAATCACAAAACCCAACTAAAGGTGATAAAATACTAAAACCCTAGAGCTCAGTCTGTAACAAAATTGTTCCACCTCTGAGAATAATTTTCACCTACTACTCGGGTATCTCAAAAAAAAACAAAAACAACAAAAACAACAAGCTCAAAATTAAAATCATGTTATGACCCAAGCGCCGGCCTTGTCCGCGCTCGGGCTATGTATAGCTCGCTTCTGGCTTTGACAGCTGTGGGTTATATTCTGGCTTCACCGGGCTTTTATTGTGAAGGCGCTCGGTGGGGCTTCCGTCTGTCAAAGTCAGTCAGCTGGCTGTCATTACTGCTCATTAGCGTTCGGCTTTATTAGGTGGGTGCTGACGGCAGTTAGATTGCAGGAGTATCGTCAGACATTGTTTAAACCTCGTCAGACATTCATCGTTCTGGTCACGCCAGGTTTGTGTGTATATTCTCGTGCTTTGCTCGTTCATGTCATGCCATGTTTTAGACCATAAGATAAGATAAGATAAGATAAGATAAGCCTTTATTAGTCCCACAATGGGGAAATTCCAGGATTGCAACAGCACAGGGATAGCAACACTCAGAGCAACAATCAGAAGGCAAGAAAAAAACAAGAACAGCTAGTATACATATTTACATATTACTATAAATAAATAAATATATATATATATATATATATATATATATATATATATATATATATATATATATATATATATATATATATATATATATATATATATATATATATATATATATATATATATATATACATGTATATATACTGTATATATACACACAGTGTGGAGCATTGTGGTTGGTGAATGTGCAGCAGAAAGTCTAAGCTCTCTCTCCCTCCGCGGGTGCGGCGGGCCAGCTGGATGTCTTTGGGCATGATGGTGGTGACCCTCTTGGCGTGGATGGCGCACAGGTTGGTGTCCACGAAGAGATCCACCAGGTAGGCCTCGCTGATCTCCTGCAGAGCCATGACGGTGGAGCTCTGGAAGCGCAGGTCGGTCTTGAAGTCCTGAGCCTTGAAAGTCCTTGAAGTCCTTGAAGTCCTTTTTTTTTTTTTCTACCAAGATGGCGCCCACAGCGGTCGACATGGTGCTTCGCTGCGCTCTTTGTTTGTTTTTGTTTGTCAATTGTGTGTCTGCTTGCACTTATACCCGTGAAGAACTTCTAAATATCAGGACTTTCACCCCCACGGACCTCCTCCCAGTTTTTTTAGCCCCTGCCGCCGATCTGGTTCATTGCTTGGCTCGAAAAGTGAGACGGCGGAAGAGAGGTAGACGAGCGGGCGCTCTCGTGCGGCTTCGCAGGAGAGGCTCGCGAACGGCGCTGCCTGGCATATTTCTGTCCAATACCAACTCTCTCTCTAACAAGGTAGATGAACTGAGACTGCTGATGCGTTTTAGGGACCTCGCCTCCTCAGCTGTCCTCTGCTTTACTGAGACCTGGCTCCGGGAAAATATACCGGACAGCGCGCTGCGCCTCGACGGCTTCCAGCTCTTCCGTGCTGATCGTGACACAGAGCTTTCCGGCAAGACCACAGGAGGCGGAGTCTGCTTCTACATCAACTGCAGCTGGTGCTCTGATGTAACGGTAATTTCCAAACACTGTTCTCCCGCCCTGGAATTTCTTGTTATCAACTGCAAGCCCTTTTATTCCCCGCGGGAGTTTGCTTCTTTTATACTGATCGCTGTGTACGCCCCTCCCGACACGGACACGCGCGAAGCTCAGCGCGTGCTCGCAGATCACATTCAACACACAGAGCGGAGTTTCCCAGACTCTCTGGTTATTGTGGCTGGCGACTTTAATCAGTGCAATCTGAGCCACGATCTCTCCCGCTACAAACAGTTTATTAAATGCCCCACCAGAGGATTAAACACACTGGATCACTGTTACACCACAGTGAAAGACGCATATCGCGCTGTTCCTCGCGCTGCGCTGGGATTATCTGATCACGTGATGGTTCACCTCATTCCAACATACAGACAGAGATTGAAGCTCACTAAACCTGTCGTGAGCACTACGAAGATACGGACCAGTGAAGCTGAGGAGAAGCTGGAAACGTGCATGGAAATATCTGACTGGGGCATGTTTAAAGGAGCCACGCATGATCTGGATGAGTACACGGACACTGTGAACTCATATATCCACTTTTGTGAAGAGATCATTCTTCCATCACGCACCAGGGTGAGTTACTCTAATGACAAACCCTGGTTCACAGCTAAGCTCAGACAGATCAGGAAGGAGAAGGAAGCAGCGCTGAAAAGTGGAAACAGGGACTGCTACAGGGAGGTTAAATACCGGTTTAACAGAGAGCTGAAGAGGGCTAAATCTGTGTATTCAGAGAGACTCCAGCAGCAGTTCACTGCTAATGATTCGGCTTTCGTGTGGAGAGGACTGAGGCAAATCACCAACTATCGGCCTCAGGCTCCTAAAGGTCAGGATGACAAAGCCCTTTGTCAAAGACTGTCCCAACACTATGCCCGTTTTGACACCTCGTCATCTGTGTCCAACTCCCCCCCTCTCTCCAGCTCCACAGCCTCCACAATCCCTACTTCATTAAAGGCACCCCCCCTCCCCCCCTGCCCTTATCATCAGTGAGCAGGACGTGCTCAAACAGTTCTCCAGACTGAACCCGCGCAAGGCCCCCGGCCCGGACGGCGTGTCTCCCTCCACCCTGAGACACTGTGCGAAACAGCTGGCTCCTGTCTTCACAGACATTTTTAACACCTCCCTTAAGTTATGCCACGTGCCGTCCTGCCTCAAATCCTCCACCATCATCCCTGTCCCCAAGAAGCCACGGATCACTGGACTTAATGACTACAGACCTGTAGCACTCACCTCTGTAGTCATGAAGTCCTTTGAGCGCCTGGTCCTGCCCCACCTCAAGTCCATCACCACCCCTCTCCTGGACCCGCTGCAGTTTGCCTACCGAGCCAACAGGTCTGTAGACGACGCAGTCAACCTGGCCCTCCACTCCATCCTGCAGCACCTGGACTCCCCGGGAACCTACGCCAGGATCCTGTTTGTGGACTTCAGCTCCGCATTCAACACCATCCGCCCCGCTCTGCTCCGGGACAAGCTGTCCCTGCTCAACGTGCCTGACTCCCTCTGCAGGTGGATCACCAACTTCCTGACGGACCGGAGGCAGCATGTGTGGCTGGGAAAGACTGTCTCAGACTCTACTAGCATCAGCACCGGATCACCCCAGGGCTGTGTACTTTCCCCCCTACTCTTCTCCCTTTATACCAACTCCTGCACCTCCTCCCACCAGTCTGTTAAGCTGATTAAGTTTGCGGACGACACCACCCTCATCGGGCTCATCTCCAACGGCGACGAGTCCGCCTACAGGAGAGAGGTGGCCCAGCTGGCGTCCTGGTGCAACAATAACAACCTGCAGCTGAACGCTCTGAAGACAGTGGAGATGATTGTAGACTTCAGGAAAGTCACTACCCCTCTGCCCCCCCTCACCCTCTCAGGCTCTCCCATCACCACTGCTGATTCCTTCCGCTTCCTAGGCACTACCATCACCAGGGACCTCAAATGGGAGCCGACCATCAGCTCACTCATCAAAAAAGCCCAGCAGAGGATGTTCTTCCTGCGGCAGATGAGGAAGCTCAAGCTACCCACCAAGATGTTAGTGCAGTTCTACACAGCCATCATCGAGTCCATCCTCACCACCTCCATAACCGTGTGGTACGCAGGAGCCACTGCTAGGGACAGACTAAGGCTGCAGCGCGTCGTGCGCACTGCTGAGAAGGTGATCGGCTGCAAGCTCCCATCTCTCCAGGATCTGTACATCTCCAGGACCCGGGGGCGTGCTGGCCGGATCATAGCCGATCCCTCACACCCTGGTCACATACTGTTTGCCCCCCTCCCCTCTGGTAGAAGACTTCGGTCCATCCAGACTAAAACCTCCCGTCACATGAACAGCTTCTTCCCCTCTGCCATCAGACTGCTGAACACTAAGTGACTTATTGACTCTCGTGCACTATGTACAGCAGCTCAACCAGACTCATGTCAATCATCACTGTTTTCTTCCTGCATTACCGACTGCACTATATAGTTCTCCACAGTATCTGCTGCTCGCTAATATATTTTAACTGCTGACCAGTATCACTTACTCTTATTCTACACTTTATTGCATGTATAGTTTATTTCTTTTATCTTATCATGTTTAATGTTGCAGCACTGCACCGAGACAAATTCCTAGTTTGTGTACTACATGAACAATGGCAATAAACCTGATTCTGATTCTGATTCTGAGCGATCTCCCTCACCAGGCGCTGGAAGGGCAGCCTACGGATGAGCAGCTCCGTGGATTTCTGGTTGCGACGGTTCTCTCTCAGATCCACGGTACCGGGCCTGTAACGGTGAGGTTTCTTCACTCCGCCGGTGGTCGGAGCGCTTTTTTCGAGCAGCCTTGGTGGCTAGCTGCTTCCTGGGGGGCTTTTTCCTCCAGTAGATTTACGGGCGGTCTGCTTGGTTCTTGCCATTGCTCTTTATTATTCTGTCTTATATTTCTTGCACGCCGCCTAAACTCCAGCCCGGCACCCACGTCGTTTTCGCCACAGTTCCTCGGCATGTCGAGCTTCTCCGTTAGCACCGGGTGGCGGTCGGAGCTAGCTAGCCAGCTAGCTAGCTCTTCCCTGCTGTATCGTCCCCCGCTGCAGACAGTGGCTCCGTCCGCCGACTCGGGAGACCATTGGGGCGATCTGTGTGTCCGTGTGTAATATAAATGTGTTTTTAATGTGTGCCCTGATTTGTTTCTCAGTTGTTTTTAATATGTTTTAACAATCCAGTCCCATGAATCCAGTTCTCTTTATCTTAAGGCACACCATGACCTGGATAATATGACCTGTTTCTAGAAACTGTTTTCCTTAGCACAGCAAGTTTCTATGAAACGAAGGCGTGACCTTTATTCCTTATATGTGTATTGGGAGAAATGTAGCAGGTGTTCCTGTATGTTTTGGGAATTGCCTGGGAACAGAAATTGGCCCTTCCTGTTCCCCACGCAATTCTATGATGGGAGGGGGGGGGCTTGCTCGGAGCAGAGATGGCCACTCTGTTCTGTACCTAGCCTTCCTTTAAAAACAGGGGTTTTCCCTCAATACGGGGAGTCTGCCGTGAGTTTTTTTGCGCAGAACGTCCGGCTAAGAGAAATCACGCTCTTCCTGGCTGTGGGCTCCCGGTCACCTGTATCAAACGGTAAGAGCTTGTGAAATGACATGAAATGCATTGATCCTTGTGTGAAGGAAATGTGTGACATGCAATGATTTCTCTTTTGTGTATGGAGATATGGTCTGTGGGGAATAAAGAGATACAGCTTATTCTAGCAGCCGTGTCTCAGTGTGAACACTTTGTCTCAGTGTAAATCACTTTCTATATGTGCCGACTCCTCAGGAACCTGTCTAAATATTTTCATAAAACATTTTGGCGTCACGAACAGGATTCGAGGAAAATTAATAGAGGTCAAAGAGGAGCTGTGCATAGAAAAAGTCATGTTTAAGAACAGACAGAAACAAAGTGTAGCCGGGGGCTCTTCCGGCGATTGTGTGGTTCCAGGTTGGGATGGCTTATGGAAGCAGGTTGGTGTGTGTTTAGCTGATGGAGGTGGCAGATTAGCGCCATGGGCAGATTTGGTAGGGGACAGGTCCCCTTCGGTGATGTCTGCGTGTCTACGGGGTATTGAAGTTGCTCCAAAAGCTCCGCTGAGCGGAATTCAGCAGCAGGTGCGGTGTTGTGTGAGTAGCCGTTCTTTCTCTCCCATCGGCAAGGGGAGAGGCGAGCAGCGCTACATGTAAAAAAATAAACCTCCTTTTCCTTTCTCTCTCTCTCTCTCTCTCTCTCTCTCTCTCTCTCTCTCTCTCTGTGTTCCTCGCTCTCCCAAAGGGGGCGGGTGAGGGATAATTCTCTCTCTCTCTCTCTCTCTCTCTCTCTCTCTCTGTTCCTCGCTCTCCCAAAGGGGGCGGGCACGGGAAGTTCTCTCTCCCTCCCTCTCTCCTTGCCTGAGGGGCGGGGGAGAGGCAAAGTTTGGCCTTTAGAAAAAAACAGAAGGTGAATTTTCTTTGCTGGCAAGTGAAGAATGCAAGAGGCGGGGCTGCCTGCCTCACAAGACTTGGGAGATGCTGAGTTGCATAAAGGAAATATAAAAACAATAGGAATCAACAGTGAACAAAGAGGACAGTTTGATCCAGTTTTTAATGGATTTGGAACAAAGCAGAAGCTCTCCCAGAGGGTGAAATTTTTGGGAATCTGCTGGAATAAGGGAGAAAGGGAAATCACAGATAAAGCCCGAGAAAAGATAATGACTTTTGCCACTCCGCACACCAAAAAGGATGTGCAGCGGTTTGTTGGGCTGTTTGGATATTGGAGGAGTCACATTCCTCATTTGGGGCAAATTTTGCAGCCTTTATATTAAGTGACGAGGAAAAAAGAGCAGTTTGAGTGGACAGAAAAACAGCAAGTGGCTTTTGACATGGCCAAAGAGGCCATACAGCAAGCTCTATCATTAGGAAAACTGCAATCTGGTCCAGTTGAGTTGCAGGTGTCGGCTCAGAATAATTATGCAAATTGGAGCTTATGGCAAAAACAAGGCAAACAACGGAAACCTTTGGGTTTCTGGTCAAGGAAGCTGCCGAGTGCAGGAATTCGTTACACGCCCTTTGAAAAACAACTATTGGCGTGTTATTGGAGTTTGGTGGAGATAGAGGCATTAACTGCAGGGCATGAGGTGATCATGAGGCCATTGATACCTATTCTGACGTGGGTAATGAGTAACCCCACCACACATCGGATAGGTACCGCCCAGGAGAGTAGCATCATTAAGTGGAAATGGTACGTGTCTGAAAGAGTGAAATCTGGACAAAAAGGAGTTTCGGTCTTGCATGAACAGGTTGCTGATGTCCCAGAGGCAGATGAGTCTTGTTTTGAAGTTGAACAGCTGCAGGAGTCGCCTGTGTTAACAGGGCCCCGCTATGATGAACTTACAGAAGAGCAGAAAAGCAGGGCGTGGTTTGTGGATGGCTCTTCTCAGTGGGTAGCGGGAAAACGAAGGTGGAAAGCTGGGGCTTTCAACCCTCACCTGGGGCAAATTTTGGAAGAAATGGGTGAGGGAAAAAGCAGCCAATGGGCCGAGTTGAAGGCCGTACACATGGTGATACAACATGCGAGTGTGTCAGGAGCATATATTTACTCTGACTCCTGGTCAGTGGTTAATGGGTTAACCACATGGATGCCTACATGGCAGTCCAATCAATGGCGGATTCAAAAGAAAGAGGTGTGGGGTAAAGAGTTGTGGGAGGAAATCTGGCAAAAGGTTCAAGGGGTCACTATCCATGTCACCCATGTCGATGCCCATACCCAAAATATGGACTCA
The DNA here is from genome assembly GCA_020510985.1 of Pholidichthys leucotaenia. Taxonomy (NCBI): domain Eukaryota; kingdom Metazoa; phylum Chordata; class Actinopteri; order Cichliformes; family Pholidichthyidae; genus Pholidichthys; species Pholidichthys leucotaenia. Next base: position 162,318,672 of record CM035847.1, read on the forward strand.
GAAGCCCTCCACAATAGCTATATTGATGGGGTGGTTAGAGCAATGTCAGTGGAGAGGCAATCCACTGCGGATTTGGCCCGGTGGGCCCATGAAAAGAGTGGACATTGGGGAATTCAAGCTACCACCCAATGGGCCAGGGATAGAGGCATTGATTTAAAAACTGATGATGTAAAGACAGCCATTGAACAGTGTGAGGCCTGTCAGCATCACAGAAGAGGTGTCCCACAACATCTCACTGGACATATACAAAGGGGAAAGAGCCCAGGACAAATCTGGCAAATGGATTTTATTGGTCCTCTTCCAGAGTCACAACGGTGTAAATATGTATGCACGGTTGTGGACACATTTTCGGGTGTGGTAGTAGCACACCCAGCCAAAGTGGCTAATCAGAAGGCCACACTGGCCTGTTTGGACCTAATTGAAAGGTTCTATGGGCTACCTGTACAGATTCAAACTGACAACGGGACCCATTTCACCGGAAACCTGGTGAAAGATTGGGCCAAACACAATCATGTGGAATGGATTTATCACGTTCCATATCATCCCCAAGCTGCGGGTTTAATTGAGAGAATGAATGGGTTGTTGAAAACCACCTTGAAAAAAGAGGGATAAACAATAGTTTGGAAGGGTGGGAAAAAACGCTTACCACAAGCGCTGAAACAGCTAAACAATAGACCCATTGCACCTGGTACAACACCACTGAACCGAATGATCACTGTCAATCTTGAACACTTTGAAGGACAAATTATTGAGATGTGGAAAATTAACCCAGAGGCAACACTGCCACTGCGAGCGACGAAAGGCTCGGCTGGATTAGATCTAAGAGCTATGGAAACTCTCACCTTAGTACCAGGAACACCCACTGTGGTAAAAACCGGACTAGGGTTGAAATGTCCAAATGGAATGTATGGTCACATATTGCCAAAGTCTGGATTATCCCTGAAAGGTTTAACGACTCTAGCAGGTGTGATTGACAGTGATTATCAAGGAGAACTGGGAGTGGTGTGCTTTGTACTGGGATCAGAGCCCATAACCCTGAATAAGGGGGATGAAGTGGCCCAATTGGTCATTATACCATGCCTAATGACTGACCCTGAAGAGATTGCTAAGCCGGCTGTGATGACGCAGAGGGGCGAAAAAGGCTTTGGTTCCACAGATAAATCTGGGGCCAAAGTATGGGTGAGGCAAGAAAATGGCCCTCCCCGCCCGGCTGAGATCATAGCTCAAGGGACGGATCAGGTGGTGACCATTTTGTATCCAGGAGAGCAAACCTGGATAAATGTACCAATATCAAAATGTTATCTAAGGGAGAACTAATTGTGTGTTTTCTCTTCTCCTAAGTATGTGCTTGCTTTGCAGGAGTGTTCGGGGGGAGACTGGTGATTGGGCACCCGCAACGTCATGGGTCTTCTTCAACACCCCCACAAGCACCGAGGACATGGCTATGTCGTCTGCTGGGACATATGCCGCCCTGCCCTCGTTGTGATCCTGTGGATGAGTATTGCCGGTTGCTGGATCCAGATCCACGCCACACCAGGCCAAGAAATGTTTGAGGTGGACCAGCCTGTCTCACTGAAATGGAGGGAAAGTCGGATCGGTGCCAATCGGAGCAAGATACTGAACTTAACCAGCCACTGTCCTATTTACATATGCCCCAAATGTGTCAAATACCAATATAATGTGTCTGCGGTGGAGAAGGGGTGTATAGTTAACTTGACTGCCAATGTAACCATATGTGTGGCCAAAGTGGTTAATGACTTACTGAAATGTGACACTACCTTAAATGGTACAAAGCTATCCATCAACATAACAGGAGATAAGGAAGTGTATTTGATGAATGGAACAGTCATAAAGGGTCGACGCATCCCCTTTGTGTACCTTATTCTGGTGGTCGACAAAAACCCAAAGCATACATCCCCGACGAATCTGGCACCCATACTGTCGACATGTACAACAGTAGCCACACAAACCAGCCATATCACCGTCAATTGGATGGTAAAGATACCACCCATTCCCAAATGTTCAAAAAGAAAGAAGAGAGCATGGTATGACACGTTGCTGGGAGGATTTGGCACAGTTTTGGGAATCTCCAACACCATTAACAATGAGGTAACCAGATCAATGTTGGCAGATACTGGACATCAAACATCTTTAGGCATTCAACAAGTTGGATTTTGGATGCCTACGGTGGTGGGGCCTCAAATGGAGGCCGCCAATCTGTTTCAAAAACGTTTGACTTGGGATTTGACCATGTGGAATGCTACGAGTGAATTGATGACAAACATCACTCGCGCTTTCAATTGGACTGTGTGCAACATTCAAGTTTTGGATATCCGCATGCAGTTGGAACGTTTTACTCGCATTGTCACTACCAATCACGCTCGACAATGGCGAGACGTGTGGAACATCACTGAAGAATGGTGGTTAATTCCGCATCCTGAAAAAAACCATCTGCAATAGCACGATGTGTAACGGGCAATGGACTCAATTAAATGTTACAGAAGCTGTTGATGTGTGCAAATATCATGTGTTACCAGTAATTACCGCTACAGCATTTTGGTTTATTCAATTAAAGGGGAAATGGTTTGCTCCAGGGCAGAATAACACCTATGATTTATCAGAATGTGATTTGACTGACCAAGGATATGCATGCCTAAGTCGAGCAATATATACTGAACCATGCTTAACCATGACAGAGGCACTATGTGAATGGAGAATAGAAAAACCTTGTGACATGATGTGGCAAATAGGGCCCCATACTCTATGTGTAGCCACTTTAAACTCCCATCCAATGTTGCCTAGGGTACCTTTCACTGGGTGTCTGCATGGTGTTCACATGTGGCAATGGCATAATCGGACATATCGTCTTACCAACTTCTCTAGTGAGGCCCACCTGACCGCCCTGCAATGGCGGGTGCTGGAAGTTCCATGGCAGGTGTCCCTGGATCGATTCAGAGGCGCACTGAATGGATCCACGGAGATACAACAGCTCATTGGTGATCATATGTCTAATGTGCGTGCTGCAGTGATATCCACTGTGGTGGCCCGAGGAAAGGTATTGCATGCAGCTCATCAGATAGAGCAAGCTTCTGCTCATCACTGGTGGGATATATTCTCAGGCATGTCAGTCACTGCTCGCACAACACTGGTGCCTCCCCTAGCTATATTAGTTGCTGTTCTATGTGTCTTAACACTATGCAATTTCAGTGCTTTCTGCTATATTAGAAGAGTAAAACAGGTTTTAAGTAGAAGAATATATAATTCTCTGGCAAAATGAAAATAAAAGTTATCTTTCGAGATGGAGGATATGGTACCACATCTTGCAAAGTAGAGGTGAGTGCTGAACCTCCTGGTCACTGGATATGTTATAGCTATGCTGTAGGTCCGAGTAGTGAATGGAATTGGTACACTAGACATTTTACCACAAGAAATGAGTTATTATGGCATGTTGTAACATGCATTTGGGACATTAATTGGGTGGAATTAAATCACCACAATGATATTGGAATACCTTACGAGGATGAAAGTATTCCCCAAGAAGAAAGTAATTACCCAATGTTCTTCACCAACTGATAGAACAAATAAGGTCAAAGGGTGGAAAATGTGATATAAATATTTTTAATGTGTGCCCTGATTTGTTTTTCAGTTGGGGAAGAAGGCACTTAGTTGGGGAAGAAAGCAATTATCTTCACCAACTTAACAACTGATCACAAATAAGGTCAAAGGGTGGAATGTAATATAAATGTGTTTTTAATGTGTGCCCTGATTTGTTTCTCAGTTGTTTTTAATATGTTTTAACAATCCAGTCCCATGAATCCAGTTCTCTTTATCTTAAGGCACACCATGACCTGGACAATATGACCTGTTTCTAGAAACTGTTTTCCTTAGCACAGCAAGTTTCTATGAAACGAAGGCGTGACCTTTATTCCTTATATGTGTATTGGGAGAAATGTAGCAGGTGTTCCTGTATGTTTTGGGAATTGCCTGGGAACAGAAATTGGCCCTTCCTGTTCCCCACGCAATTCTATGATGGGAGGGGGGGGCTTGCTCGGAGCAGAGATGGCCACTCTGTTCTGTACCTAGCCTTCCTTTAAAAACAGGGGTTTTCCCTCAATACGGGGAGTCTGCCGTGAGTTTTTTTGCGCAGAACGTCCGGCTAAGAGAAATCACGCTCTTCCTGGCTGTGGGCTCCCGGTCACCTGTATCAAACGGTAAGAGCTTGTGAAATGACATGAAATGCATTGATCCTTGTGTGAAGGAAATGTGTGACATGCAATGATTTCTCTTTTGTGTATGGAGATATGGTCTGTGGGGAATAAAGAGATACAGCTTATTCTAGCAGCCGTGTCTCAGTGTGAACACTTTGTCTCAGTGTAAATCACTTTCTATATGTGCCGACTCCTCACGAACCTGTCTAAATATTTTCATAAAACACCGTGATATATATATATAGAGAGAGAGTGAAAGGTGTAGAAAGAAGAAGGAAGATAAGAAAAAGGCAGTTGCAAAGGGCAGCCAACTCTTGTGGCGCCGCCGGTCCGGCGGAACCGGAACCGGAAAAAGTGGCAAGGTATAAGTGTCAGGGGTTAGCCTTACGGTCCCATGCTCTATGTTCAGTGTATCTTCGCCACAGTCATAGTCTTGTATGTGTGTCTTGTGTCTTGTAAATAAATCACCATCATTGCAAAACTCATCGGTGGACTCTTGGCGTCTTATGGTGATCCGCGAGGATCACCGCATGACAGTATACTCCTGCCACAGACGTCTAAACGGAGACGCCACAGCGAGATGCCTTTCTTCCGTGAGTTTTGCCATTTTGTGGAGTTTTCTCTCCTGTAGTTGCACTTGGTAGGGAGATGCCCGCCAGCGAGTGTGATTATTGCCCGGAGTGGCTGGAGGAGATTGACGGCTATCTGGCGGAAGCCGCCTGTCTCATGCCCACTAAAGTGGCTGGTTATCACTTAGACCTCGCCCAGCAGGCCGTGCACCATTACCATCTTACCTATATTCCGGAAGGGAGAAAGAGGTTATCATGGATTTTTGCACAGCACACATTGAGGGAGAAGGCGCTCCAGGAAACCCCTCCACCTCCCGCGAGGACAGCATCCCTGGCGAAAGTGGAGATACATCGGCTGGAGGGAAAGCCCGGCAGGGGATCTGTGGATCGGAATCCAGTACCTGTCACCCGCCCAGTCCCAGCGTCATGTGTTCCTGGGCCCTTCGCCACTCCATCGGCCAGGAGGCCCCATAGCCATGCTCCTACCAAGCCCCAACGAGAATCCCGTCCGGATCCAGCTCCGGGTCATCGGAGGGACCCAGCCTCCCTGTTGGCTACATCATTCACGTCACGACAGGATCCCTGCAGTCGCCGCCCACGGGTCATCTGTTCCAGCTGCTCTGTCAGCTCCTCGTACCCGCGTCACCCCGACTGCCATGTCCTCCTCTTTGACGTCACCCCCTGCTGCTGGGAGTACTGTGAGTCATGCTTCAGCGAGGCCTGTCAGCAATCCATCCCGAGCGGCTCCTCATCGTGGCCCCAAGGATCCTGCCGTTTTCTCCCAGAGGGATAAAAGGAGAACTCCACCCACTGCAGCAGGCACCATCTTCTCTCCAGAAGACAGGCAAGTGCAAGTTATTTCTTCCCACCATTATTATGATCTGCCTTGTCTGACTCCTGGGGCCGGAGTTCGGGGTTCGCAGCCCCCTGAGCTTCCGCCACCTGCTGTAACTGTTATTCCTAAACCTGCTGCCTCTGTTGCTTCCCCTGCCGAGTGGTCCGCGACGCCAGGTCTACGTCGTGGGAGGAGGAGGGGGCCTGCACGGCTGGAAAGCCTGGATCCAGCCCAGCAGCCACGTCGTGGACAGAGGAGGAGAGCAGACTGCGTCCCGGAACCTGTGCCGAAGGAGAAGCGTCCCCGGGTTTCCTCGCCGGAACGGTCTGAGTCAGCAGGTCGAGTGTCCCCTGCCCCCACGCCATACAGGTCATCGGCATGGACATCAGCACGGGAGGAACCTCAGGCTGCAGACATTATCTTGCCAGCTGCGGAGCCCGACACAGCTGAGTTGGAGCCTGCGGACGAGAGTCGCCGCCCTGAAACTGGATCAACGGAGTCCTGGGTGGCAACAGAACCTGAGTGCAGGCAAGTGCTCCCTCTTGTGTCTCTGTCCTCTGTTTCGGAGCATTTGTGCCTGCCTCTCAGGGAGGCGAGTCAGGAGCAGCCACCTGGTGCGCCTGAGCTCGTCTCGCTGGGTTCTGTTGCTACCGGTGATACTGATCCCGGTTTTCTTGTTGTGTGTGAGCTTCGTTGCAGTGTCGCCAGCATGGAGCCAGTCAGGGTCACTGATTTGGAGGTTCCAGGTTCGGGAGTGGAGATCGTCAGCGGAGCTGCACCGACCCAGTCGGGGTCCGTTGTGGAGGCTGCGGTGGCCCAATCGGGGTCCGACGGGGGTGCGCCCAAGACCCGATCGGGGTCCATCGTGGGAGCGGCTTTGGCCCAATCGGGGTCCGACGTGGGTGCGCCAGAGGCCCAATCGGGGTCCACCGCAGGTACGGTTCTGGCCCAATCGGGGTCCGACGTGGGTGCAGCCGGGACTCAATCGGGGTCCAGCTGAGGTGCACCGCCGGTGTGGTCCGCGGACGGTGGAGGAGCTGCAGACCCTTCGCCGTTGGATGGAGTACAGGCTCATCTTTGCCTTCTAGTCCCTCTACTGAGTCATCTCCCCTGCGCATCATCGCCAGGGGCCATGGGGGTCCTGCTACGCTCGCCCTGGCTCTCCCATGTTTTGTCTTCGCCAGGGAACCCGCTGCGGGCTGTTTTTCCCCAGTACTGTGGCTGAGGGACACTGGTCAGCTGCCTGAGAAACTGCTTCTCCGGTTCGGCACCTCGGGTCGGCCACCCGACATGTTGTGTGTTTTGCTGGGCGACCTGGTTCGGCCACCAGAGGAGCAGACGTGCTGGGCTTTGGACTGTGGTGAGCCGCCCGGTCATGTCCCGCCTCCAATGACCACCCGTCGGCCGTTGGACGTGGGGAGACCACCTGAACTGTTCCTGTAGCGCCTGGTCTCCGCCGGTCAGCATAAACTGTCGGGGGGGTAGTGCTCATTTTCTGGTGATGATCTGTCCCAGTAATTGTTTTTTTTTTTATTTTTTCTTGTTATCCTGTGTTTTTGTAATGGTTATTTGGGTATCTGTGGGTATTTGTGGTTATGTCCTGCAGTTGCCTTATTTTGTTCTGTGTGCAGTTAGGGGTGAGCCAGTAATTGTTCTTTTTTCTGTGCATAGTTATTTTGAAAATTCACTTGAGCATTCACACAAGTGAGAAGCCATGTTCTTGTGAAACATGTGGGCAAATATTTAATTTTCTCTTGCTGTCCTGTGCTGTTTCCTTTAATTGTTATTTGGGCATTTAATCTGATTTGAGGATTTGGTATATTTTTTTGTCATTGTGCTGTGTTACTTTTTTTTTCCCTTGCCTGGTCTTGATTGTGTACTTATTGTACTGATTCTGGGTTTGGTCTCTCTCTCCCTCCGGACCTGCCCCCAGCCGCCCACCCTGGAGGGGGTGGGGGGCAGGGTGGTCTATGGGCGTTTTGGAAGCTCGCCCTCGGAGGGAGGGTACTGTTATGACCCGAGCGCCGGCCTTGTCCTCGCTCGGGCTATGTATAGCTCGCTGCCGGCTTTGACAGCTGTGGGTTATATTCTGGCTTCACCGGGCTCTTATTGTGAAGGCACTCGGTGGGGCTTCTGTCTGTCAAAATCGGTCAGCTGGCTGTCATTACTGCTCGTTAGCGTTCGGCTTTATTAGGCGGGCGCTGACGGCAGTTAGATTGCAGGAGTATCGTCAGACATCATCTAAACCTCGTCAGACATTCATCGTTCTGGTCACGCCAGGTTTGTGTGTGCGTGGTGCGCACACACGAACCTGGTGCACACCTGATTTTACATTGGGCGGTGCAGTGGCGCAGTGGTTAGCACTGTGCCAGCACATCAACTCACCCTTGGCCATGGGATCCCTGGTTCGATCCAACAGTGATCTGTGTGGAGTTTGCATGTTCTCCCCGTATCTGTGTGGGTTTACTCAGGGATTTTTCCGGTTTCCTCCCACATGCCAAAAACATGCAGGTTAGGTTAATTGGAGACTCTAAAGTGGTCCTAGGTGTGAATGTGTGTGTGAATGGTTAAGGGATAGCGCTGTACCGTGGCTGCTTCATCCATTCAGGTGGATGCCCTCAATTTCCCCTCTGGGGATCAATAAAGTATACAAAATTAAAAAAAATATTCTCATGCTTTGCTCGTTCATGTCATATCATGTTTTAGGCCGTAAGTGGCAGGGGTTAGCCTTACGGTCCCATGCTCTATGTTCAGTGTATCTTCGTCACAATCATAGTCTTGTATGTGTGTCTTGTGTCTTGTAAATAGATCACCATCATTGCAAAACTCATCGGTGGACTCTTGGCGTCTTATGGTGATCCGCGAGGATCACCGCATGACAAATCACTCACTTCTATTTGTTTGCCAGAATGATGGCCCTCCTGTTTTTCAGTTTAGCCCTCTACCTAGCACCCTCACCTACTTTTGCCCAGTCAGAACTGGACAGAGCCAAGACAAAAAGTCAACAATCCTTAGGTAGACTCTCAATAACAGCCTCATCATTATGGCCTCTTGTTAGCCTTAGCACGTCCACTGTTAAATCGGTCAACACCGCTACACCGAAATGCCAGGTAGTTGAACCACAAACTGTTACCAAAACTTTGCAAGATACTGTGTTGGTTTTGAATGTTTGCTCCCAAGCCTCATTCAAACTCAACAAGGTCTTGAACTTGTCACTCTTTGTGTTAAAGCTTGACCATGCTCACACACCGCTAATATCCATGTTCCTTCAAGAGGTAGCTAGAAACAACAGCTTTTCAGCTAACACTTTAACAATTACCCTGCCTTCACCTCTTCTTGTCCCTGTTTCAGTTGTTACAAATTTACTCCTCGTTGCCATTCAAAGAACAATGATGACCTTCTATGTTCAGTCAGTTTTCCAGAAAAAAGGTCTCAAACACCCTCTGAGTCAGACCTCTGTGGAACCATAGTTTAGTCCAGCTAAACCAATTCAATTTGAACCTCCTTGAATTACCTCAATATTGCTTAACCTAAACATCTACCTCAAATAAGCAATAATTTTTGTTTGTTTTGCATTCTTCATTTTTGATTTTTACTCTTACAATTTTTGAATGTATATAAGATAAGATAAGATAAGATAAGATAAGATAAGCCTTTATTAGTCCCACAACGGGGAAATTCCAGGATTGCAACAGCACAGGGATAGCAACACTCAGAGCAACAATCAGAAGGCAAGAAAAAAAAACAAGCAAGCAAGAGCAGCTAATATACATATGTACATATTACTATAAAATATATATATACACACATACAGACACACAGTGCAGAGCATTGTAGCTGGATGGAATAAATATATGAATATATAAACACACAGTGCAGAGCATTGTAGCTAGATGGAATAAATATGTAAATATATAAACACCCACAGTACGGAGCATTGCAGCTAGGTGGAATAAATATGTAAGTATATAAACACACACAGTGCGGAGCATTGTAGCTAGATGGAATAAATATATAGATATATAAAAACACAGTGCGGAGCATTGTAGCTAGATGGAATAAATATATAGATATATAAATATGAACACACCCAGTGCTGAGCATTGTAGCTAGATGGAATAAATATGTAAATATATAAACACACACAGTGCAGAGCATTGTTGCTAGATGGGATGAAACAGCATAACCCTCTACTTAGTTATCCTACATGGTATGATTATGTGCCCATACATATTCTCACCCTCCATAGCGACAGGTATTTTCCTAGTTGTATGCCGGAGGGGACCATTCGGTAAGTCTATTGCATCTTTTGCATTTAAAAACTATTAGTTTGTTACGTCTTTTTGCTATCTCTGCGAGCAGCCCTACTTAGGTTGTACAGTCTGACAGCCGTTGGTAGGAAGGACCTACGAAACCTCTCGGTTGTGCACCTGGGATGATGTAGTCCGCTGCTAAATGAGCTCCTCAGTGCATTCAGTACATCCTGCATAGGGTGGAACTCGGACTCCAGCAGAGATGACAGTTTAGCCACCGTCCTTCTCTCTCCTATCCGGATCAAGGCGCTGCCCCAGGACAGAGCTAGCTTTCTTAATCAGTTTGTTCAGTCTCTTCCTATCGGCTGCAGTAATGCCACTGCCCCAGCAGACCACTCCAAAAGTCATGGCTGATGCCACCACCGTGTCATAGAATGTCTTCAGCAGCGCCCCTTGTACACCAAAAGACCTGAGTCTCCTCAGCAGGAACAGCCTGTGCTGTCCCTTCTTGTAGAGTGCGTCAGTATTGTGTGACCAGTCTAGTTTATTGTTCAGATGAACACCCAGGTACTTATAGGATGTCACCATCTCGATGTCTGTTCCCTGTATATTTACTGGTGCTGTGAGGGGCTGCCCATGCCTGCGGCAGTCCACCACCAGCTCCTTAGTTTTCCTTGCGTTGATCTGGAGGCAGTTCCGATGGCACCAGTCTACGAAGTCCTGGATAAGCCCTCTGTATTCAGCTTCATCTCCATTGGAGATGAGGCCAACGATCGCAGAGTCATCAGAGAACTTCTGTAGATGGCAGTGTGTTGTGTTGTGTGAGAAGTCCACAGTATAAAGAGTGAACAGGAAGGGAGCCAGCACCGTTCCCTGGGGGGCCCCCGTGCTACTGATGATCGTGTCGGACACACAGTCCCGGGTTCTCACAAACTGAGGCCGGTTCGTGAGGTAGTCCAGGATCCATGATGACAGGTGCCGGTCCACCCCTGCGCGCAGCAGCTTGTCCTTCAGGATCATCGGTTGGATGGTGTTGAAAGCACTGGAGAAGTCAAAGAACATGATCCTCACCATATTCCCGGGCTTCTCCAGGTGGGACAGAGAACCGTGAAGGAGGAAGATCACCGCATCCTCCACCCCAATGCCATGCTGGTAGGCGAACTGGAGTGGATCCATCGCTGGTTCCACCAGGGGGCGGAGGTGAGCAAGGAGCAGTCTCTCCAGGGTCTTCATCAAGTGGGACGTCGAGGCCACCGGTCTGTAGCTGTTCAGGTCTTTGGGGTGGGAAGTTTTTGGTACAGGTACCACACAAGATGTTTTCCACAGCTGTGGTACCCTCCCCAGCTTCAGGCTCAGGTTGAAGATGTACGTCACAATCCCACGCAGCTGGTCTGCACAGGACTTGAGGAGCTTTGCGCTGATGCCGTCCGGTCCCGACGCCTTCCTCGCCTTGATCTTCCTCAGCTCCGTCCTCACCTGGGTCCTGGTCAGGGTCAGGATGGGGGGCTGTGTGTTGGGGGTGGGGGGGTGTTGGTGGAGTGGGGAGTGGGCAGCAGGACTTGATTTCTTTAGAGGCAGCAGTGGTTGTTGTGCAGTCAGGGGGGAGGGCGGTTGGTCAAACCTATTGAAAAACAGATTCAGGTTGTTCGCCCACTCCCTGCCCTCCGTGGCCTGGGGGGAGGTATTCTGGAGCCCAGAGATGGTTTTGAGGTTTCTCCAGACCCCGCTGATGTCGCTCTGTTGCAACTTGTCCTCCATCTTCTTCCTGAAGCTGTCCTTGCCTTATGCATGCTTATATACAAACATATACAGTATATTCCTTGCACTCCATTTTGATATTTATGCACAATTCAAACTATTTTTGAACAATTCTAATAGCTGCTTTATTGTAAACCAAAACACGTACCTCAGGTATATAAAACTACGTACGTTTTATCTTCTTTTGTAACCAGAATTTTTGAGTCATTTCAAGTCATGTACCTTAGCTTACCACTCTTAGGATATTTAATAATCCACATTTGTCCATATTCAAATTATTTTTGGAAATTCCTGGAAGTCTTTCCAGTAAACCAAATTCAAAGATCTCTGCTTAGTAATCGATACTGTTTAGATGCTAGTGTGTATGGACATCAAAACCTTTAGCCCAATATTTAGGTCAAGTGTTGCCAAGGAGACGAAGCTGCCATAGATGTGTACCAACACTGACCAGATGCTCACCATTGGTACAAAGGGGGGTGTATGTAGCATCAACGTTTCCTCAGGCCAATCCAGGAGATCACTTTTCTCCATTTTACAGAAATTTCACTTTTCTTCATTTTAAAGCAACTCTCACTCAAGTTCTGGTCAAGAATGCTGTGTCTTCAACAGGACCCCAGTGTAAACGATTTCACTTTTGTAGAGAGTCTTGATAAGGATTTGCTTTTAAAGGCTTAAGTGGACCATAAACTCTGGAAGTCAAGATCCCAAAATGGACAGTTCATGCTGATAGTATCTGCTCTACAAGAACTGATGCTCTTAAGAAGTCATAAACTTATTAAGCGGGCAGATATATGGCCTTCTTCCTTCTTTTAGACAGTTTCCAGAGCCCTCTAGGGCCCCTCCCCTCTCACATGACAGAGAGCTAAAAAAATATCTACAGCTCAACAGTACCTCCTAGTGGATATCTACGGAATATGTTTCATTGTGTAATCTTGACTGTAAATTCTGACTAAACATTAAGTTTTTCTTCCAGCTATCATCTCCCTGGGATTCTAAGGACACTGTGAAAATCATCACCCCTTTTGATCACAAACCAGGGTTTGCCGTAATTCATTAATCCTTGATTTAAATGTGAGTGCATGTATTAGGAATGTGTATTAGGAATGTTTATTTTCATGAGTGCTATTCAATGAATGTTAATATTATTAGTAATGGTATAAATGCATGATCACTGAATATTAGCCCTGAGTCACTTATGTTAGTTAGATTTTACATAGAGCACATAATTTCATAAGAACTGAATGTGTATCAATCTCCATACATCCTCACTCTTAGGATAACCAATCACTAGGCTGCTTTCCACTGGATAATGCCCCTTTTCATTTGATTAGCTGTTCCCAAACAAAGAGATGTTTCCTCATTGGACAAAAGCCAATTCATTTATGAAAGATGATTGGCCTTTCTTGCGGCCAGCCCTGTTTTTATGACCCAGCAGCGCACTTCAGTTAAATATGTGAGAGCCGCCCTGCATGTTAGGAAAGAAGAAGGAAGAAGAAGTGGGAAGAAGTTAGAAGTTTTTTTGAAGTTACGAGAAAGAAAAAAAACAAAACAGAAAAGATCTAGATCAGAAAAGGAACAAAAGAAAGTTTTTGTTTTCACTTCTTCAGAGTTCTTTGTACTTCCTTGCAGTTTTTTTTTTTTTTGTCTAAATTGTTCTGTGAATTTTAAGAAGTCTTTTGTGTGTGTGAACCTTGTCAAATCCTGCATCAGTTTTCCTTGTTTTTCTGGTTAACTGAGAAGAAACCACTCTTTTCTTACGAACTCGCCTTAAAGAGAATCAAACCCCCCAAATTCTTTTTTTCTTCACCACAGAAGCCATTCTTATCCTAGTTGAATGGTTTTTTACCCTTTGATTTTTTCTGACTTTTCATGCAGTTAAAGTGAACTGAGAGATTTTTTGGGACATTCTTTTCCGGCCTGATCCATGTCTGACCTCGTAAAGAAACCAGAAACTCGTGGGTGACACTGACTAAAACATTCTTCCTTCACTCTTTGGTTTTGTTCTGCGGGCCAGAGACATATTAAATTCGGACCGGTTGCCAAAGGACTCCACACCTTCTCTGAGACAGCCTTCACTGCTGCCTGTTCACTGTCTGCACTGTAAGCCCCTGGCCGAGTCTACGCTTCTTACAGTTGTGAACCATCTGAAAGCAGTCACTTTCCCCCGGTGTTCCAAACGCTGTCTGGAAGAGCCACTGAGCCTTCCCGAATTGGCACCAACCCGCTGAACACGTGGACCTAGAACTGTTCATAAGTGAGACTCCCATTGGTCCTATCTGCTGGGTTTAAATGTGATGTCTTAAAATTTCAGTTACAATTGAACATAACCAGTATTCCATGGTACAATTAGTCCCTCAGTCGTAGGACAAAGGTATAAACTGAAGGAAAATTCTTATTCATTTTTTTTAGTAACCTTCTTTCATTTTTGTAGATTTATTCAGAAGTTTATTTTTAAATAATCAGCTCATGAAATTTTTCCCCATAAAATTGCATTCTGGTTTTGTTAGATATTTCAGCCTTTCATTGCATTACAGTTGAAACATAAAATTTGGTTTCCTCTTGGTTCCACAAAGGTTTAACTCTAGATTTTAGGTTCAGGAATCCATTAACAGTTGATGTGATATTAAACACCCATTTATCATTTGAACCTGTTTATCCATCATTTGAATGCCATGTCATGTAACCTGAATGAGTTTAATTTAATAAAAGTGTAAATGAGAGAAGTTGAAGCATTTTCCTTTTGTATATATGTTTCCTAGATCACGGCAGGAAAAAAAAAAAACTCCCTTAGATTTTGAGACTGATTCATTAAGTAATTGAAAGTACGGAAATTAATTAATTGAAATTAATTTATTAACAAGTTGTTCTTTTAGAAATGCCCCCCCCCCCCTTTTTACGAGTGCTTTCCTATTTTATTTATTGAGTGTAGGGGTGACAGTTTAACTCTGTCCCCTCGCACACCCACTATTAAACGAAATAAATAATTCCTGTACCTTATTACAGTATATTTTATTAAATATTGCTACAAAGATTTTCTTTCTTATCTTTGGGACTGATAATTAAAACTTCTGTTTTATCCCAGTTGAGATGTAGGAAATTCTCTGCTATCCATCAATTAATTTGTTTTGTGTCATCAGGAGATGAGGCGATGTACAGCTGTGTATCATCTGCATAGCTATGAAAATGGATGCTGTGTTCTGATAACATCCCCAAGTGGTATCATATAAAGATTAAAAAGTATTGGGCCTAAAAGTTAACCTTGGGGTACCCCACACTTGATTTCATGTATTCCCAATGACCATGTATCCATACTTGCAAAATAGCGATAATCTGTGAGATAGGAATGAAACCATTCAAGAACAGTACCTGAGAGGTCCACAGGTGTTTGAGTCTGCTTAACAAAATGTGGTGATCTACTGTATCAAAGGCAGCACAGAGATCCAGCAGCACCAGGACTGACAGTTTGTGGGAGTCCCTATTACACCTGATATCATTAACAATTTTTAAAAGGGCTGTCTCGATATTGTGGTTTGTCCTAAACCAGACTGAAACTTTTCAAAAATGTTGTGATTGATAACAAAATTGTTTAGTTGGATAAAAACAATTTTTTTTCTAAAACATTGCTTAAAAATGGTAAGTTGAATACAGGTTGACAAAGGCCATGAGGAAGACACCAGTCCGGAGAGCAATTTACAATATTTAAATCTTGTGTTCAAAGAATCCATAAAATACTTTCAAGAGTGATGTGGGGCTCTGATCTAAAAGGCAGGAGGAGAAGTTTCCCTGGGAGAAAACTCTACCAAGCATTTTTTAGCATCAACCAGGGAAAAACAGTCCAGTGTTTCCTCAGCTAAAAGTGAGCCTAAGATTCCACTTAAAACAGTCTTCATGCCAGATAAAATGTTGGCTCTAACAGAATGAATTTTGCACCTGAAGTGGTCTGCAAATCTCTCACATAGACAGTTGGATGGCAGGTTTTTGTGTTTATTAAAATCTGGGTTGATTAAGTGATCAGTGGTTGCAAAAATGACTTTAGGGTAATTGTTACTCTGCCAAGGGAGGAGGTAATATTTTTGGAGGTGTTGATTGGTTGGTTGGTTGGTTGGTTGGTTTGTCTGTTAGCAACATTACTCCAAAAGTTATTAACAGATTTTGATGAAATTTTCAGAAAAGGTGTGTCATGGCATGGGGAATAGATGATTAAATTTTGATGGTGATCTGGATCAAGATCTGGATCCAGGAATTTTTTTAAACTTATTTTATATATTTATATTGCACTTTTCATATACAGCCCCTATGTGTCCACGGAGTTAGGGCAGAGTTACGTGTGTGGCCACGCCATAGGGCCACCTAGTCAGTCAGTCAGAGTGGCTTCAGCCAAGCTGCACACCAAGTGGTCCAGTCTTCACGGTCTAGCATACAGGCGGCAACCTTGCCAGTGTTGGTCACCCCATTGTCTCCCTTCAGAGCGTCCACGAATGAAATTAATGGCCATCCTTGGCAGCGAAAGGCATGTGTCTGTTCCCAGAGTACCAGGTGGCCTGCTGGGAGCTCTTGGTGATGATAACAGTACTCCGTGAGTCAAAGTCTTCGCCAGGCCACCTTGTCTGATATTCAAGGAAGGTATCCATAGAGATCTTCATTAGAGACGTGGTCTTGCCAGTTTACATTGAGGCTGGTCCACAGCATCCGGCTGTAGGAGCCATCCAATGACTTCTGAAGGGAGACATTTAATGCCCAGCACTCACTTCCATATAGCGGTATGGATTCCACTATTGCATGGAAGAATTTAACTTTTAGCTCTCTTGACACGTTTGAGAACCACATAGCTTGCATGTCATTGAGAGCACCTCATGCAAGTGCTTTATGCACCTTGATATCATGACTAATAAATCTTAACCAGGAGCCAAGGTACTTGAAGTTGTTGCCTATTTCCAGAGGGTTGCTGGTACTTATCAACAGTGGCGATATCGAGTTAGGAGCTTTCCCGGGCATCATCATTTTGTTCTTCTGGTAATTAATGGTGAGACTGATCCAAGAGCATTCCAACTCCACAAGCAACAACAGTCTCTGTGCCTGTAAGATGTTGTTTGACAGCAAAACAATGTCATCTGTATAATCCAGATCTGCTATTGCTCTTGCCAGTATTCTTCGGGATCTACGAGGTGTTAACATTAGACCCAGTTCTCCTTCTCTCCCATCAATGGCTTTCCACAGGACATAATTGGAGACGATAAACAGGAATGGGGCCGAAGTATCGCCCTGGAGTACTCCTGAAGTGATCTCAAATTAATCCGACTCACCGTGTGGCATGTGTGTTGGTATACATTGCCCAAATACCATTACACAGCTTTGATGGAATACTGTAAGCCTTCAGTATCTTGAACATAATTTCATGGTTAATTGAACCGAAGGCTTTCCTAAAGTCAAGGGATGTCAGAACTGCAGGGAGGTTGTTTTTCTGCATCTCTTCAAGAATCTAGCGCAGGGCAAGAATGAGACTAGTGGTGGATCTATTTTGGCGGAACCAATTTTGATTGAATCAGAGATGAGAGCCCTAGAGGTCCTCAGATTTGGTTCAGTATCATCTGATTATACATCTTAGCTATGACACATGTGAGGCTTATTCCCCTATAGTTATCAGTGAATGAGAGATTGCCTGACTTAGGTAATGGAATAATATTAGAAAGTGACCACTGGTTTGGTTTGCCATCATTCATTAGTGCAACATTTGGACGGGCTGCACGGTGGCACAGTGGTTAGCACTGCGGCAGCACAGTTTTACCCTCAGCCGGGGGATCACGGGGATCATGAGATCGTGGGTTCGATCCCTGCCCCCGGCCAACAGTGATCTGTGTGGAGTTTGCATGTTCTCCCCGTGTTGCGTGGGTTTACTCCGGGATTTCTCCAGTTTCCTCCCACATGCTAAAAACATGCAGGTTAGGGATACGGGGCGCTTGCGCACGCAGCGACCGGCAGCTGGTGGCTTGTCACCAGACTGCAAAACAAATCTACCTACAGGTACAAAATAAGTACAAAAAAAAAAAAAAAGATTGCAGAGGGACAGAATGTTATCATCCAGGTCACAGGTTTTAAAGACCTCTGGGGGGATGTTATATGTACTTGTGCACTTTCCAAGAGAGAGTGTTGTCTTCACCTCTTCATACTCGTCCACAGTGAAATGACCATCGTTGATTCCAAGTTACTTAAAATATCTGGGATATCGTCCTCGGTGTTCAGGCTGTCAGAAGAGCTGCCAGCCAACTTCTTCAAGTGATTAAACCAATTGGTAACTCATTCTTTTGCCTTGACTTGTGTCAGCTGCCACAGCATGTGTCGCTATCTCCAGCTTCTCTCTTGCCCTCACTATGTCAGTATGCCTCGATCTTATTGGTTTCCGAAATTCCATCCTCCTCGGAACACAAATCTCTGAAGCTATTTCATTGGCATCAATAAAACGTTGGTATTTCTCGGTAGGATCTCTGCTTTCCTCTGGAAAAAGGAAGTGGTTTCGGACCTCAATATTGTGCCGTAGATGCAAGTAAGGACTTGATGCAAACAGTTTTCAGTCATAGCAACGTCGTTTTGAACACTTCTTTTAGACATGCACACCAAGGCGGACTTTCATACTTACAACGCTATAGTCTGAGCAAATACTTGAGTTACACGCGTCAGCGTTCATGACACTGTTGTGCCACTTCTTACGTATTAACCTTTTGAGTGTGAGATTTTGTGTGCCCCTAATGGCAGAGCGTGGTGCTGCACCTGTCATCCCACTCTGACATGATCGGCTCCATTGAGGACTTGTACTGATTTGTACTGATCTGCCAGTTTCAGAAGGTGGCAGACATCCATTGGAGGACTCAATGGATGGCATGTAATACAACAATGAAGAAGAACTCCTCATTTCCTTTTCCTGTTTTTAGCATTTTAGCCCAGAAAGCTAATATGGCTGCCGTCCGTCATCATGCACCATCACTTAGTCAGCTTTGTACGTGGAAAATAGCCGTGGGATACAAGCAAAATTTATGTGGGATAATCATAAGACTTTGTAGATGTGGTAGAGAGTGTAAATGACCAACAGAACACAAAATAATGACCACGATGGGTGAAAACGCAGTGACCACGGCAGCGAGTGAGTCCCCTTAGCAGCTGGTAAGTGAGGAATTTATGTGTTGTTTTTAATATTGTACTGATTTCTTGTTCATATACTTTGAAGATAAGATGATGAGGTACCTCTGTACATAAAACCTTGTCAAAAGACTGAACCATTCTTTGTGTAAATACATCCAAAGTCCAGTTTTGACTGAATTATGGAATTTAAAGAGGTACCGCGACATTATGCAAATTAGATGTGTAAATTTATTCCTATCTGAAACTTTAGATCATATTTTACATCTTTCTAATTGACAGTAAGCCATTATCTCTTATCACTTTCAAGTTATAGCCTAGGAAATCTGAACTATTTTATTGACAAAAAATATTTACCACTCTTGATCACTAGGGGTTATGTCGCAATATGGTGACAGACACATTCAAAGAATTAACATGTAATCAAGTTGACGTTTGGCCATGGTTGCATGGTTCTCAAAGGTCCACCTCTTCCCAGGTCTCTTCTGGTTGACTCATGGAAGGGGAAACGTGTCTTTTCTTCATAGCCTTGCATTAAAATCCCCCAGTATAGCTAAGACGTTGTGGGCTGGGGTAGCAACTCCTTGACTTCTTTTCCATCTGCTACATTTGTGGGAGAATAGATCACTATAACAGTTGTTGCTGGATTACCAGAGAATACCTCATTCAGGACTCGGCAGCAATAAGATTGTACGTTACAGAGGGCATCCTTGGCAAAGTTGTACAAAAGAAGTACAACTCCACCGACTGAGGCTTGCGCCTTGTTTCTTCTGGCAGATGAGGTTATCAGATGGTAATCCTCAACTTTATGAAACTCAATGCTTGATGAATCATACAGTGTTCCTGAACTTGTAAAATTCCAGTGTTGCAGGAACCAGTACAGTAGGCCAGTTCCTTTCCTGTACAGTCAGCCTTGATTGTACAAACGTTGAAGCTAGCCATCACGAAGGGTCTTCTACAATGCAAAAGTGCCTTGGAACCGATGTTGAGATCAGGTGAGCCCCTTCTGGATAGATTTAAGGGCCAGTGCCACAGGGCCACTGACCACTTCCACTGGGAAGACTGGCGCTGACTGCCACAGCTAAGTTCCTGCCCACTCCCGGGACTGGAAATATAGGATGTGTGAAAACTGAAATCATCATGGTGTGAAACTTTACAATGCAATAAGATGGTATACTTACGGCACTGGGGTCACAACTTCTCACACTGCCAAGTTAACAATATGTTGGGATATTTTTTACGGGTTTGCTGCCCTAGATCCGCCACATTCTGCAATAATAGGGGTGGCGCTGAGAGCCACTGTGAATGGTTTTCACCATGTGAGAGGATAGATGTAATTGCCACTTGTTGATGAATTGCCCATGTATTGCACTTTGGATGGTGCTGGATATAGGGAGACCAGTCTGGGAGACCAGTTTGTTGTGTACTGACCAGAAAGGTACGACTCTTCTGGTGATCCTTGCACACCTCCACATTTATGTGCATTTTTGAAACAAAGGAGCCTCAAGCTTATGAACGATCTGTAGCCTCATGCTGGAGAAAATATTTTTTTTTATAACTGGGAATATTTTTAATTGGGAGAATTATCTGAAGGGTAATACTGGTATTGTGGAGAGAGGAATAACCAGGCAGAGCGGTCCAGAAGAAAGCTGACTTTATTAATGTCTCTCTCTCACATCATCCAGAATCACAAGCATCAGAAAAAAGGGGAACAGGTCACAGGGACCTCTCCTTTTATAGCCTACGACCCGCTCAGTCACCTGTGGTGCTGCAGTAACATGAAAGACTTTGCAATTCCCATTTTCTTTATCACTGTTTGCATCAACACATCAACCCCCACATCAACACACAAACCCCCCATGACGATTCCCCTTGTCCTTCCGTCTGAGTGGAAACATGCTGACATACAGAGTGGGTCCCCCCCCCCCCCTTCCCCGGAAACTCAGACCAAGCCTTAACCCTCATGTCCTTTGGGCTTCAGCCTACGTCCATAGGGGTCTGCGGCTTCGAGGCGCTGCTGTGCCGGTGAGGGGCTCTTGGGGGTGCGTCCGTCTGTGGGGGGACACTGGGGGGGGGGCATCTTTAGCATGCCATTGTGACTGATCTGATGAGTCATTTAACTGGGGAATTCTCAGTGGGGGTCGTCCGTGCCGAGGAGCCCGGGCCAACACCACCTGCTCGTCTACTAAAACAAAAGCGGGCTTAAGCCTGTCTATACAGACTGTGTCCCTGTGTCCCCCCCAAGTCTAACACAAAATGTTTCTCCGCGGGTTCCAGCACTCTGAACGGACCATCGTAGGGCGGGCACAAGGGGGTCCGGTGGGCATCGTGCCTGACAAATACAAACACCCCGTCCTTCAAGGCCTTTGGATCAGGTACCGTCCCTGCTGCTGCGCTAAGCAGTGTAAGCGGGGATGGATCAGCGTGAGGCTGTCCGAAAAAAAATTCCTCTGGGAGCCGCAGCGGCTGGGAAAAAAACAGTTCTGCTGGGGAGGCTGCCAAATCCTCCTTCGGTGCTGAATGCAACCCTAATAGAACCCACGGCAACCGGTCCACCCAATTTGCATCCATAAGCGAAGCCCTGAGTGCTGCTTTAAGCGGCCTATGGAAACGCTCGCATAACCCATTGGCCTGGGGGTTGTACGCGGTCATGCGATGAAGTGTGACACCCAGGCTCCGGGCCATGGCGGACCAGAGGTCGGAAACAAACTGTGGGTCCCGATCGGACGTGATATCTGAAGGGGCACCGAAACGTGCCACCCATGTTGTCAAAAAAGCATGTGCAACGTCTGCAGACGAGGTGGAAGCTAGCGGGACTGCTTCAGGCCAGCGCGTGGTACGGTCCACCACCGTCAGGAGGTGCGTGAACCCCTGTGATGGACGGAGGGGGCCCACGAGGTCCACGTGAATGTGCTCGAGCCTCTTACCCGTGATATGGAACGGCTCCAAAAGGGCCTTTGTGTGCCTGTGCACTTTGGCTCGCTGGCATGCTACGCAGGCTGCAGCCCACTCTTTCACCTGTTAGCACAGGCTCAGCCAGACGAACTTTGCTCCCACCATTTTGACTGACACGCCCACTCCCGGATGCGCCAGGGAGTGAACCAACTCAAAAACGCAGCGATGCAAAGCACATGGGACCACCGGGCGCAGGTGGCCTGTGGAGATGTCACAGATTGGGGGGGAGGGCGTCTTGCAGCACTCTGCTCTCCAGCCTTAACCCTGTTGGTCCAGACTGGAGCGCGCAAACCTCCACATCGCCGATCTGCACAGCGGCCATGGCCGTTTAATCTATCCCAATGTAGACGGGGGCCACTAATGCGCGCAAGAGGCAGTCCACCAGCATGTTGAATTTTCCAGCCACATGCTGAATGTCGGCCGTAAACTCTGAGATAGCGGCCAACTGTCTCTGCTGCCAGCCCGGCCATGGTTCCGAAACCTTGGCCATAGCGTACGTTAGCGGCTTGTGGTCCACGAACGCAGTGAAGGTGTGCCCTTCCAGCCAGAACTGGAAGTGGCGTATGGCCAGGTGGAGAGCCAGTAACTCTCTGTCGAACGCGCTGTATTTACGCTCACTGTCGTGCAAAGACCTGCTAAAAAAAGCAAGCGGCTGCCAAGAACCTGCGACGCGCTGCTCCACTACGGCCCCTATGGCCACATGTGAGCGTCGGTAGTGAGCGCTATCCGAGCCACCGGGTCCGGGTGCGCCAGCAGTGCGGCGTTCGGCAGGGCTGTTTTAACCTCGGAAAATGCCTGCTCTTTCTCAGGAGTCCAGTCGACTCTGTCCACCGGCTTCCGTTTCTTAAGCGCAACATACAATGGCTGCATGAGCTGGGATGCACGTGGGAGGAAACCGTTGTAAAAGTTAACCATCCCCAAAAACTCCTGTAGTGCCCTGACCGTCTGAGGCCAGGGAAAATCTGCCACTGCATGCACTTTGTACGGTAAGGGTATCACGCCCTCCGGTGAGATGCGGTGGCCCAAAAAATTGATTCCCGTCACCCCAAACTGGCACTTCGCCGTGTTGATTATTAATCTGTGCTCCTCCAACCTCTGGAAAACTGTCCTGAGGTGAGCTACATGTCCGCCTTCGGACGCGCTGGTCACCAGGATGTCGTCTGGGTAGACGAACACAAACGGCAGATCGCGCAACACCGCATCCATCATGCGTTGGAATGTCTGCGCCGTGCCCTTTAACCCAAAAGGCATGCGTAAAAACTCAAAAAAGACCAAACAAGGTTATTACTGCCATCTTAGGTATGTCCTCAGCATGCACCGGGACCTAGTGGTAACTGTGGACCAGGTCTATCTTGGAAAAAATGCATGCCCCGGTGAGGTGAATGGAAAAATCCTGAATATGGGGGATCGGGTAATGGTCGTGCGCTGTGGCGTTATTCAATCTGTGGAAATCTCCGCATGGTCGCCACAATCCCTCGGCTTTAGGAACCATATGTAGTGGAGATGCCCATGGGCTGTTTGAGAGTCTGATGATGCCCAACTTTTCCAAGTTGGCAAACTCCTAGCGCGCTATGGCCAGTTTAGCTGCGTCCAGGCGCCGAGGTCATGCAAAAACGGGCGGCCTTGTGGTGGTAATGAAGTTCAATTCAATTCAATTCAATTTTATTTATATAGCGCCATTTCACAATAACAGTCATCTCATAGCACTATCAACGGTAGGGGTAGGGGGACCCCCCACAGTTGCAGAAAGACCCCAGCAATCAGGCGATCCCCTGTGAGCAAGCACTTGGCGACGGTGGAGAGGAAAAACTCCCTTTTAACAGGAAGAAACCTCCAGCAGAACCAGGCTCAGGGAGACGTTGGCTAGAGTTGTGGGCCCGGCTCCTCTAGCTGTACAGGGGAGAGAATCAGAAGACATTCCGTTAATCAGGCATCTGTTAGCCACATTGACTAGTAGACCGTGTGCACACAAAAAATCAGCACCCAAAATGGGGAAGCTGCATGCCACTATGACAAATGTCCATTGGTATATACGGCCATGCAAGGATACAGTCAGTGTCCTCTCACCAAAAGTCTTAATGTCTGAGCCGTTTGCGGCCGTCAGCTCGGGGCCGCTAGTTCCCGCCAGCCGGTCTGCGTAGGATGGTAGGATGACACTCTTTTGGGAGCCGGAGTCCACGAGGAACTGTTTCCCCTAGCATGAGTCTGTCACATAGAGCAGCTTGCTTGCTTCACCGGCGGTCGCAGCTGCTACCGACTGCCGGCCCTGGCATTTCCCGAGCGCTTGAATTGGCACGGTGGCACGCATCAGCGTGTGTCCTCTCCAAAACGGCGGTAGTAGAAGCAGAGTGTGTCTCTCCGGTGCTTCTTGGCTTCCACTGCAGCCACCGTCGTTTGCTCCTCACCCCCGCTGGCCATCTCGCTAGGTTCTGACGCCGCTGCATTCACCGTGAGGGCTCTGGTAGTGGGGACAATCTGATCCGCCTCTTGCGCTAGCACCCGGTAGTTGTGCGCGGCCAGCAGCGACGAATTGGCAAGGACCACCCTGGCCGCCGTCGGGAGGTTCCGGAGGAAAAGGTGGGCAAAGAGGAAATGCCTGTCATCTGTGCCCATCAGCGCCAACATCTTCTCCATTAACTTGACCGCCGACCTGTCTCCCAACTCGGAGCATGTCAGGAGCCCTTCTGTTCTCTCGCAGTCTGAGAGCGTATAGCGCCAGGTCAGCGCTGTTTTGAGAGCCTCGTATTAGTCAAGGGCTGGGGGCTGCTGGAACAGGCTCGCCACCTGCTGAGTTGTGTGTGCGTCCAGTGCTGCAACCATGTAGTAGTATCTGGTGTCATCTGCTGTTATTTCCCGGAGCGCGAACTGGGCCTCGGTGTGGAGGAACCAAGACTTCGGGTCATGTAGCCAAAAGTCTGGGAGTTTGACCGAAATGATGCACGCCTTGCCGGCACCTCCAGTCCAGGTCGTCTCCGGGGTGTTCGCCTCAAGTTCCATTGTGCGTCAAGGGTAACCAGTGTGGAGAGAGGAATAACCAGGCAGAGCAGTCCAGAACAGAGCAGGCTTTATTAATCTCTCTCTCTCACATCATCCAGAATCACAAGCATCAGAAAAAAGGGGAACAGGTCGCAGGCACATCTCCTTTTATAGCCTACGACCCACTCAGTCACCTGTGGTGCTGCAGTAACATGAAAGGCTTTGCAATTCCCATTCTCTTTGTCACTGTTTGCATCAACACACCAACCCCCGCATCAACACACAAACCCCCCATGAAGATTCCCCTTGTCCTTCCGTCTGAGTGGAAACATACTGACATACTGAGTGGGTTCCCACAGTATATTAAAATGCTCAGAATGTACATGAAGAAACACCAACTATTCTTCACAATCTTGGATTGATTTGAGGCTTTAATTGACCTCTTGTGTACACACAGTAAAACAGAGTGTTAATTTAACTCTTAGGGAGTTGAATTCAACTTTGTTTCTGATAACATTTGGTCCCATTCGAAATTAAAGTACAATTTACTGTATAGTCAGTGTTAACTTTTCAGAGTTAAATCTACTCAATTCAGTGTCAAAATTAACAATGAAATGTGTAAAAGTATTTAACACTGTTTTTTTTTTTTTTACTTTTCAAAGTAATCTGATTACACTTTATATAGCAAATTTTTTTTACTTCAAATTTAGTTTAAAAATTGCACTCTAATGTGCAATATTTAATTTTCATTTTTCTGCAGTGTTATTTTTATATCTTGCTCATATGATGCTATATTACTAAATTGCCAGCTCAGGCCATGCGCTGTTTCCCTAACAACAAACCATGGATCACCAGTGACCGGAAACAGTTCTTAACAAGAAGAAGAGGGCTTTTAGGTCTGGAGACAGGGAGGAACTGAGGAGAGTGCAGCGTGAACTGAGAGAAATGCTGAGGAAGTGTAAAGACAATTACAGGAGGAAGTTGGAAGATAAACCAGCAAAGCAATGGGCAGGATGTGTGGATGGGAATGAGATACATTTCTGAGTGTAAGAGGAGAGATAGACAGACATCAAGGAGCCTTGAGAGAGCTGATGAGCTGAATCTGTTTTTAATAGGTTCAACTCATCGTCTGTCACCCCCACAACACAGCCAGACCCCCACACACCCCTCCCCCTCCTGTGCAGCACCTGTCTCTCCCCCCACCCTCCTCCCCATCCTCTGAGGACATCAGCACAAGCTCCCCTGACATCACTGTGATGACAGACCAGGTTAAGAAACCGCTGGAGAGACTCCGTCAGCAGAAGGCTGTGGGCCCGGATGGCATCTCCACAAGGATCATGAGGATCTGTACCAACCAGCTATCTCCTGTACTGAAACACTGTACAATCTAAGCCTGAGTCTGGAGAGAGTACTGGTGCAGTGGAAGACGTCTTGCCTGGTTCCTGTACCCAAGAAGTCGTCTCCATCGGACCTGAAAGACTATTGACCAGTTGCTCTCACATCTCATGTGATGAAGGTCCTGGAGAGACTGGTCTTAACCCACCTGAGGTTGCAGGTGAAGACATGGCTGGACCCTCTGCAGTTTGCATATCAGCCCCATTTAGGAGTTGAAGACGCTGTCATCTACGTGTTGCAACGAGCCCATTTGCACCTGGATGGCGGAGGAGACACTGTGAGAATAACTTTCTTCAATTTCTCCACTGCGTTTAACACCATCCAGCCACTGCTGTTGGGTGAGAAGCTGCAGGTGGTGGGGGTAGAAAGCTCTGTGATCTCCTGGATTACTGACTACCTGAAAGATAGGCCACAGTTTGTCTGGCTGGGTACTGTCTTGTCTGATGTGGTGGTTAGTGATACAGGAGCCCCAAAGGGGACTGGGCTTTCTCCTATTCTCTTCACCTTATACACCATCGACTTTCAGTACACACCAAGTCATGACACCTGCAGAAATTCTCTGATGACTCAGCCATTGTTGAGCATATAAGAAGGGGAGGGGGGGGAGTACAGGGCACTGGTAGATTTGTGGAGAGGACCGAGCAGAAACACCTGAGGCTGAAGATCAGCAAGACCAGAGAGATGGTGATTGACTTAAGGAAGAAGAGGATGCCTTCACAGCCATTGCGGATTAGGGGGGAGGATGTGGAGGTAGTTGAGGACTACAAATACCTGGGTGTCATGATCTGCAATGGGCTGGACTGGAAATCTAACACCAATGTTGTGTACAATAAGAACATGAGCAGACTCTACTTTCTGAGGAATCTGAGATCCTTCAATGTGTGCAACAGGATGCTGGAGCTTTTCTACCAGGCTGTTGTTGCTAGCGCCATCTTTTTTGCTGCTGTCTGTTGGGGTAGCAGTATCAGACCCAGCGACACCAACAGACTTGACAAGATTATCAAGAGGGCTGGCTCTGTAATTGATCTCAGGCCAGAGACCTTTGAGACTGTGGTGGAGAAGAGGACACTTGTCTTGGAAAGAGCCATGAGTACCAGTGGTTACAGAGCCCGGACCCAGCACATCAAACCCACCTTGTGTTGTTATCAGGCTTTGGATTTTGGTTCAGCTGTGAGAGTGGGGGTGGTTGTGGGCGGCAGGGCTTTGGCAGTTGTGTCAGAGCTCGCTGAGGAATTGCTGGGGGGTGTGTGTGAATGAAGTGGGAGGTTTCGGGGTGAGAAAATTGGACTACGGCATGGGGTCAGTTTTTGTGGCCATAGTGACCAGCTCCTTCATCTGGTCAGTGAAGTCTAGGAGTGGGAAGGATGGGAAAGAGAAAGCCGAGGTGGAGGGGGTATTCGGTAGTAGGAGAGGTGGATCCTCACTGGTGATTGGTGAAGGAGGGGTCTGCACAAGTGGGGGCTAAGGCGGCTTTATCTCACAGTTTCTGCTGGGCTGTATCTTATCCTGTTGTTTTGGTTCCTCTTGTCTCTTGTCCTTGTCCTGGGGAACAGAATGGCGAAGCAGAAAATACAACAGAATGGAGGTAAACAGCCTCACTCCTGACCTGGTGAGGCTGAGTCCATCTCCCTTAAAAAAGTGTCTACGGTCCAAGAAAAAAAGTTAAAATTGTCAATAAAATGAAGTGATTTGTTTGTACAAGCTTCTGATAGCCATTCATTTAAATTGAACAATCTGCTGAATCTCTCAACTCCTCCTCTGACCGGTGGTAGTGGGCCACAAATAAACACTTCAACATTCAGACAGCTGATTACATCTAGGGGTTCCTAAAATTCCTCTTTCAGTACCTCAGAGTGCTGTTTCACAACATCATTTGAGCCTAGGTGTAATATGAGAGTTTTCCCTGTGGGATAATCAGCAGTGATTTGCAAGATTTTGTCTCTCACATCAGACACCATATCCTTGGGAAACCACATTATTTCTGTGTGTCAACCACATACATTTCTCACATCTTCCACAGTGGAGTCACCCACAATTGGAGTTTCAGGCCCAGCTGTTAGCTTTCTCTGTAACCATTGACCTTCTGAGTTGTTCTTATTTACTTCACTACATGTGGGGGAGATTTTATCCAGGTCATCAGATGGAGATCCAGGGTCCTGCAGTAGTGGCACAAATCTATTCTGAAGTGGCATGTTTAGCTGTTGTGGAGTAGATTTGTTTTTAGGCTTTCCTTTGACAGCTATCCACAACTGTTTCTTGCTGAAAGTCAGAGTTGAGGAGGCTCTTGGTCTTGGTGTAACCGGTAAAGCAGGCCAGCCATTCACATCACAGATCTCACCAAATTGGGCTGTTACTTGTCCTCCCCTCCCCCTGTGTGATGATTTATTCTTGGGCTTTGAACGAAGGGTATTCCAGGAAGGACAATCACTTGAGGATTTTATTCTCTGTACACAATCCTCCCATCTCCTCTCAGCCATGTTAGCACTAGATAGCAGTGAGTTATCGGGGTCATGTCCACTGTATTTAGTCACTGGCAGGGTTGTGTAATTTTTAAAGAGTCCATTTACTTCCAAATTAACTTCTAGCCATTGGATTTTAGTTTCCAGCGTTGTAATCTTCTGTAGAAGTTTGTGGTAGTCATTTGTAGAAAGGGGAGGCATTTTGTTGTCAGCCGCTGTAGTTCAGGCTTCAGCTGCTTGTAGGCCACGCTCACATAGCACTGACAAGATCCAAAAAAGTGTTAGATCATGGTAATATTGAGCTATATCTTCAGCAAAATATAGTCCCAGTGATTTATAAGTATCCGGTAGGTGTTGCCCATAAATTTCTTCTAGAGGGAAATAAGAATATTGATAGAAAAGTGCAAGCAGAGGGAAGAGCGAAGCAGCAGAGCGTCCTTCCACCAGGAAGGCGGAAGTCACAAAGGCACTTTTTCTTGCACATTTCAATTTCTCTTTCAAAATACATGTTTAATGACAGTTTCTTTAGCATGCTGCTGGATATCTTGAACAATCTCTTCCATGGAATTCACTACAGAATTCACTTCACTTTGGCCTACACCTGCTGCCTTTAGATCAGATATTACAGCTGCACAACTATTTACAAGGCCTGCTGAAGATAATTCCAACTCAGTCTCTAAATTTTAAGATGCCACATCAACATCAGTAGCATTACTTGTATCAACAACACTTTGACGAGGTGAAAATCAAAGGAACCGCTTGCATGGCATTTGTTCAGGTGCTTTCTAAAGCCAGAAAAGCTAATAAAAGAACGTGAGCACCCCACTTGGCCAAATTTAAGATAAAGAGTCCTGCTTGTACAAAGGCCATAAATTACCTTAAGGTGCTCACAAGGCTGTTTGGTCTACCATGGTCACTTTTGCAAAGAAAGCACTTCATTATTTGAACTCAGTGGCTACTAATCCACCATTCATGCTCGCAACTTTGCAACTCCAGATCCTGCTATCCACCCATTCATACACACATTGACACACTGATGGTGACAGAGCTGCCATACACAGGTGCTGGCCAGACCCACCAGGAACAACTGGGGGTTCAGTGTCTTGCTCAAGGACACTTCGACATGCAGACTGCAGACAGAGTGGGAATCAAACCCCTGATCAGTAATCGACCACACTATACCTGTGCCACAGCCACGTGGAAGTGCATGCTTGTCAATCACAATGAAGAAGATGTGAATGCTGCTTCTTGTGGGTCCCTGACAAAGAAGGTAGGGCTGACTGCTTTGGATGATGTGGTCTAGTTGCTGCTGTACATTGGTTCCAGTCTATAACAAAACACATTCAACAACGGTATTTAGTGACCAACCTCTGACAACAGATCAGCTCATTTCACTGTGCATGAAACAGAGGTGATGAAAAGCTTATTTTAAACATCTATTTAACCCCTTAGACTCTGGTCAATTTCCCTAAAAACGCCTAAAAATAACATACCCAAAGTAAATCAAAAGCTGTTCTTCAACCCTTTGCAGCATCTTCATGGGGTTGGTCTCATTTAAAAGAAAACACTTTGAATTTTTTGGCAAAACAGTCATAATCTCTCTAAGTGCTCCTGCCACTGAGTAACAGTCATCTAAACATACTGAACTTGAAGAAAATAAAGTTCGCCTGGGTGTTTTTTTGGATACAAATGCTTGCAAATAACACACAGCTGTCAGATCCGGGCTGGAAAATGCAACAGAAATGTACAACCAAGTGTTATCCAGCTGAGGTCCAAATTTTGTAACAATGCCACAAAAAATGAATATATTACACAGCTTTTTTGTCAGGTTGTTCCCAGGCGTTTTTGAAATGTGCCAAATTGTGCCAAATGGCACAGTTTGGAAAAACGTCTGTAACTTTTGAATGATTCAATATAGAAGCTTCATCTTGGGCTCTAATGAAAGGTGACACTCAGGGCTGTGTGTGTGTGTGTGGGGGGGGGGTTGTTTATTCATTCATGAATGAATGAATGAACAAACAAGCCCCCACACACATAGAAGCATGCCATGTAAAAAATGTGTGGCTTTTTTTTTTTTTACAAGAAAAAATAACCTACAGTGCACTAAAAATTATACTAAAATAGCTAATGTAGAGGATAACACCCCCCCCCCCCCCCGCTACAGAGGACGGACATTGTCCATCGCCACATGACGGACAGCGGGGACGGTGCACCGCGGTCTACTACGCACAGTTGTACTAAAATATCTGGACTATATCTGCAATCCGCTACAGAAGAGTAGCGGGGGGGGGGGTCACGGTCCGGACGCGGCGCATGGACTGGTCCGTCATGTGGCGATGACGCAGAGTTGTAATTTACCGATCGGTCAAAAGTCATTTTGATTACAATTTTCAGGGATAAAGAATAATTTAGCTTATAACACTTACCTGTCCACAACAGCAGTGTCGCTGGCGAACTTCTCTTCCTCATTGTCAGATGAACATGACGCTGGTCTGCTTGTTACGACTCGTGGTTCTGGTCACGCGACCCGGTCAAACCATGATTCCATTATTGCGGTTTTGCGCTTCCATGATTGCGGTTTTGGCGAACGATTTTTCCAAACAAATAAGAACAGTAGTAAGAAAAAAAGACTGGCGAACGCGTGTGTGTCACCCAGCGGCTTACACAAAACAGATTTTACGCACGGGACGCACACTTTCAATTGTTGAACTTCTCTGCTTCAATTGGCTCGCTGTATTTGCAGCCGTTGGTAGGCGGGTCCTTCTTGCTAGGTTTTCAGTCATTGGTTCTTCAAGGTTTCAGAAACCCAATTCAAGGCTCTTATTAGTCGAATGAGAGGTCAATTAAATCTAAACCAATCAAAGCACTCCTTTGGCTTTCTGTTCACAGCTGTGTCTGTAGTGGAAGAACGGAAATGCAGCTTTTTTTTTTTTCAGTGCGCTCTGAGACGCACAGTGTGCTTTCTAGTGCACATGAGGGCGCGCTAGGATGCAGAGACGTGACCGCCCGCGGTATCCCGGAGTGCAAGAGGTTAACACACCTCTAGGAATTTTATGAGGTTACTGACAGCTTGAGATGCAGACATCTTTCCTGGTCTCATTCATCCTTGAGCAGATGGTGGTAGCAGATGTAGCAGCAGCAAGATAGCAGACATGTCACTGTCCCAGCCTACAGACCAACAAACATCAGATTAACATATGCCATAAATACTTTAAATTGGCACAATTACCTATATAGCCAACAATGGCAATTAAAAACAGACACAGCCATACCATTCTCAACTTCAGTAGCTGACTCAGCATTGTACATTAACTCCACAAGCTTCGTGGTGGGTACCAGTCCATGGCTTTCTTTAACAACATTTGCTTTGATATTGGTGGGCCACCTCTCCAAGAATTCATTGGCAGTGACCTCAAACAGGAGTCTAAAATCTTGATCTATCTGTAATGCAAAAATGCAGCACAAAGAAAGGAATGAAGAGTGACCCTGCATGCTGTATGGAATATTTAATTGATTCAACAAATGAAGATGTTTTTTTCAGTCTTGGTGTGTCCAGAAATCACATTAAGACTGAGAAGACATCTGTTGCTTTCTTTTCATCGTTGACCATTGAATGACAACAAATGAAGGTAGCTTTCATCTTTTCACGGATGGTGTCTTCATCAGCAGAGTGTCTCTGTCATGATCTGAGCACGGGGGATTCCGCCATGCTCATCTACGTGGTCTTTTTCCATATTTGTTTATCTGTTGTATTTTTACCTCCGCCAGGCCGAAGGCCAGGAGGAGGTTATGTTTTTGCCAGTGTTTGTCTGTTTGTCTGTCTGTTTGTCTGTTTGTTTGTCTGTTTGTCTGTTGGTTAGCAAGATAACTCAAAAAGTTTTGGACGGATTTCGATGAAACTTTCAAGCATTGTTGGAAATGGTACAAGGAAGAACTGATTAAATTTTGGGGATGATCCGGATTACCGTCTGGATACAGGAATTTTTTAAAGGATTCTTTAACATTGTAAGAAACGGCCATTTTCAACATGTGTGCAGGGGCAATAGAGGGTGCTGCTCGTCATGTCTGACGAACACAAACTCCGCGTTCTTCAAAGTTTTAGGCACAAAAGCACGCGGAAAACTGTGGTGGGCAGGGCCCACCAGCGTGCCTGTGTTTGCGCTACGCTGCAAAAGCTGAGACGGGTAGCTGTCCGGCGCAGGATTATTTGGCAGAAATTCCCCAGGCAGCCATAGGGGCTGCGCAAAAACAAGCTCTCTGCCGGGGAAGCTTCCAAATCCTCTTTTTTTCCGCGGAGCACAAACCCAATAAAACTCACGGCAACCATTATCGCACCTTCTTTTGTCCTGCGGCTCCGGAACAGAGAGGAATCCCGGCGCCAGTAATGCTGCGCCTGATATGTGTGACTCTAATGCTAAAAGTGACTGCATCAGGGATTTTCGACCTCAAGTCGCACTTTGCTACACAGGGCCACAAAAACTGTGTAGCCAAATTTGATCGATGGATGAACATTTTCAGCCAGTGAGAGAACCGACGACTTCCAAATCCAATGCATCACTAGCAGAAGTGATGTTTTGTCATTTTGTGGCAGAGCACAATGTACCCCCATTGGTGGCAGATCACTTCAGTGATTTGGTGCCAACATTGTTTCCTGACAGCAAGAGCGCTCAATTTTTTTGTGCTACTTGGCTTATTATTTTCACATTACCAAAAAGTTATGGCTCAAGATTGTGTCCATATAAGTGTACATTTGAATAAATATGTTTGAAATAGTTCATGTTGCAGTTGCTGTTTGTTTAGTTCTTGTTTGTTTGATTGTTTGTTTGTTTTTGCTTCAGTTTTCTTTCATCTGCCGATAAATACAGTTTTTAAGTACTCAGTACAGGTGTGAAAGCCCCCCCCCCCAATAAGGGAGGCATGAGGTCAGTACAGGTGTGAAAGCCCCCCAATAAGGGAGGCATGAGGTATGTCTTGACAGGTCGCAGCCTGGCACTTTGCAGATGGAGGAGATGGACACAACAGCAACACTTAAGTTTATTACCTCTGCCAAGGAGGTAATGCTTTTACTATTGAACCACTAATCCTATCATTGTGAATCCAATTGCTAGTCACATGTTTTCATGGTCAAGGAATCTCAAAACGTACACACAAACACTGTATGGGGGGGAACTGTGGCGCTTGGCGGAGGTCTGCGCTCTCCGAGTGCTTTTCTAGTTGTGTTCTTAGTTCCTGTCATTTTATTCTCGATTGGTTTTCATTTATCTTGTATTGTTTCCTAGTTCTACCAATTCTCCTGTTTATGTTCATTGTATATTTATTTATTGAGAATTTGCTGATATTTATTCCTCTTTATTTGTTGTCATTTTAGTTCTTGTTTTATATTGTACTGCTGTGCTCTCTCTCTCTCCTTCTGGGGCTGCAGCTGTCAGGGGCACTTCCGGGTTTTGCTCTGGTAGTGGGCGGTGCTCCTTTAAAGCTGTCAGTCCCATTTCCTCCCCTCTCATGACACTCAGCTGCTCTGTATTTTTTAATCTCTCACCTCCTGCCTGCTCATGTGATCCACACCTGATGACCCTTGTGATGATTTATTGCCTGCCTTATTTAAGACTGTTTTTTTCGTTTACTCACTTGTCAGTGCCTCGTGGTTGTCATCATTGTATCTACTAATTTCCGTCAGGACCCCATCCCTGTTCTGACGTGCATCTCTGTGTTTTTCGTCTCACCATTCTCCTCAGTTGTAAGTTTATTTTTGTGCACTTTAGGGACTTTGTGTTTTTTTTAATAAATATCACAAACTGCAGTCCAGTGCTTGGGTCCTTTCTCTCTGCCCCGGAGGGGCATTCATGACAGTTTCAAAACAGCAATAGCTGCTTTCACATCCTCATCTGATAACACTTTGTCAGTGCTGAAGGGTCTGGGTCGACCATGGCCTGGGCCACCAACTTAAGAAAAAAAACACAGTTTTATTGACTCCTGCCTACAAATTTCCTCAAGATCATATGCAACTGATGAGTAAACTTACTTTTTGGGAGATTTACTGACTGAGACACTTTTTTCTCTGCAGTTTTTCTTTGAATGGTCTTCAACCACCATGCAAGGTATCCCAAACAACTCTCATAGTAAAGTTCTTATGTAAAAAAACATGCAGAATAACAATGCCATGAATATTTCTGAGGGCAATTATGTGTTTAATGTTGTAAGCTCCCTTTAAGTTACATATCCATGCTTTGAAAATGGGTCTTCCAGATATGGAAACAGCAACTATCCCCTGCGCATACATCACTCTGACACTTTTAGGGGGAGATGTCCTATTGCATAGGCAAGGCAAGTTTGTTTGTATAGCACATTTCAGCTACAAGACAATTCAAATTAGGGGGGTAGCACTGTCCTTGTTATGTAGTTACTTAAAGAATAGATATCAGTATGTATGTGTTGGTAACAAAAACTCAGAGTTACTGAAGGTTACTTGTGGAGTCCCACAGGGTTCAGTTTTGGGGCCACTGTTATTCAATATGTATATAAATGATACATGTAAAGTTTTGGAAAAATGGATTTAATATTGTTTGCCGATGACACTAATTTATTATGCAGTGGAAGCAATTTGGAACAACTTTTGGATACACTCGGAAAGGAAAACTGTGGTTTGATTCAAACAAATTAATGATCAATTTAAGTAAGACAATAGTGGGGGCAGCGCGGTGGAGGAGTGGTTAGCACTATGGCAGCATCCTGGGTTCGATCCCAGCCCCCAACCAACAGTGATCTGTGTGGAGTTTGCATGTTCTCCCCATGTCTGCGTGGGTTTACTCCAGGATTTCTCCAGTTTCCTCCCACATGCCAAAAACATGCAAGTTAGGTTAATTGGCATCAAAAACTGGGGATGCTGGACTTCCGGTCTGGACACCATGGTGGTAGCAGCTTAACGCTGAAGCTCCCTGATCCCATCCATGAAAATACCATGAAAATCAGATTAAACGGATTTATGCAAGAGTGAAAATCAAAAGAAAAAGTTATTATGCCTAAAGGAAAACAGAAGAGATCGACATTTACCAGGCCAAGACACACACCGGCCGGAGAATCTGACCTGGAAGACAACAACCACTCGGAAATAGAGGAGCAAAATGAGGCTAGCAACACAGTTAGCTTAAAAACGATACTTCAAGAATTAAGACAATTTCGCCAAGAGTGTTGGGCCGAATTTCGTGAAATTAAAGACGAAATAAAAAGGACAAACAACAGAGTGGACCAGGCTGAGGCCCAAATCATGGAAGCAGAGGAAAGAATAAAAGGACTGGAAGAAACCACGCTGGAATTACTCAAACGACAGACAAGACTGGAGGCTAAGCTAACCGACCAGGAAGGAAGACTGAGAAGGGACAACATACAAATTCATGGTCTGAAAGAAGGAGTCGAGGACAGTTTCACCACAATGGCTGCATGCGTGGAAACCATACTGAGAGAGAAGTTGGAAATTCCCCAATCCACCGATTTGAAAATAGAAAGTGCGCGCCGTTCATTAGCCCCAAGGCCGTCGATGGAAGCTCCCCCGCGATCGGTGATGGTGAAGTTTTCCAACTTCAGAACAAAAGAAGAGGTTTTGAGACTGGCTTGGCAGAAAAAAAGGATTTATGCACCAAGAAAGAAAAGTTTTTGTGGAGCATGACTATGCCCCGGAGGTCCTTAAAAAGCGTTGGGAATACAACAATGCCAAAAAGGTACTAAGAGATAAGAAACTGCGCTTTCAAACTCCATTTCCGGCAAAGCTGAGGGTTTTTTACGGGGAAGAGACGTGTCTCTACACCTCGGCGGAAGAAGCAACCAGGGATATGGCGAGAAGAGGGCTCCCGGTAACGGGGTATAAACCCGCAGCAGACCCGACCGAAAGAATCAAGGCTCAAACGTGGTGCACACAGAGACCCTCAAAATCCACGGGCCAGCAGTGGGAAACCCACCGCCAGGGCTATAAGGAAAAGCTGGACGCTTTCAGGAGGAAATAACAATATTTTTAGTCAATCTGCGCATCCAAACCTCCTCCTACAAGGTAACAAACATTAAAGGAGATGCAGAATCAGCAAATATGAAGTGGTAAAACATTTCATGGAACAGTCATAATATTAGAAACAAATAAGTCTTTAAAAAAATATGTTAAAATAGAAATGTGACAATGAACCACATGAACTCTCCACACTAACAAATACTGTATTAACATGATTGTTTGCTGTGACGGTGGTGGGAGGTTGCGCACAATTTCATAGGGTATAGGTATAAAAAAAAAAATCATTACAAGTTCGGATTAGGATCTGAAATTCACGTTAAAAACATGGGACAACTTACAGGGGTAAGAGAGGGCCCTCGACACGTAACAGAGTTTGAGGAATTTCCCTCAGAGCCAACACACCAACCACAAGGCTCTTCTAAGGTCGCTAAAAAGACCTCAGTTCAGGAAGATCTTTTGACAGTTTTTTGTTTTAAAGTTTTATATACTATGTTCTTTATGTTTTTTATGTTCTTAATGTTCTTTCAGTTTCTGAGTAGCCTAAATGAGGGGCATTACACTGTTATACTAAATAAGACAATACAATGGAGAAACAGGGTGTAACCAAAATAATCTCATATAATGTAAAAGGGATCCTGAATCCAGTTAAAAGATCCAAGATTCTAGGCAAAAATGAAAAAAAGACAAAGCAGGAATAATATTTTTACAGGAAACCCTCCTAACAGACTTGGAACACACTAAACTTAATAGACAAGGGTTTAAACTGATCTCTTCATCTTCATATAAGTCAGGGAGGAGGAGGGGGTAGCAACATTGATCTCAACCAAAATTATATGTGAAAAAAATTCAGAACACAAAGATAAAAAAATAAAAAATTAAAGAATAAATAAATAAAGAAGGGAGAATTAGCATGGTACTTGGTCGGCTAGAGGGATATCACCCTGCTGAATGTATATGCACCTTCAGGGGCTAACTGGAAATTTTATAAAAATGTATTTGACCTAATGATAACTAAAGCCCAAGGTTTAGTGATATGTGGTGGAGACTTCAGTCTAAGACTGAATCCATACTGGGATGCATCAGGTAATTCTCCACATCAAAATAACACTCAAAGTAGAAAAACTTGGATGCTACTAAAAAAAATGGGAATCTGTGACGTGTGGAGGGAATTCAACCCCAGTGTAAAAGATTATACATTTTACTCAGCACCACATTCATCATACTCAAGGATTGACTATTTTTTTATGTTTAATAGAGACACTGGAAGAGCAAAAACATGTAAAATAGGACTGATGGATCTCTCTGACCACAGCCCAATCTATATGGACTTAAATATCCAAAAATATACAAATAATACTTTTTCTCGGAGGTTAAATTCAAATGTGCTGAAAGGACCAATGAAAGATGAATTGGAATCAGATATTCTCAGATATTTGGAAGAAAATGATAATGGAGAAGTATCCCCTTTAATACTGTGGGACGCATGCAAAGCTGTAACAAGGGGAAGGATTACTGCAAAACTGGAACTCCAAAAGAAACTGAGACAAGAAAAACTAATCACATTAGAGTCAGAACTTAAGAAACTAGAAAAAGAGCACAAAGACAACACTCATTCTAATGACTCGCTCAAAATTAAGGAAATTAAAAAACAAATAAACGAGATCTACACAATAGAAATCCAGAAAAAACTTACATTTCTGAAACAAAAATACCATGAAACAGGTAGCAAATCGGCAAAATTACTAGCCTATAAATTGAGGAAACAACAAACGGAGAGAGCAATCTACAAAATCAGAGACCCAGTATCAAAGGAAATAAAATTTAGAATTCAG
Source organism: Pholidichthys leucotaenia (assembly GCA_020510985.1). Taxonomy (NCBI): domain Eukaryota; kingdom Metazoa; phylum Chordata; class Actinopteri; order Cichliformes; family Pholidichthyidae; genus Pholidichthys; species Pholidichthys leucotaenia. The sequence continues at coordinate 162,357,039 of CM035847.1, forward strand.
GAAATTCTTAAAAGCTTCGAGAATTACTACAAACACTTGTACTCCCTCAAAAAAACACAAAAATGCATCCAAAGCCTTCCTAAATACATTAAATCTTCCCCAACTTACTGAGTCATAAAATAAAAAAACTACTGGCAGAAATACAACCTAAAGAATTAGAAAAAGCAATTATGAAACTTAAAGCTAACAAATCCCCAGGAGCAGATGGTTATACAGCAGAGTGGTACAAAACCTTTAACCCCTTGTACTCCGGTCAATTTCCCTAAAAACGCCAAAAAATAATGTGCCCAAAGTAAATCAAAAGCTGTTCTTCAACCCTTTGCAGCATCTTCATGGGGTTGGTCTCATTTAAAAGAAAACACTTTGAATTTTTTGGCAAAAAAGTCATAATCTCTCTAAGTGCTCCTGCCACTGAGTTACAGTCATCTAAACATACTGAACTTGAAGAAAATAGATTTGGCCTGGGTGTTTTTTTGGATACAAATGCTTGCAAATAACACACAGCTTCAGGTCCGGGCTGGAAAATGCAACAGAAATGTAGAACCAAGTGTTATCCAGCTGAGGTCAAAATTTTGTAACAATACCACAAAAAATGAATATATTACATAGCTTTTTCCTCAGGCAGTTCCCAGGCGTTTTTGAACTGTGCCAAATTGTGCCAAATGGCACAGTTTGGAAAAACGTCTGTAACTTTTGAATGATTCAATATAGAAGCTTCATCTTGGGCTCTAATGAAAGGTGACACTCAGGGCTGTGTGTGTGTGTGTGGGGGGGGAGTTGTCCCCCCCCTCGCTACAGAGGACGGACATCGGCCATCGCTACATGACGGAATAGTCATGTGGCGATCGCGGCGCAGTCACCGCGGCTCCCCCCCCCCCCTCGCTACAGAAGAGTAGTGGGGGGGCGTTCATAGTCCGGACGCGGCGCACGAACTGTGTACCGTGGTGCACAGACTTCGGACTTCGTGCGCCGCACAGTTGTAATTTACCGACCGGTCAAAAGTAATTTTTGATTACAATTTTCAGGGACAAAGAATAATTTTGCTTTTAACACTTACCTCTTCACAGCAGCAGTGTCCTGGCGAACTTCTCTTCCTCATTGTCAGACGAACGCGACGCTGGTCCCTTGTTACAGACTCGTGGTTCTGGTCTCACGACCCGGTCAAAACATAATTCCATTATAGCGGTTTTGCGCTTCCATGATTGCGGTTTTGGTGAATGATTTACGACCTTCGTCGTCGGCCTCCGTCGGTCTATGACGACCATGGAAGAGAATCCTAAACGTCTATTCTGCTGGAATAAAAAAAAAAAAGCACCGCCTGTGGCTGAACAGGCCGATGCGCGAATGGCAGTCCCTGTCACACAGGTTGCACTTGTGGGTGGTCTCTGTGCTGCTGGGTCTGTGACAGTTTTTCCTGCGGGTCCTTTTTTCATCTGCTGCAGCAGTCTGTCTTCACCCAGCCTTACACAAAATAGCTTGCGAACTTCTGCGCTTCAATTGGTTCGCTGCATTCACAGCGTTGGTAGGCGGGTTCTTCTTGCTATGTTTTCAGTCGTTGGTTCTTCAAGGCTTCAGAAACCCAATTCAAGGCTCTTATTAGTCGAATGAGAGGTCAATCAGATGATTTAATCTGTCCGCGGCTGTGTCTGTAGTGGAAGAACGGAAATGCAGCTTTTTTTTTTCAGTGCACGCTTGGACGCAGCGCCCTCGTGTGTCCTAGAGCACACAAGAGCACCCTCGTGCACTCTAGGATGCAGAGACATGCCCGTCCGCGGTACACAGGAGTGTCAACAGGTTAAACAGCAACTATCTCCTCTCCTCATGAAAACATTTAACTATGTCCTCCACACAGGGGAAATCCCCCCTCCTGGAGAGAAGGGGTCATTGCAGTCATACCTAAACCTGAAAAGGATAAACTAGACTGCTCCAACTACAGACCAATCAGTGTGTTAAATCAGGACTATAAACTTTTTACCGCTATCCTTGCCAAAAGGTTAGAAAATATACTGACAGTCTTAATTCATTTAGACCAAACAGGTTTTATAAGATAAAGACAGACACAAGAAAACATTAGATGCACTTTACACATAATTCATCATATAAAAAAATATAATTTAAATGCAGCCATATTGGGATTAGATGCTGAAAAAGCATTTGATTCGGTTGACTGGTCTTTCCTATATAGAATCTTATCCAGTTTCAATTTTCATAACAACTTCATTAGAACTATCCAGGCATTATATAAAAAACAACAACAGCTAAAATAAGGATTAATGGTAAATTATCATCATCTTTTGAACTGAAAAGAGGATGTCATCAGAGCTGCCCCTTGTCTCCACTGCTCTTTGCAATCTTCATAGAACCTCTGAGCCAATGGATAAGACAGAATCAAAAAATTCAAGGTATTACACTTGGTCAGAAGGAACATAAAATAGCACTCTTTGCTGATGACATTTTAATATACCTGGGGCAGCCGGACACCTCTTCTCCAGAACTAATCTCAGTTTTTTCAGAGTATGGAGAGTTATCGGGGTATGAATTAAATATGCATAAAACCCAAATTTTAACATTCAACTATGACCCAAATCAATATTTACTAAGCAAATTCAAAACTAACTGGGAGATGGAATCTATGAAATATCTGGGGGTCAATATCCCGAAACAACTCAACAAAATTATAACACTAAACTATGATCCACTGATGGCAAAAATAAAATCTGATCTAGCAAGATGGAATATGATACCATTCTTGGGTACTGCACAAAGAATTGAAGCAGTCAAAATGAATATACTTCCACGTCTTCTAGACCTTTTCCAAACATTACCGGTAGAACCTCCCATAAAAATATGGCAAGAACTGGACAGAAGGATCTCAAGATTCATATGGCAGGGCAAGAGACCTAGAATCAGATATAGAACCCTACAGCTAAACAAAGACAAAGGTGGGCTTGCGCTGCCAAATATCAGAGACTATTTTAAAGCCGCGCAAATTAAAACATTAGTAGAGATATGTAACCCAGTCTACACTGCACAATGGAAGGAGATAGAATGCCAGATAACAAGTGACGTTCTCCTACAGGCGATAATAGGGAACAATGCCTTACCTAAACTTTTGAATAACACTAACCCGTGGATAGAGACCCCGCTAAAAATTTGGTTTAAGATAGTCAGAGAGAATAAAACTAAAGAACCCTATCGATTATTGCAATGGATTTCCCATGATCAGGACTTTACTCCTAATATAACAGACACTAGATTTAAAAAGTGGAAAGAGAACGGACTGATAAAATATTACGATTTTTTTTAAAGGGCAAACTTTAAGAAGTTTTGAAGATTTGAAAAAACAAGGTCTAGTAAATCAAGACCTTTACAGGTTCTTCCAGCTTAGACACCACATAAACAAAATACTTAAAAAGGAGGATTTGGAAAGGGCCCAGTCAGGTGTTCTGAAGGTTTTCTTAATGGCATATAAAGGGATCCCAGGGATCAGATACATTTCTAAAATATACCATGGTCTTCAAGATTTAAAAGGAGACAACACATCATATATAAAAGAAAGATGGGAAAAAGAGGGGAATTTCACTTTACAACTGGAAATATGGGAAAAGCTAAATAAACAACAATGGAAAAGTACTTCATCCCTGCTGTGGAGAGAATTTGGATGGAAAAATTAGGTAAGATTTTTCAGAACACCTGCACAAAACAAATTTACTCATAAAGGGTTGAATTGTTGGCGCTTGTGTGGTGAAAAGACTGCAAATCATTTCCATGTGTTTTGGTCATGCACAGTTATCCACCAATATTGGACCAATGTACAGACAATATTGGGGAAAATATTCAAAGTAACAGTTCCCTTTTCTTTTGCAACATTGTATTTGGGTTTATTACCGGAATCACTGGAAAGACGAGGAGAAAAATATTAATTCACTGTTTTAATATTGGCAAGTAAAAAAGCTCTAACAAAAAAATGGATGTCGAAAGACTGTTCTGCAGCTGAAGATTGGATAAACGTGATTCAGGACATTTATTTGATGGAAAAGTTGACATTTGCACTGAGACAGGGCATGGATGGGTTCTTGACTTTTTGGCAACCCTGGAACGCATATGTGTCTTCCATCAGATCTAATCTTGCACAAACACCATTTCAATAATGGCACCTCTCTTTGTTCCAATGCTACTCAGATGCTCTTTTATTTTTCTGCTCTTTTTCTTTTTTGTTTTCTTTTTTTTTAATTTCTCTTTTTCTTTCACTTCAAAAAAGGGTGTTGTAATATTTTTTTTTTCCAATGCTGTCAAAAAACAAAAAAAGGGGGAATATGTGATGAAAATGTAAACAATGCAATGCTGTAATGACATGTACCGTAAAACGGGGCTATAAGGGACGGCTGGGTAATAAGGGACACTTTTCTGGGAAATGTTTTAAATGTAATTCTGCTTTTTTATTTTGAGCAGGACGCTGAGTTGTGTTGTTATTGTCAAATATTTTAAGGATTCATGGATATTTGACAATAACAACACAACTCAGCATCCTGCTCAAAATAAAAAAAGCAGAATTACATTTAAAACATTTCCCAGAAAAGTGTCCCTTATTATCCAGCCGTCCCTTATAGCCCCGTTTTACGGTATACCCTTTACAAAAACTTAAAAACAAAAACAAAAACTGGGGATGCTAAATTGTCCTTAGGTATGACTGTGAGAGTGAATGGTTGTCTGTCTCTCTGTGTTGGCCCTGCGATGGACTGGCGATTTGTCCAGGGTGTACCCTGCCTCTTGCAGTTTTTAACAACCATCACAACAACTTAGTATCTAAACTCAGTGTAAATGGTGTAGAGATTGAAAGGGTATCCGAAATTAAATTTCTTGGAGTAATAATTGATAATAAACTGTGTTGGAAGTCACATATTAATTATATTAAAGGTAAACTAGAAAAGCACTCGGAGAGCGCAGACCTCCGCCAAGCGCCACAGTTCCCCCCCCCATACAGTGTTTGTGTGTATGTTTTCAGATTCCTTGGCCATGAAAACATATGACTAGCAATTGGATTCACAATGATAGGATTAGTGGTTCAGTAGTAAAAGCATTACCTCCTTGGCGGAGGTAATAAACTGAAGCGTTGCTGTTGTGTCCATCTCCAAACTCCCAGGCTGCGGGCGTTGCAATTCATCGCACAACCGCGTACAACCCACAGGCCAATGGGTTATGTGAGCGTTTTCATAGATCACTGAAAGCAGCACTCAGGGCTTCACTGACAGATGCAAATTGGGTAGACAGGTTGCCGTGGGTTTTATATTGGGGTTGCACTCCGCGGCAAAAGAGGATTTGGAAGCTTCCCCAGCAGAGAGCTTGTTTTTGCACAGCCCCTATGGCTGCCCGGGGAATTTCTGCCAAATAATCCCGCGCCGGACAGCTGCCCGTCTCAGCTTTTGCAGCGTAGCGCAAACACAGGCACGCTGCCGGGCCCGGCCTACCACTGTTTTCCACGTGCTTTTGTGCCTAAAACTTTGAAGAACGCGGAGTTCGTGTTCGTCAGACATGACGACCAGCGCCCTCCAGTGCGCCTGCACACATGTTGAAAATGGCCGTATCTCACAATGTTAAAGAATCATTTAAAAAATTCCTGTATCCAGACAGTGATCCGGATCATCCCCAAAATTTAATTAGTTCTTCCTTGTACCATTTCCAACAACGCCTGAAAGTTTCATGGAAATCCGTCCAAAACTTTTTGAGTTATCTTGCTAACCAACAGACAGACAGACAAACAGACAGACAGACAAACGCTGGCAAAAACATAACCTCCTGCAGCTTGCGGCCTGGCGGAGGTAAATATCTAAATTGATTGCAATACTACACAGAGTGAAATATTTGCTGAATCAACCCACACTATATACCTTGTATCATTCATTAATACTCCCATACATGACATATTGTACTGAAGTATGGGGAAATACATATAAAACAAAAACATATATCCAATCTTTATGCTTCAGTAGAGAGCTATTAGAATAATAAACAAAGCTGCTTACAGGGAACCAACAAACCCACTTTTTCTTAAATTAAAAGCTCTCAAGTTGAAAGATCTGGTTGACTTTAAAACTGCAGTAATAATGTTTAAAGTGAAGAATCTATCACTGCCCGCAAATATCCAAAAGTTGTTCCAAATAAGGGAGAAACAATATCATTTCAGAGGAACATGTATATTTCAAAAACCTTCAGTGAGAACTACCACCAAGCAACACTGTGTCTCAGTGCAAGGAATCAGATTGTGGAACGCTTTTGGACCTGAATTAAAATCATGTACAACGCTTGGACAATTTAACCTCTTGCACTCCGTTGTACCATGGACGGGCAAGTCTCTGCGTCCTAGAGCGCACGAGGGCGCTCTCGTGCGCCCTCATGCGCTCTAGGACGCATGATGGAGATGGTGATGTAGGTGGTGATGACGTCCAAGCGCGCACTGAAAATAAAAGTTGCAGACACAGCCGCAAACAGATTAGTTCATCTGACTGACCCCTCATTCGACTAATAAGAGCCTTGAATTGGGTTTCTGAAACCTTGAAGAACCAATGACTGAAAACCTAGCAAGAAGGACCCGCCTACCAATGCTGTGAATGCAGTGAGCCAATTGAAGCAGAGAAGTTCGCGAGCTGTTTTTTTTTTAAGGCTGGGTGAAGACTGACTGCTGCAGCGGATCAAAAAAGGACCGGCAGGAAGAACCCCACAGACCCAGCAGCACGGAGACCATCCACAAATGCAACCTGTGTGACAGGGAGTGCCATTCGCGCATCGGCGTGTTCGGCCACAGGCGGTGCTTATTTTGTTTTTGTTCCAGCAGAGTAGACGTTATGATTTCTTCCATGGTCATAGACCGACGTAGGCTGATGACGAAGTCTGAGTGACACACACGCCTTCGTCAGTCTTTTTTTAATTACTACTGTTATTTGTTTTCAAAAATCATTCGCCAAAAACCGCAATCATGGAAGCACAAAACCGCAATAATGGAATTATGTTTTGATCGGGTCGCAAGACCAGAACCACGAGCGGACCAGCGTCACGTTCGTCTGACAATGGGGAAGAGAAGTTCGCCAGGACATTGCTGTGAAGAGGTAATGTGTTATAAGCTAAATTATTCTTTATTCCTGAAAATTGTAATCCAAAATGACTTTTGACCGATCGGTAAATTACAACTGTGCGGCGCACGAAGTATGAAGTTCGTGCGCCGAGGTACACGGTTCGTTCGTTGCGTCCAGACCTTGAACGCCACCCCCCCGCTATTCTTCTGTAGCGAGGGGGGGGAGCCGCAGTGACTGCACTGCTGTCGCCACATCGCCATATGAGGCTAATCCGTCATGTAGTGATGGGCGATGTTTGTCCTCTGTAGCGAGGGGGGGGGGACAACTCCCCCCCCCACACACACACAGACACAGCCCTGAGTGTGACCTTTCATTAGAGCCCAAAATGAAGCTTCTACATTGAATCATTCAAAAGTTACAGACGTTTTTCCAAACTGTGCAATTTGGCACAATTTGGCACAGTTCCACAATGCCTGGGAACTACCTGAGGAAAAAGCTGTGTAATATATTAATTTTTTGTGGTATTGTTACAAAATTTGGACCTCAGCTGGATAACACGTGGTTCTACATTTCTGTTGCGTTTTCCAGCCCGGATCTGAAGCTGTGTGTTATTTGCAAGCATTTGTATCCAAAAAAACACCCAGGCCAAATTTATTTTCTTCAAGTTCACTATGTTTAGATGACTGTAACTCAGTGGCCGGAGCACTTAGAGAGATTATGACTGTTTTGCCAAAAAATTCAAAGTGTTTTCTTTTAAATGAGACCAACCCCATGAAGATGCTGCAAAGGGTTGAAGAACAGATTTGGATTTAATTTGGACACATTATTTTTTGGCGTTTTTAGGGAAATTGACCGGAGTGCAAGGGGTTAAACAAAAACTAAAGGAAGAAATATTCCAAACATATATACAAGATGACATGTAAAATCACATAAGGATTGACATATCCAGTCTGTGTTGTGTTGTTGCTTAGTTTTTTGCCACATTTTGTCTTAGCTTTGTTCTGAATTGTAATCGCTCTTGTTTGTTTTTCTTTTGAATTCTTGGATGGAATATGGGTGGACAATATAAGCTGCAACTTCAGCCATCACCCATTTCGGAAAACTTATGTTGAACTGTATAATCAGAGAAGTTATTGTTTGATTTGACCTTGTAAGATTTCCCCCCCCCCTTTGTTATATTATTCTGTTTCTTTTTTTTTTAATCTATACTTTTAATCTATTCAAAATAAAGATTCATTCATTCAAAAAAAAGTGTTTTGGACAAAAACATTTAAGCAGTACAGCAAGTTGCAAAAGGAATATATAAGAATTTAGAATAGCTATAATAGAATACAACCGAAATAAAAGTTACAGTACATTGTACGCTACTGAAAGGTCGCGGCAAATAGGAAAGTTTTTAACCTTGTTTTAAAGCAGCTGAGAGTTTCAGCAGCTGTGATGCTTTCTGGGAGTTTGTTCCATATTTGAGAGCCATAAAAACTAAATTCTGTCTCACCATGTCTGGTTCAAACTCTGGGCACAAATAGCAGGCATCAGCTGTCCGTGATGACCTGAGGGCTTTGGATGGTTCATAATGGACTAGCAGGTCTGAAACATATTTTGGTCCTAAACCATTCAGAGCTTTATAAACCAACAGCAGAATTTTGATATATATTCTTTGACAGACAGGAAACCAGTGTAAAGATCTGAGAACTGGGGTTATATGATCCACTTTCTTGGTCTTAGTGAGGACTCGAGCTGCAGTGTTCTGAACCAACTGCAGCTGTCTGATGATTTTTTTAGGGAGACCTGCGAGGACAGCATTACAGTAGTCCAGTTTACTGAAGATAAATGCATGGACAAGTTTTCCTAGATCCTGCTGAGACATTGGACCTTTAATCCTCGCTATGTTCTTTCAGTTATAATAGGCTGACTTAAGATAAGATAAGATAAGATAAGACAAGATAAGCCTTTCTTAGTCCCACAATGGGGAAATTCCTTCACTACTGTCTTAATGTGGCTGTTAAAATTCAGGTCTGAATCCAGAACTACACCCAGATTTCTGGATTGGCTGTTGGTTTTCAGCATCATCGATTTAAGTTGAGTACTAACTTTGAGTCTTTCTTCTTTGGCTCCAAAAACTATTATTTCAATTTTGTCTTCGTTTAAAAAATTGATCAGTTATCACACCTCTTGGTCTGTTAACATCTCGTCGCATCAAAGAGTTATCTTGTCGGCTTTTGTTTGTTTTTATTGATTTCATTTTTAATTTTTTATCTCTTTTTTGCTGATATTAGCTTTTGCTTGGTGTTAGCTTAGTATTGGCCTAGCAGAAAAGCCCGATCGGACGCGTGGGTAGGTCGGACCCCGGTTGGGCTGTTTTACCAGGCTAGGCTAACCTACTAATCTGTTTTTAAGCCTTTTTAGATGTTTTTAGCTAACCTGTTTTTAGCTGTTTTTGGCTGGCTGGCTATCCACCTATCGCCTGGAACGTCATGGCTCCATCCCCAACGTGTGTCAGCTGCGTGTCCCTCCATAGGAAGGTTTCTGAGTTGGAAGTGAGACTCTCCAACCTCTATAAGATTCGGGAGGCTGAAGACCACCTTGACACCATAATTCTCGGGCGAACAACGGCCCTGGAAACCGACTCGCAGCTGGCAGAGATGGCTACTTACCTGGGTGAGTTCAGCACATCTCCGTCTACTTCCACTCCTGCTCCGGTTTCTTCAGACGTCCAGGACCACAGCAATAGACACTGACTTCAACTCGGGGCTAAACCCAAAGCCCTGGTTGGTTCTTCTCATCCTCAATGCGCGCCCTGGACCTTGGTTGGACCAGCTAGCAATCTTCGTCGATCGACCAGACAGGGCCGCGCCTTTTCTCTTCCCTTGCTTTTGAAAAATAGATTTGACATCCTTTCTCTGGAGGATTTTCCCCACCTGGATGCTGGCCGTCCACCCGTGGCCACCCCCCTCCTCCTCCCTCTCCTTCAGCGACGGCTCAAACCCGCAAACCCCGAATTAAGACTACTTTAGGTACTTCCGGTTATGGCTGCCACGTAGGACGGATGTGTCTCACTCTGCTCTGCTCCTGGAGAAAAAAAATCGGCAAATAACTCTCTCATTTGGGACAGAACGTATCCCAGCGTCTGGGCGAGGATATGTCGGCGAAGCCTAAGGCTGGAAAACCAGGTAAAGGAAAAAGCGAGCCGCCGAAACAGTCCAAATTAACGGACTTTCAGGTCTGTGACGCAGCAAATAAAACTCCATATATGGCGGAGGAGGCTGGCAACGGTGCGATGTCTGCGGGGAGAGGCGCAGATGCGCTGATGGCTGCCATGAGTTCAATGAGAGCGGACTTTTCCTCTAGATTTGATGGGATTATGACAGCGTTGGAAGGAATAAGAAAGGAATTGGGTGACTGTGTAGAACGAACGGCGCAGATGGAGCTCCGTCTCGCTAGTGCTGAAGATGACGTCACCCGTCTTCAATTAAAGGTGCGCACTTTGGAAAAAAAAAAAAAAATCTCCGGAAAATAATATTTTGGATTTGGAATCTCAGTCGAGACAGAATAACTTGAGGCTGGTGGGTCTTCCAGAGGAATCAGAAGGTCGGGACGTATGTTCCTTTCTGGAAAAGTGGATTCCGGAGGTGCTGGGCAGCGAGGAGTTGCAATCAGCAGTGGTTCTGGAAAATGCACATCGTATTGGCCCACGGAGAGATAAGGGACCGCCGAGGACCTTAATTATGAAGTTTCTTAGCAACAGAGACAGGATGAAGATCTTCAACGCTGCACGAGCTAAAGGAGAGATTAAACACCAGGACCAGCAGGTGCGGTTCTACCCAGATTTGGCCACAGGAATCCAACAATTGAGGAAGCAGTTTGATCCCATACGTAAGGAGCTGCGCAACCTTGGGATTCGTCATGGTGTAATCTATCCTGCGAGACTGCTGACCACGTATGAGGGCAGAACCCACATCTTCAAGACCCCAGAGGAGGCGCAGGAGTTCATCAAGAAGATCAAAGAAGAAGAAGAGACTGGTGGGAGCTAAGCATGAACAAAATATAAGGTAGAATAATTAAGCATTTGCACAGGCATCTGACTGACTTGAAGTAAATAGTAAGTTTACAAAATATAGATTGTATTATATATTAAAAAAAAAAAAAACAAACAAAACAAACTATGATGTACAAAGTTGTTAAAAATTTTGGAGTTAAGTTGGAAAACTACAGAGGAGAGTTAATGTTACGTCATTAAAAGCAGTAGAGTTAGGGTGATTGGGAGGATGAAGAAGGAGTGGCTTAGGCTGTTCCCCGTGGGTGTGGAGCGGTCGATGGCTATATCGGGAGACGGAATTTTTCTTTTGATTTTGGGGGGTTTCCCACAAGTGTGGGAAGGGGAAATTTGTTTGTGTGTAGTTTGTAGGATGAATGTTCAACCACTCATGTTTTTGCTTCTCTGTATGAGCATGTTTACACTGCAAGGTAATCCCAAACTCTCTATTGATCATAAACCAAAGTGTTAATCTTAATTTAACTTCATGGAATTGCAGAGGTCTACAAAATTTAAAAAAACTTAAACAAGTTATGAATAAAATAAAAGACATGGGTTCAAAAATTGTGTTTTTACAAGAAACTCATTTAATAGAGGAGGATATAAAAAGAATTAGGAGTAGATGGCAAGGAAGTGTCTTCACCTCATCATTCTCATCCCGGGCCAGGGGAGTTATGACTCTCATACATAAATCAGTTCCTTTTCAAGTGAAAAATGTAATTGGAGACAAATTTGGAAGATATGTAATCATTCAAGGTTCTTTGCTATTAGAAAATATAAATCTTGTGAACTTATATGGTCCCAATATAGATGATCAGAAGTTCTTTGCTAATTTATTTCTTATCTTATCATCACTTACAGGGCAACATATAATAGCAGGGGATTTTAATTGTACATTGAATCCAGGTATAGATAGATCAACAGGACTGGATTGCACGCACATTGGATGTAGGATGACTATTAATCATTTTATGAAAGAATTGAGATTGTTAGATATATGGAGAGAAATGAAACCACAAGTTAAAGCCTATTCTTGTTATTCCAGTACCTACAAGACATTCTCACGTATTGATTATTTTTTGATTTCCACAGAATTAAGGTCCAAGATTCAAAACTGCTTTTATGATAACATCGTGATCTCTGATCATGCACCCTGTTGTCTAATATATGTAGATAAAAAATTGACAAAGGAATCAGGTAGATGGCAATTTCAGCATAAATGGCTTCAGGATGAGGAATTTGTCAAGTATATAGAAAAACAGATAGACGAGTTCTTTGACATCAATACTACACAAACATCAGCATGTGTAAAGTGGGAGGCTTTCAAAGCTTTTATTAGAGGACATATTATTAGTTATACAGGATCAAAATCTAAGAAGACTCGAGAGGAGAGAGCTAAATTGGAACATAAAATAAAAAGTCTTCAGGAAAAAGTGTATGCAGGAAGTGACCCAAGGTTGGAGAATGAATTACTGATTTTGAGAGCTGAATACGACAACAAATCAGCGAATAGAGCTGCCTCGAGTCTTCTAAGATTGAAACAATCTTTTTATGAACAAGGTGAAAAATCAGGAAAATTATTAGCATGGCAGATTAAACAATTAGAAATTAAAACACCAATTACCAGTATTATAAGTAATGGACAGGTAGTTATAGATCCTTTAGAAATTAACAGAGCCTTTAGAGATTACTATGAAAAATTATATGATACCAAAAATGAATCTGATTTAACAAAACTAAATGGGTTTTTGAACGAACTATCTATACCGTGTATTCCAAATGAAAACAGGGAGATATTGGAGTCTAAAATTAGTCAAGAAGAAGTTGGGCTAGCCATTGATAATATGAAATCAGGAAAAAGTGCAGGACCAGATGGTCTTCCAGTTGACCTTTATAAAAAATTTAAGAATAAATTAATAAAACCTTTTTTGGAAATGGTTTTAGAAGCATTTCAAAATAATAATTTACCATCATACATAAATAATGCCTTAATTATACTGCTGCCAAAACCAGGTAAGCCCTCTAATAAATGTGAAAATATGAGACCAATAAGCCTATTAAACGCCGACCTTAAGATAATCTGTAAAATTTTAGCAAGACGAATACAAGAAATTTTACCAAATATTATTAATCGAGATCAGAATGGCTTTATAAAGGGTAGACAAGGCTTCCATAATGTAAGAAGACTATTTAATATTATTTATTTTAATAAAGAAGCACCGGATACAGCTCTCCTATCACTGGACGCCGAAAAGGCCTTTGATAGAGTTGAATGGCCCTTTCTTTTTGAAGTCCTACAAAGGTTTGGACTTGGAAATAATTTCATAAAATGGGTTCAAATAATATACAATAATGCTACAGCAGAAATCCTAACAAATAACAATATTTCAAAACCAATAAAAATCAATAGAGGATGTCGACAAGGCTGTCCACTTTCACCTTTACTGTTTACTATGGCAATTGAACCTTTAGCGATAGCGATACGTTTACATTCACAAATATATGGAATTAAAGTTGGACCAACAGAACATAAAATCTCCCTGTACGCCGATGACATAATTTTGTTTATGTCGAATCTAAAAAAATAAATTCCAACCTTGTTGAATTTAATAAAGAATTTTGGGGAAATATCAGGATATAAAATAAATAAAACTAAATCTTCAATATTAATGCTAAATGAGACCCAGAGAAATTACCCAGCCCCTGAGGTAAATCAATTCAATGTTGTAAATCAGTTTAAATATTTAGGAATCCAAATTGTGCCTAAGCTAGAATCAGTCGCCAGTGTCAACTATGAAGCCTTAATGTCAGATATCAATGAGTTAACTCAGAGATGGATGTCACTACCAATGTCGATGATCGGGAGAATCAATATACTTAAAAGTAATATTTTACCTAAAATACTTTATTTATTTCAATACATTCCCTTATCACCACCTTTAGATCTATTCTCAAGAATAAAAAAAAAGTTAGTGGAATTTATATGGAACAACAGGAGGGCTAGATTACGTCTGTCTTTATTATATTTACCATTTGATCGTGGAGGTCTGAAATGTCCAAATTTTATGTTGTATTATTGGTCGGCACAACTGAGGTCTATGACATATTATTTTTCATCAAATGATCTCCCTCACTGGACTGAAATGGAATCATACAATTTACCTTTACCTCTTCCCATATTCATATACTCAGATTCGGCAAAAAAATTACAAAAACAAGTTAAAAATCCATTTGTAAAGCATATGATCAAAATATGGTGTGAAGCTAAAAACTATTTAAAAGAACCACAGTTATTGTCACAATTTAGTCCAATATGAGGTAATCAATATTTTAAACCAGGGAGAGCGGACGCTGTATTTAAAGTATGGAATTTAAAAGGGATACAAAAGATTCAGGATTTATATTTGCCATGTGCAGATAACATAATGTCTTTTGAAGAGCTGAGGATCAAATTTAATCTCAATAGAACACATTTTTTTAAATATCTTCAACTTAGAAACTTTATTCGATCAAATCAAAATAAAGCTCTCACTCGACCTATTTACTCATCCTTGGAAAAAATGATGATGAAAGATAGTAAAAGAAAGGGTATTATTTCAGAGTGTTATAACTCATTGACACTATCTTCAAGTGAAAATTCACTGAAAAGATTAAACTACTGGAAAGAAGATCTGCAAACTGAAATTTCAGAGGAACAATGGGAATTGGCTTGTACAGAAGCTCAAACCAAATCAATAAATGTACGCCTTAAATTGATACATTTCAAATGGTTAATGCGGATGTATGTTACACCGGAGGAGTTAAATAGATATAACAAAAATATACCAGATACATGCACAAAATGCATGGAAAGTAAAGGAACCCTATTTCATTGTTTATGGGAATGTAGATTAATAAGAATGTTTTGGGAAGAGGTGAGGGTAACAATTGAAAAAATAATCTCAAAACAAATCATATTGAATCCTAAACTGTTTTTGTTGGGTCTGTACCCAGAAAAGCATAATTTTAATAAAAGTGAAAGAACATTCATAGACCTCAGTTTGCTTAATGCCAAAAAATGTATTGCACTATTATGGAAAAAGACTCATAGACCAGATGTGACTCAGTGGTTAAGACAGATGTTAACAAACCTTCCATTAGAAAGAATAACATATATACTGAAATCAAAGGAAATTGTGTTTGAGAATATATGGAGACCTTTTATTGATTATGTAAAAAATTTAAACATAACTCTTGAAGAAGAAGGTGAATGATGTGTGTGGACCTTGTAAATTCCAAACTGGTGAACATAATATGTATACTTATGTATTGGATTGTCTAGACTAAACAGAGGAGCATTGTTGAAGACTTGATTTTGTTGGTGGTTGTCGGTGTTTTTAGTGCATTTTTTTTTGTAGTACTTTAGTGTTAGTGTTTGATTGTTTGTATCATGTTTGTTAAAAAAAAAAAGGTTCAATAAAGATATTGTGGAAAAAAAAAAGACTACTTTAGGTGTGTCAAATTAAACACCAGCTCCAAAAAGAGAGAGTGCATCACCCCGCCATCACAACAACAACATCGACAAAATTATTCAACACTTCAGAAACCACCGACAAAGCCCCCCCCCCCCCCCCCCCCCCAGACGACGCTGGTAATTGGTGACTCGATAATGAGGAACGTCAGAAGTAGGTACTGTGTGACTAAATTTTTTCCTGGGGCTAGAGTGTCTGACATTGAGGATCTTACCTCTGACCTATTAAATTAATTCCCCCACGCTAAAACTGTGATAGTACATGTTGGATGCAACAACATCCCAGATGAAGCGTCGGAGAGCTTAAAGAGTGACTTCAGGAGCCTTCTGTCCACTCTTATGAACTGTGGCAGACATGTGTTTATCTCTGAGCCTTTGGTACCTTTCAGACGAGGTTGCAATTATTTTAGCAGAACTCTCAGTCTTAATACTTGGTTGTGTTCTAAACTGCCGTTCAAAAGTTTGGGGTCACCCAGACAATTATTTTGTGTTTTCCATGAAAAGTCACACTTATTTACCACCATGAGTTGTAAAATGAATAGAAAATATAGTCAAGACATTGACAAGGTTAGAAATAATGATTTGTATTTGAAATAATAATTTTTTTTCAGATACTCAACCTGCTCAAAGGAAGGTCAGTGTTATAGCTTCTCTAACCAGCTAAACTGTTTTCAGCTGTGCTAACATGATTGCACAAGGGTTTTCGCATCATCCATTAGCCTTCTGACGCAATGAGCAAACACATTGTACCATTAGAACACTGGAGTGATAGTTGCTGGAAATGTGCCTCTATACACCTATGTAGATATTGCACCAAAAACCAAACATTTGCAGCTAGAATAGTCATTTACCACATTAGCAATGTATATTAGATCTTAGAGTGTATTTCTGATTAGTTTAACGTTATCTTCATTGAAAAAAAAACAGTGCTTTTCTTTCAAAAATAAGGAAATTTCTAAGTGACCCCAAACTTTTGAACGGTAGGGTACATGTCCTACTTTTAACATTGGTTTTGCTGACAATTTCAACCTGTTTTGGAACCGCCCATCACTTATGAGACCTGATGGCATCCATCCAAATAGACTTGGTGCACGTGTTTTAAGGGACAATCTGTTCTATTCCATTCAGCATTTTTTAATGGAGGAACTGGGATTTGGTGCATTAAATCACTGCAAAGTTCCTGGGTTTGCCAACCAGCCCGTTTTTGTTTCCACTTCTCATATTAATCCCATTAATCCAAATAATCCTCACTGTTTGGATCAGTCTTCGATTTATAACCCTACAGAGATTGTGTCTGTCTCCCATTACCCAAACTATTATCACCCAAGACAAATACAACACAACTTGATAAATACATGTCTTTCTGCAGCTCCTCCTCATCCACCACCCACCAACTTTGCCCCTGTCTTCTTGCTTAGAGAACCTTTGTCTACTCCCCCCAAAGTTAATAAAAATATAATGCATAAACATCCCAAAGTGATTAAACAAAATGTTGGTAAAACTCAAATCAAACCTCAAGTCTCTAAATTTAATAATCTGGCCTCTGTTCCTCTTCATAATTTAAAAATTAAATGTGGTTTATTAAATATTAGGTCTCTAACTCCCAAGCCTCTACTAGTTCATGATCTATTAATTGATCATCAGATCGATTTAATATCCCTCACAGAGACTTGGCTAGGGCAAGATGATTATGTTGGTTTGAATGAATCAGCTCCCTCTGGTTAAGTAAGCTATCATAATCCCAGAAGATCTGGTCATGGAGGTGGAGTAGCGGCAATTTTCCATTCTAAACTACTAGTTAATGTAAAGCAAAAATCATGTTTTAATTCCTTTGAAGGCCTGGTCCTCAGTGTGGGGCATGTTGGCTATCTTGGCTTGGACCCTATTTTCTTTGCCATAGTTTACCATCCTCCCTCGGCCTACTCAGAGTTTTTATCCAAATTTGCTGAATTTTTAGCTGATTTAGTGCTGAAATCAGATAGAATAATTATTGTAAGGGATTTTAATATACATGTTGATGTACTGTAGATAGTGACTGTCTTAATAAGGCATTCAATTCAATTTTAGACTCAATGGGGTTTTCCCAGAAAGTAGAAAATTCTACCCATTATCTCCACCATACATTGGACCTTGTTTTGACTAATGGTATAGAAAATCTGGTAGTGTCTCCTCATAATCCTGTACTGTCAGACCATTGTCTGTTAACCTTTGATTTTACTATTTCTGATTAGTTGACTCCTAAAGAAAAATATTTCTAGAGCAGATGTCTTTCAGATGACGTTGTTACCAAATTTTTGCAGATTGTCTCCTCTATACCATGGGTAAACACAACGGAAATAAAAGATGGAGAGCCTGCTCCTTCCATAATTGATAGCATGGTAGATAGTGTTACAGCCTCTCTGCATCAGACTCTAGATTTAGTGGCCCCTTTAAAAAAGAAAAAAAGTCTAACCAGAGATTTCTAACCCCTTGGTTTAACAAAGAAACTTGTAGCTTAAAACAGAAGACTTGTCAATTAGAAAGAATATGGTGTTCTACTAATTTAGATGAATTCTATTTAGCGCGGAGAAATCATCTCTTAATTTATAAAATATCTCTTAGAAAAGCTAGAACAAGTTATTAGTCTGCATTAATAGAAGAGAATAAGAATAACCCCAGGTTTCTTTTCAACACTATAGCCAGGCTGACAAAGAGTCAGGACTCAGTCAATCCTCGCATCCCCCTTGACTTTTCTAGTCAGGACTTTTTGAACTTTTTCAATTATAAAATTTTATCTACTAGAGATAAAATCAGTCAGATTCTTCCCACCGTAAACTTAAGTACATTAACTACTACAACTCCTTCAACTGATATCTGTTTAGATAAGTTTACTCCAATTGACCTTTTAGAATTAGATAAAATAATTTCCTCATCTAAGCCTTCATCTTGTCTTTTAGACCCTATTCCTACCAGGTTATTTCAAAAAGTCTTCCCATTTATTGGTAGCTGTATTCTTCAAATAATCAATTCTTCTTTAACTTTAGGTCATGTACCGCAGGCTTTTAAAATTGCTGTAATTAAACCCTTACTCAAAAAGCCAACACTCGATCCTGGAGTTTTGGTTAACTATCAACCAACCTCTAATCAGCCTTTCATTTCAAAAATCTTAGAAAGAGTTGTTGCTGCACAATTGTTTGACCCCTTGCAGGGAAATGGTTTATTTGAAGAGTTTCAATCTGGGTTCAGAGTTCATCACAGCACTGAAACAGCCTTAGTGAAGGTCACTAATGACCTCCTTATCGCATCTGATAATGGACTTGTTTCTGTACTTATCCTTTTACATCTTAGTGCAGCCTTTGATACTATCGATCATGACATTCTACTTGATAGATTAGAACACTATGTTGGACTAAATGGAACTTTGCTGCAGTGGTTTAGATCTTATTTTTCCGATAGACTTCAGTTTGTTCACATCAATGATGAGTTTTCTTCCAACTCTAAGCTCAGTCACGGAGTTCCACAGGGATCTGTGTTAGGCCCTACTCTTTTTAGTTTATATATGCTTCCATTAGGCAATATCATTAGAAAGCACTGTATACATTTTCATTGTTACGCAGATGACACACAATTATACCTGTCAATGAAGCCCGATGATTTTAATCAATTAGCCAAGTTTTCCTTAAGGAAATCAAAGCCTGGATGACTTGTAATTTTCTGCTATTAAACCCAGATAAGACTGAAGTCATTCTTGTTGGTCCAAAAAACCTTAGAAATTCCTTTCCTAATCATACGCTTAATTTGGATGCCGCTACTCTCACTCTGAATAGTTCTGTGAGTAACCTTGAAGTTATTTTTGATCAAGATTTGTTCTTTAATTCACATATTAAATTTGTTTCTAAGACTGCCTTCTATCATGTGCGCAATACTGCCAAGATTAGGAGCATCTTGTCTCTGAATGATGCTGAGAAACTAACCCACGCCTTTGTCAGCTCTAGATTAGATTATTGTAACTCATTATTATCAGGTTTTCCTAAAATATCTTTAAAACGTCTTCAGTTGATGCAAAATGCTGCTGCAGGAGTTTTAACTGGTTCTAGAAAGAGAGATAATATCTCTCCGGTTCTGGCCTCCCTTCATTGGCTTCCCATAGAGTTTAGAATTACTGTAAGTCTAAAATCCTTCTTCTCACTTACAAAGCTCTTAATAATCAGGCCCCCTTATATATAAAAGATCTGATATTACCCTATCATCCTAACAGAGCCCTATGCTCCCAAAATGCTGGATTACTTGTAATACCCAGAATCTCCTAAAGTACAATGGGAGGCAGAGCCTTCTGCTATCAAGCTCCTTCTCTGTGGAACCAGTTACCACTCTGGGTCCGGGAGTCAGACTCGATCTCTGTTTTTAAGAACAGGGTAAAATCCTTCCTTTTCAATATAGCCTATGATTAGGGAGGGATCTTGTGTCTCTTAACCCCCCTTTTGTTTTGCTGTTAATAGATTCAGACTGCCGGGTGACCTCCAATAATGTACTTGGCCTCTCACCGTTCATGTTCTTTATGTCTGTTCTCTTCATCCTCTCTATCCCCTCATCCCCAGTCAGTCACAACAGATGACTGCCCCTCCCTGAGCCTGGTTCTGCTAGAGGTTTCTTCCTGTTAAATTGGAGTTTTTCCTCTCCACCGTCGCTATGTGCTTGCTCACAGGGGATCGTCTGATTGCTGGGTCTTTCTGCAATTGTGGGGTTTTTCCTGCATTTGGTAGTGCTATGAGATGACTTTTGTTGTGATATGGCGCTATATAAATAAAGCTGAATTGAACTGAATTGAATTGAATTGAATTGAATTGAAAGTTTAACTAAAGAAAATTCTGGCACATCCACTCTTTGACCAATGCATTTGATCAGGGTTTAACTGGACCATAGTCTCTTGGTTAGACAGTTATGAAGATTTATGTATCATCTGCATAATTATGGTAATATAGTTAGGTTTTGTTTTTTTGTTTTTTTTATGATTTGAGCTAGTGGGACCATATAGATGTTGAAAAGCAAAGGTCCCAAAATGGAACCTTGAGGAACTCCACAGGTTGTTTTTGTTCACTCAGATTTGTAGTTACCTATAGACACAAAATAGTCCCTGTCTTTTTGCTTGTTTTTCCTTCTTTTTTCCTTGACATTTTTTTTTCTTTGTATTCCCTGTCTTTTAAATAGGACTCAAACCAGCTAAGTGCTTTACCAGAAAGTCCCACCCAGTTTTTTCAGGGGATGCTCCATCGTCGGCACAGGCTTCAGCTCCGTCCCAGCGCTTTCCCTCCATCCAGACTGTGGCTGCAGGACTGGGACCAGGTCCTCCAGAGTCGCAGGCTCCTCCATCGTCTGGTGGCTCAATTCTGGGGCCGGCAGACACTCAGGGGGCAGAGGAGGAATCAGAATCAGAATCAGAATCAACTTTATTGCCAAGTATGCTTACACATACAAGGAATTTTACTTATCACAAAGGTGCGCTTGTGTTAAGAGCTCCCTAATGACGCGGCAGCCATATAGGTGCCTCATACAGTGGGGGTAAAAAGGGGGAGGGGGAGGGGGTAATACATTAGGCAGAGAGAAAAAACATAGTTATCAAAACATAGCTCAAGTGAGCAAGATTGTGATCACACAGAAAAAAAAAAACCTCTAATTGCACATTTAGCAGACAAGATGATCCACACATTAACAAAGCAGAGAGAGACCAGTGTGTGTATGTCAGTCATGTGATATCAGTGTGAATGCAGTGTGTGAAGTATCAGTACTGTTGGACAACAAAAATCTTCTCCTAGGCAACGGCTAGATGTTATGTCCATGGTGTTCTAAAACATAGATAACATGTCCACAGAGTCCATCTCTCTTCAGTGCATGTCAGATGGTAAAATTCCATGTTAGTCACATGATTACGCTGTCCTTGGAGAGGTCAGATTGCTGCACATCAGAATGTTTGGGTTGAGAGAAGCCAAAACTCCCTTCTGCCTTATCTTTCCTCCTGGAGGAATGAGTTCTCCCAAGGACATCAAATCAAGGCCTGATGAGCACAGTTCACTTAGAGCATAGAATTTTCATCTCTCATGCGATTCTGTGCTTCACAATTTACATTATTCACAGGCTTTAAAATCAGTCCCTGGAGAGCACCCAGCGACTCCAAGATGTTTCCCACCTTCCGATTCAGTTCGCTATTTGCCACTAACAGTGCTCTCCCCAGCTGGTCGAATTGTTGAAGGAGCTTCGCCGGGTCCGCATTTTGATTAGCTCTTCCAACATCTTTAATTTCCGATACACCAGGAAAACTCCAAAGCCAAACAGCAGAAATCCTGTGATCCCGAAGCCAAACAGGTAGATGTCTTCCACATCTCAATCGAAAGGTCACACAGACACATGAGTTTCCCAATCCCATGAGTCTCTCACACTTGGGCTCCCCCAGGCCTGATTTTCTGTTTGAAAAAGTGTCAATTGCATTTAAAGCCCAGCTCACCAATTCCATAATTTTCCGTTTGGATTGAGATCAGTGAGAAGTAGAGCGAGACACAGACAGGACACAGCAAGCTGGGATCAGTCAGGGGAGGCGGAGGAGGAGAGGAGAAGAAATGCGTCTGCTGTCTCTGAAAGCCAGAAGAAGAGCCGGAAGGAGACACGGAGAGAGCAGGTGCAAAGTCTTTAGCTGCAGCAGGCAGTGAAAGCTCACTGGACTGCGGAGGATGAGCCTCACCACCGGGAATCAGGCAAGAAAATTTATATATTGGTAATTGAGAATGAGAAGACACTTGCCTACATTCCCGGGGCATGATGTTTTCTGCTGCAGCAGGTGTAGAAGCCACCCTGGCTTCAGCAGTTATGGGCCCCTCAGTGGAACGTGGAGGAGCCACCCCTACAGACACAGTGACGGGCGGAGCCAGGAAGGAAACAGCCGACCTTTCAGCAGCAGGAGAGAGCGTCAAGGGGCAGCAGGAAACAGCAGCTGTGGAGAGAGGGGAAGCCGGCAGAACAGCCGGAGAGGAAAAACATGAAGAGGGCACTGCTGCAGGAGTCTTCTGCCTCAGCAAAGGAAAAACTACTGTTTGAGAGGCGGGGATGTTCCTCTGACGGTCTGGAGCTGGATGGCGGTGTTGTGGAGCCAGTAGAGTGGGAGCAGGAATGGGCGAATTGGAGGTGGAGCAGGGCATCTGCCATGGAGCGCGCTTCTGCGTTAGCTTTGGGCTCGCTGGAGGCGGCCCCCATGTCAGCCCAGGGAATGACTGCTGCAGGACAGAGAGTGTAGACAGCAGCTCCGCGAACTGGGTGAATCTCCACAACTCAGGGTGTGCCTTGACTTGGCAGTCGCTGAATCCACCTTCTTTCAGATTTACTTTGGGCTGTGGGAGGCGAGGGCTTCATCCACAAAGCCCTGGATGAATTTGGCAGCCCATTCCTCTTCCACACTCGGGGATCCCACTGCCAATCTCCCTTTGATTACCGGAGGTTGGCGTGCTGAGGACATGATGAGCTCCACAGAAACAGGTGAGTGAAACACACAAAAACCCACAACTCACAGCAGCTGGGTCTCTAACTGGCCGCAGTCTTCTGTCATGAATTGCCCCTTGGGGCAGAGAGGAAGACCCACACGCTGAACTGTGAGGTTGTGAGATTTACTGAAAAACAACAAACCATATAGTCCGAACAATGCTACAACACAAAATTCAACAAACAAGTAACTTACAGATTAGCACACCAGAACGAGGGCAGCGTTCAGGTGGGGATGAGGAACAGGAAACTCAAGACTGCGGTGATGGGAAATGAAAACAACAGCCCTTAAATAGGATTACAACAAATCACATAAGTACTGACAGGTGTGGGTCACATGAACGGGCACAAGGAAACATTGATTCATAATTGGACTAGCTGGGAGCAATGAGAGGGGAGCGACCGGCTGACAGCTGATAGGGGCTACGCCCACACGGAGCACAGACCAGGAAACGCCACTGACAGCTGTCAACCCAGAGAGAGATCACAACAGTATGGATATAAAGAATAAAATACCAACAAATGCAGACTGAGATCTAAATAAAAATTAATAGAAAATAAGCACAAAACAAAACTAAGACATCAACAGGAAAATGGAAAACAGTGCGAGCATAACAGAAACCAAAAAAACACAAAATACAACAAATATATAAATATAGAGAAAAAACCATGAGACTGAGAATGGTGGAAACCACCTGTGCCCAGCTCATGACATCCTAGCTTGCTTGTGTCTTGTTAATCCTTCTTGTGTCTTGGTTTCATGGACATGGAAAGCGCCCTCACTGTCTATGTCACTGTTCTGTGCTTGTCATGTGATGTGGCCATAAACCATAAAAAATCCCCAGTTGTACTAAGTATTCCACCTCACGAGGTGGCAGACACGTATAACTTCCTGCTCTTGCCTTGGAGGATTTATGTCTCCCAAATAGCCATCCAAAACCCTCACTTCTGGGACACCAACGAAGAAGAGTTTGTAAACAAATGTCGATGTCCTCTATCGCAACACGGAGGAGGAATCTGCTCCCAAATTTGCCAACTATGATTCTAAAAAGAGATTATTAAGCTTATGAAGGTAAATATCTTCATTTTGTTATAACAGAGGGTGGCCGAAGCTGGTTAATTTTCACCTGCCATCGACCCCAGCACCATGTGACTGGACAGAACAATCGCGCTGGTTCCATGCCATCATATAAGATAAATTGTGGTGGAGTAAAAGCGGAATTGATGTGGAATAATCATAAGAGTTTCTGAATATGAGAGAGAAAGCGAAAATGACCGAGAGAAGACAAAATAACGACGAAAACGGACGAAACGAGCCACCTGGCTAGCTGTAAGTCTGACAAATTTCTTTGTTTACATTGTACTGATTTTCTGGTTCATATACTTTGAAGATAAGATAACAAAAAACCCAAAAGAAAAATGGTGACAAAAAACAAAACCATCCTTTGTGTAAATATGTCCAAAGTGCACTTTTGACTGAAAATTATGTAATTCGATATGGCTGCTGTAGCATTATGCAAATTAGATGCATAAATTTAGTCCTATCTCAAACTTTGGATCATATGATACATCTTTCTAATTGACAGTAAGCCATTATCTCTTACCACTTTCAAGTTATAGCCTTGGAAATCGCTCACATTTGAACTGAATATTTTCTTGAAAAAAAATCTTGACCACCAGGGGGAGAGGTTGCTGGAGCAAAAGTGCACAAAAGTGTGCCACAGACAGTCACTGGGTTAAGTTCTTGATTATTAATGGCTGTTTGTTATTTACCAAAAGCCAGTTTAGAAAGCTTGGGAGTTTAGAAAGCTCAGATTCAGGAGGAGCAATGTAGTTTTCGTCCTGGCCGTGGCACATCGGACCAGCTTTTTACCCTCTCGAGAATTCTCGAGGGTTCGTGGGAGTTTGCCCAACCAGTTTACATGTGTTTTGTGGACTTGGAGAAGGCATTCGACCCCGTCCCTCGTGGTTTTTTGTGGGGGGTGCTTCGGTAGTATGGGGAATCGGGCTTGTTGTTACGAGCTATTTGGTCTCTGTATGACCATTGTGAGAGTTTGGTTCGTATTGCCAACACTCGGTCAGACTCATTCCCAGTGAGAGTTGGACTCCGACAGGGCTGCCCTTTGTCACCGATCCTGTTCATAATTTTTATGGACAGGATTTCTAGGCGCAGCCAGGGAATGGAGGGTGTCATGCTTGGTGACCACAGGATCTCATCCCTGTTGTTTGCAGATGATGTTGTCCTGTTGGCTTCATCCAGCAATGACCTACAGTTCTTGTTGGGATGGTTTGTCGCTGAGTGTGAAGCGGCTGGGATGAGAATCAACACCTCCAAGTCCGAGTCCATGGTCCTCAGCCGGAAAAAGGTGGATTGTCCTCTCTGGGTTGGGGACAGGCTCCTGCCCCAAGTGGAGGAGTTTAAGTATCTTGGGGTCTTATTCACGACTGAGGGGAGAATGGAGCGAGAGATTGACAGAAAGATCGGAGCAGCATCTGCAGTGATGCGGACGCTGTACCGGTCTGTTGTGGTGAAGAGGGAGCTGAGTTCTAAGGCAAAGCTGTCGATTCACCAGTCAATCTACGTTCCTACTCTCACCGATGGTCATGAACTTTGGGTAATGACCGAAAGAACGAGATCGCGGATACAAGCGGCTGAAATGAGCTTTCTCCGTAGGATTGCTGGACTCACCCTCAGAGACAGGGTGAGGAGCTCAGTCATCCGGGAGAGGCTCAGAGTAGAACCGCTGCTCCTCCACATTGAAAGGAGTCAGTTGAGGTGGTATGGGCATCTGATTAGGATGCCTCGTGGACACCTCCCACTTGAGGTGTTTCGGGCACGTCCCACTGGGAGGAGACCCCGGGACAGATCCAGGACTCAGTGGAGAGACTACGTCTCCCATCTGGTCTGGGAACGCCTTGGTATCCTTTTTGAAGAGCTGGAGCAGGTGGCTGGGGAGAGGGAAGTCTGGGCTTCTCTGCTTGAACTGCTGCCTCTGTGACCCAGACCTCCAGAAAAGTGGTAGGAGATGGATGGATGGATGAATGTTTGTTATTTAGTTAATTTCCTTTGACTCATTTAAGGGACGGCACCGCGTAGCTCAGGGCGATGTCCTTAATTGTCATTCGGCGTGATTACACGCTTCTGTTTTTGCCCATTCTGCCATGCTAGTTTTGCCTGTTTTTGCCAGTCTTTGTGTTGGTTGTTTTTGTGCCCTTGAGCCACGTCAGTGGTACTGGCTCTTAACCACTTGTGCTCCGTTGTTCCGCGGGCGGGCAAGTCTCTGCGTCCTAGGATGCACGAGGGTGCACTCCTGCGCCCTCGTGCGCACTCTGACGCATAGTCCAGATTGTGGTGATGTAGGTGGTGATGGTGATGTAGTGGCGTCCAAGCGCCACTAAAAAAAAAAAAAACTGCAGACACAGCCGCGAACAGATTAGTTCATCTGATTGACCTCTCATTCGACTAATAAGAGCCTTGAATTGGGTTTCTGAAACCTTGAAGAGCCAATGAATGAAAACCTAGGAAGGAGGACCCGCCTACTGTGAATGCAGGAGCCAATTGAAGTACAGAAATTCAGGCTGGTGAAGAGAGATTTACTGCTGCAGCAGATGAAAACAAAGGACGCTGGACGAATCTGCTACAGACCCCGCAGCATGGAGACCACCCACAAGTGGGACCTGCACTCATTCCAGCAGAACAGACGTTTAGGATTCTCTTCCATCATCATAGACCGACGGAGGCCGACGACAAAGGCCGTAAATCATTCACCAAAACCGCAAAATTGGAATTATGTTTTGATCGGTATCCACGAGCGGAGCAGCGTCGCGTTTGTCTGACAATGGGGAAGAGAAGTTCGCCAGGACTCTGCTGCTGTGAAGAGGTAAGGTGTTATAAGCTAAATTATTATTTCTCCCTGAAAACTGTAATCCAAAAATGACTTTTGACCGATCGGTAAATTACAACTGTACTGCGCACGAAGTACGAAGTGCGTGCGCCGCGATAAATGGTTCATTTGCCGTGTTCGGACCGTGAACGCCCCCCCCCCCCCCGCTGCAGAAGAGGAGCGGGGGGGGCGTTCACGGTCCGAACGCCCGCGGTCCGCGGGGGGAAGCATATGAGTCTATCCCTTCATGTAGCGATGGCTGTCTTCTGTAGCGAGGGGGGGGGGGGCAACCCCCCCCCACACACACACACACAGTAGCAAGGGGGGGGGAGCCGCTGTGAAAACATGCAAGGAGTGTAATCCATCATGTAGCGAGGACCGAGCTCCGTCTTTTGTAGCGGGACACAGCCCTGAGTGTGTTCTTTCATTAGAGCCCAAAATGAAGATTCTACATTGAATTATTCAAAAGTTACAGATGTTTTTCCAAACTGTGCCATTTGGCACAATTTGACACAGTTCCAAAACGCCTGTGAACTACCTGAGAACAAAGCTGTGTAAAATATTCATTTTTTGTGGTATTGTTACCAAATTTGGATCTCCGCTTGATAACACTTAGTTCTACATTTCTGTTGCATTTTCCAGCCGGATCGGACAGCTGTGTGTTATTTGCAAGCATTTGTATCCAAAAAAACACTGTGTCCAAATTTATTTTCTTCAAGTTCAGTATGTTTAGATGACTGTAACTCAGTGGCCGGAGCACATAGAGAGATTATGTTTTTTTTGCCAAAAATTCAAAGTGTTTTCTTTTAAATGAGACCAACTCCATGAAGATGCTGCAAAGGGTTGAATAACAGCTTTCGATTTACTTTGGGCACGTTATTTTTTGGCATTTTTAGGAAAATTGCCCGGAGTGCAAGGGTTTAAAATAAATCCTAAAAACTTGAAAGTCCAGCATTTGGACCCTCAATTCCGCCCCCGGAGTGGTGCAATGTTAATTATGATTGTTATTGTAATGGTTGGGGTTACTGTAATGGGAGGATTTGGGGCTCATTTTCAAGCATAAACCTTTACTACTACAATGTGCATGTCCAAGTACTTTCCACTGTTTGCAGTTCTTTCCTGGACTGTAGTTATTTTCACTACCACAAAAACTAAGTTTTTTGCACTAGTTATATCATTACTTGTACACAAAATGTCTTATATTCACACAAAAGGCAACTTTTCAGTGTTTATTACACATTTTTCAAGTGTTGTTCAACTTGTCATAAAACATAGGGCTATCAAGAACATCTGTATTATAGATGAGTAAATCAACATATTTCATAGTTTTTATTCATATTTAACATAACAAAGACAAACATACTGCTTGTCAGACTGTTTTAACGGTGACAAAACAAACTGAAGAATTAAAGCGTCATCTTTAAATAAAACCTTTTCTTTTAAGTTCTTCACATTGATTTCTTAATGGTAGTCAAGACTAGCATAATGGCTTGTGTAAAGGGCAACTTCAATATTCCAATGTGTTGCGAAAAAAATGACAGGTTTTTTTTTTACAAATCTGTTTGTTTATTCATCTGTAGTTTTTTTTTTGTTGTTTTTTTTTTTAGTTAAAATGTTACATATTGTTTGATTAATGAATCCTGACATTATTCCCTGTGGTAATTACACAGAATCAGTAATTATTTCTCAGCTTGCTAAATAAGCCTCTTCTGTGTAACCATGAAGAAAGCTCATTTCTTTGGCATGGAATTGTGGTCATTTCATCAGCAACAAATGTTTATAGTCTGGTTAATTGCTCCTCAAAAATAATTTTAATAAGAACAAATGCCTTTGTGTGTCTCTGTCCCTGTCCTTTCCATTTGCTTTCTCTGTCTCCAAATGAACGTTAATTGATTGAAATATTCTCATTAATGAGATATTGAAGTGTTCACTCTTCCTAAATTTTAATTCTTCTCAGTGATTAGATACAATAGTCACAAGCTACAGAGGCTACAATAGTTATTTTTATTTACTAGTATGGCTAAAATGAAGGGCTTTTTCTTCTAGGGTTGTTGCCAAACCTTTTGTCACTTTAATGAACATATAATCTATACAATATATATTAAAAGACTGCCTGACATAAACATTGTTTTCTGTCATGGGCTGGGCTGGAATTCCCAGCTCAGTTCCATGGCATGGTGGCTGCTTAACCTTCTTGTGTATTTGGATCCTCTATTTCCCGTCAGGTACCTTTCTTGGAGCCTTGGAGGTCTGCTCGGCATCCTGACAGCTCTCAGCCATGCCCCCTTCTCCTGCCAGTGATACAGCTGGCTGTCATCATCATCTGTGTTCATTCCTTTGTCCACGCACGCACACATACACATACACATTTCCTCTCATGCACACCTTTGCATGCATGCACACACACACACACACACACACACACACACACACACACACACACACTCACATACTCACAGACATCCACTCACACACCTGTCTCCACTTACACACACCCACACACTTCTACACACATGCACACTCTCTTCACATCGGCAATCACTTCCCCATTATGTTGGCATTATTTTAGCCCTAGGTTCGCTTCAGTGATTTGCTGGATTATTGCACTCTTAGTGTTGGTTGTGTAAACTGTGTTGATAATTGCATGCTTGACTAGATGCCCTGCCTTTCATTCAGTACCACCTTGCTCAGCATGACATTTGTATTTTATTTTTCTTTTGTTTGCAGGCTGGCTCTGGGATTCCATCCATGAACGTCTCCATTTTCGGCCCCAGTGAGTATTCCTGTACCCGCCGCTTCCAGTCCCGTCTAGGAAGCGCTCAGGTGCCCAGGCTGCCTTCCCCCTGCTGTCCAGCTGTCCTGCAGCACTTTGGGCCCCCTGGGCTTACTCACTGGTGAGCTGAGGAGCATCTCGTGAGCTTCCCAGAGCCTCCTCGCCGTTTACTCATACCTGTAGATTTGCTGGACTGTCTGTTCCTTGTTTTTGCACAATAAATTGCACAGCACCTCTCCTGCGCTTGGATTTGTCTCTTTCCTCCGTGAGCTGCGCAAAAGTGCACTGGGAGAATCACAACAGTTTTCTGTAACTATAAGCAATGAAAGGTTAAATTGACAGTGATTTTCAATAGTGCCACTGTGGTATACGTATATGGTGTTAGGTGTTACGTTAGTCCTGTATGTTTGCCTTATTTCAGTTAATTTAGTTGTATTCATTTAAAAATTGATAACATTTACAAATATTTTATAATGATTTGCTGTTCATGTAGGATATTAACCATAATATGAAAAGCAAAAACTGCTATGGGCCGTTGTTGCCAGGGCAACAGCCTACCTATTTGCCCTGTTTGGCTGAATATGTGACTTTTTTCTCATAAATGTGTGACAATATTCAAGTAAATCTGTAATTATTTTCCTGCTTAAAATGGAACTTTTATAATATTTCTAAATGCAACTTTTAAATCAAAAATTTGTAACTTTCTTTTTCTGAAATGTTTATGTTTTGGTAAATATTTTTTCTTGCAAATGTAGAATTTTTTATGTGAATTTGGGCAGTTTTCATGAATTGGCTGTCTTTTTCTTGGTATTTTTGAGACCATTTGTTTATTTACTGTATACACTTTGAAACTTGGCCATCTGTCAAGATGCTGAAGATGGAACGAGGGTGGACATTTCAGCAAGACAATGACCCCAAACACACAATCAAGGAAACTCCAAACTGGTTCCAGAGAGGGAAGATAAAGCTGCTAGAATGGCCCAGTCAGTCACCTGATCTGAATCCAATTGAAAATCTATGGAACAAACTGAAGATCAGAGTTCATAGAAAACACCCACGGAACCTTCAAGATTTGAGAGTTTGTGTGGAAGAATGGGCTAAAATCACTCCTGAGCAATGCCTGCGCCTAGTTTCTCCATACATGAGGTGTCTGGAAGCTGTTATTACGAACAAAGATTTTTCGACTAAATATTAAGTGAATTTCATCAAGTGTGATCAATATCTATTCCCTCTGTCATTCCACTTTATTAAATATAACTCACTTTGTGAGCACAGTTGCCTTGATTTCTTTCTATGTATGGATTACTTGGGTTGTTATTGATATCTGGTGAAAATGTCAGGTCAATGACTCCATCAGAAATATGCTTAATGAGAAAAATGTTGACGTTGTGGTATATATCACTCATATATTCCATACCTACATTTGTTAGAGCATGTGGAAATGTTTGGGACAGAATATACAAAGGAACTTCACACCTCTGAAAGAACAAAGGAATCTCACCGCCGTGTGAAGACTCATGACGTCACAGGACGCCATGGCAACAGACTGGACACCTTTACCCCCCTAAAGCGAGAGGGGGAGTTCCCATCACCTCCCAAGACAGGGAGAGGGGATGGCAGGACAATGGGGATTAAGATAACGGGGAGATGTTACCTTTTTCAATGAGTGGCTCTGACGTCAGCTGTTTCAATGAGTGGTGCTATGCGTGCTTGTATTTAACCAGCGAGCGAAGCAGAGTTCTGTCTCTTGCCTTCTGCCAAGCTCTGCACCAGATGAGACAAGATAGAAGAGTTTGTTCATTAAAGACTCTACTTTTGTGATACAAAACCGCCTCGTTATTTCCAGCTCTTCTACACTGGTGACCTTGACGCGAGTATGGACCTGAGGCGTTCTTCAAGCGACTCATCCGCGGCGAATCTGACTTACGCCAGCGGCAACGCAGATGAGGGAACAAGCAGACAGAGCCGAGGCAAGGCACTCTCACCTGGCGGGCACAACAGTGATGGTGTGCACGAACGCCGTCGCTGTCCAGCTGCCAGACTTCTGGCAAGAAGACCCCGCCTCTTGGTTTCTACAGGCTGAAGCCCAGTTCATACTGGCGGGCATCACAGCAGACGATACAAAATTCTACCATATCGTCTCCAAGCTCGACTCCGCCACTTCGAGGTGTGTGCGGAGCTTGATCCGGCGACCACCGGCCCGGGACAAGTATGAGACGCTCAAGGCGACCATCGTGGCGAACTATGTCCCACCAGCGGAGGAAAGAGCCGAGAGGATCCTGGCGATCTACGGCCACAAAGGGGGCAATCCGAAGGCCCTCATGGAGGATTTGCTGCAGCTTAAGGAGGAGGACAACGACAATTTCCTTTTCCAGTTTATTTTCCTCAGCACGCTTCCACCACACATGAGAGGGACACTCACCAATATGAAGTGCGACACCCACCAAGACTTCCGCACACTGGCCAGCGAGGCTTATCGGCTCGTCAACGCCTGCAAGGAGCGGACACCTACAGCGGCATCCGCGGACCTCAAAACTGACGCCCCGAGCCATGGAGAGCCACAACCCACGGTGACAGCGGCGCGGCCCAAGCGTAACAAACAGATCGACGTCTGTTATTATCACCACCACTTCGCCGAGAAAGCCCACAAATGCGTTCCCCCCTGCAAGTTCACGATGTCGGGAAAACGCCCAAGCCGAGGGCCGTTAATGGCAGCGATTCTTGGTGAGAAAAACAAGCTGTTATACGTGACGGATGGACACACAGGCAAGCAGTTCCTCATCGACACGGGAGCTCAGCTGAGTTTCATCATGCCCTCCCACGCAGATCGAGCCATGGGCACCCGGGGCAATGGAGCAGTGGCAGCCAACGGTTCGGACATCGACACGTTCGGTGAAAAGAGCCTGCACCCCCTCATTCACGGCCGCAGCTACAGATGGACATTTGTTGTAGCGGCGGTGAGTTTTAACTTGTTAGACGCTGATTTTCTATGTGCACATGGGTTATTAGTTGATCTAGCAAATAGGCGCCTGGTTAATGCACTATCTTTTGCTTCTATTCCATGCTCAGCTCGAGTCTCTCCACCACCTGTGCAGGCCAACGTCACCACGGCAGGAGGTAAGTTTGAGCAACTCCTCACCCAATTTCCAGCACTCACAACCCCCAAATTTTCAGCCACTGTAGCCAAACATGGGGTTAAACACTTCATTCCAACAACGGGACCTCCCGTTTTTGCCAAAGCTCGCCGCTTAGACGCGGCCAAGCTCAACATAGCAAGGGACGAATTTGCAGCTCTTGAAAAATTAGGTATTTGCCGACGTTCAAAGAGCCCTTGGGCTTCACCACTTCACATGGTTCCGAAATCCGACGGTTCTTGGAGACCGTGCGGAGATTACCACAGATTAAACAACGCTACAGCGCATGACCGCTACCCCATCCCTCATATACAGGATTTTTCACTGCATTTAGCGGGCGCGCGCATTTTTTCAAAGATAGACTTAGTCCGCGGTTATCACCAAGTTCCAGTCCGAGCTGAAGATATTCCTAAAACAGCGGTTATAACCCCTTTCGGCCTTTTTGAATTCCTGCGAATGCCTTTTGGCCTCAAAGGTGCTGCTCAGACTTTTCAACTTATGATGGACGCAGTCTTACGCGACCTCCCCTTTGTTTTCGTCTACCTCGACGACATGCTGGTAGCCAGCTCATCGGAGGAAGAGCACGAGCAGCATCTCACTACCGTTTTTCAGAGGCTAGAAGAGCACGGATTAATAATTAATCCAGCCAAATGCAAATTCGGCGTATCGCAAATTGATTTTTTGGGACACAGAGTCTCCCCGAAAGGGGCAGCTCCGCTTCCAGACAAAATTCATGCGATAGAAGGTTTTCCACGGCCCCAAATGGTCAAATCGCTACAGGAATTTTGGGGGATGGTTAATTTTTACAACCGTTTCCTCCCTCATGCAGCTCAGCTCATGCAGCCCCTGTATGACGCGCTTAAAAAAAAGAAAGCTTCCAACGCGGTCGAATGGACCCCGGAACGCGAACGCGCTTTTGCGGAAGTTAAAAACGCCCTAGCTAACGCCACAATGTTAGTCCATCCAGATCCCTCAGCCCGCATTGCTCTAACCACAGATGCTTCAGACTTGGCCATAGGGGCAGTTGTAGAACAACTTGTCAAGGGGGTCTGGCAACCTTTAGCATTTTTTAGCAAATCGCTAAACCCGACGGAACGCAAATACAGCACTTTTGACAGGGAGCTGCTGGCGCTCCATTTATCCATCCGCCACTTCCAGTTTTGGTTAGAAGGGCGGAGTTTCACGGCTTTTGTGGACCATAAACCGCTCACTTTTGGTATGGCTAAAATTTCAGAACCTTGGTCGGGCAGACAACAAAGACAGCTAGCTGCGATTTCAGAGTTCACCACAGACATTCGACATGTAGCGGGCAAACTTAACGTAGTAGCGGACTGTCTCTCTCGCGCTGTGGCACCGCCAGAGCACGAGGAGACAGATTACACTGCTTCAGCAGCTGAGCTTTTCTCTAACGCAAACACATATGCAGCACCTATCCATGAAGGGATAGATTATGCAGCCATGGCGGAAGAACAAGGTAGTGATGCGGACGTGCGCGCGCTCCTGTCTGGACCAACAGGGTTAAGGCTGGAGGAAAAAGGGGTGCACGACGGCGTGCCCCCCCTAATATGCGATGTTTCAACCGGCCGACCTCGCCCGTTAGTACCAGCTGCTTGGCGCTGCCGCATTTTCGACGCAATTCACTCCCTCGCGCACCCAGGTGTGCGCGCCTCGGTCAAAATGGTTGCCGAAAAGTTTGTGTGGCCAGGCCTGCGCAAAAACGTAAAAGAATGGGCAAAAACTTGCATTCCTTGTCAGCGCGCCAAAGTACACAAACACACAAAAGCCCCTCTGGAGCCTTTTCCAATCCCTGCTAGAAGGTTCGACCACATTCATGTTGACCTCGTGGGGCCGCTGCCTTCCTCCCAGGGTTTCACACACCTGCTAACAATGATAGACCGCACCACACGCTGGCCAGAGGCAGTCCCTCTAGCGGCAACTACAGCGGAGGAAGTCGCTCGCGTTTTTCTAACAAATTGGGTGGCACGTTTCAGTGTCCCATCAGACATCACGTCAGATAGGGGGCCTCAATTTGTCTCAGAGCTCTGGTCAGCCATGTCCAACAGTTTAGGGGCAACAATTCACCGTACCACCGCTTATCACCCTCAGGCTAATGGGTTATGCGAGCGTTTTCACAGGTCCTTAAAGGCCGCCCTCAGGGCCTCATTAACGGACACAAATTGGGTAAATAAACTTCCCTGGGTTTTATTGGGGTTGCGTGCGGCACCTAAAGAGGATTTAGACGCTTCCCCTGCAGAATTAGTCTTTGCTCAGCCTATCAGACTCCCAGGTGAATTTTTACCAGAAAACCCAGAACCAGGGCACCTCCCAGTCCCAAGGTTTTTAGGCAGTAACAGTCCGGACTCTCTCCACGGTCCAGCTCATCACTCCTTTCCGCGAGTTTTTGTTCCTCAAACTTTAAAAAACGCTGAGTTTGTTTTTGTTAAGCATGAAGCTCTAAAACCAACGTTACACCCAGTATACGATGGCCCGTATAGAGTGCTGGAAAATGGTGACAAACACTTTGTGCTTGATTATGGGGATAGAAATGAAACGGTCAGCATTGACAGACTCAAAC
The DNA here is from genome assembly GCA_020510985.1 of Pholidichthys leucotaenia. NCBI lineage: Eukaryota > Metazoa > Chordata > Actinopteri > Cichliformes > Pholidichthyidae > Pholidichthys > Pholidichthys leucotaenia. The sequence continues at coordinate 162,392,521 of CM035847.1, forward strand.
CTGCCTTCTTGTTGAGAGACGAACCCGCACAGCTGGCTCGAGCACCTCGGCGAGGTAGACCCTCCAAGGAAAAAGTCTCAGCCCCCAGGCAGGGAACAGATAATCTCTCTCCTTCCCACACTGCAGATTCCTCACAACAAGGTCCCAGCAGGACGCCTAAACCAACCTACAGCAGCTTTGGGAGAAGATTGAAGCCCAGACTACACAGGGACTGATTACACCACTCTGCAAATTTTCGCTAATTGTGCCGCAACAGTTTAGGACTGATTTATGATTATACTATGCTGTTATGTTTTCACTGAACTCTCTTAGGAGCATGGCTGCTTGAAAGTTTCTTCTGTGGCAACGGCTGTAACACGTAGTATGTCTTAGTAATTACCCTAGACTGTGAATCTTTCTGTGTTCCTTCATAGTTGTTTGGGGGGCCTGTGGTATATATCACTCATATATTCCATACCTACATTTGTTAGAGCATGTGGAAATGTTTGGGACAGAATATACAAAGGAACTTCACACCTCTGAAAGAACAAAGGAATCTCATCGCCGTGTGAAGACTCATGACGTCACAGGATGCCATGGCAACAGACTCGACACCTTTACCCCCCTAAAGCGAGAGGGGGAGTTCCCATCACCTCCCAAGACAGGGAGAGGGGATGGCAGGACAATGGGGATTAAGATAACGGGGAGATGTTACCTTTTTCAATGAGTGGCTCTGACGTCAGCTGTTTCAATGAGTGGTGCTATGCGTGCTTGTATTTAACCAGCGAGCGAAGCAGAGTTCTGTCTCTTGCCTTCTGCCAAGCTCTGCACCAGATGAGACAAGATAGAAGAGTTTGTTCATTAAAGACTCTACTTTTGTGATACAAAACCGCCTCGTTATTTCCAGCTCTTCTACAACGTGTTCAATACTTATTTTCCCCGCATTGTGTATTTATCTCTACTTCTATCTATCTACCCAGACAGCACACATACGTCTTGCCGATATCAGATATATTGGCTACCTGATCTAATACATCAGACAAGCATCTTCTGTAGATCTGCATTTTCCCAGCCCTCAGTGAGAGCTGCATTAGGTCTGCCCACCACCTGAAAAGCCAATGCTGCTCTGTGCACTTTTGTCTCAACTCAGCTTGCCATCTAATCGTTATCTCAGAGGCCGACCCCACCCTCAGTCAGTTCATTAAAGCAGCAGCTGATCGGCTTTCAATCTACGCAGTTTTTGCCAGTCATTTGTGGATTTGGTTGGACGGAAGGATATGTTTGTTTGGGGTAATTATACATCCATTTGATAAAATACACCATATATTTTTTGTGAACTGTGACATTTAATGTGACAGTGTGGAAGATGTGTTCAATGACGAGACTTGAATGTATTCCTCAGGTTCGGCTTTATTGCAGAACACAATCATCCAACATTCTCAAAAGCAAGAAGAGGCAGAATAATGTTACAGCTCACTCTTATACCTCCGGGGGATTAAGAACTCAAGTCACATGGTGCTTCTGCAAACATTCAATCACAATGCAAGTCTCTGAAGATTCACCATTGTCTCTTATTCTCTGGTGTTCCGGAAAACCCCCCAGGGCCTCCTCTCTGAGACAAGGGCCCAACTTCACACCTCCTCGCCATCTCCTGTCGGCCCCCGTCGATCCAGACTCTTGTTCCTCCAGACGTGAAGCCCCAATCCACATAAGCCATACATTTGTGGGAGATATGAACCAGACATATGTGCCACACTCTTGTGGAAAATATGAACCAAACATATGTGCCACAACAGTAAAATTGTTTGCAAGTCAGGGCCATCAGTACAGTATGTCATACTTAGGGGACTGTTAAAGAGCTAGTTTGTACCAGCAAATAACTGCTATGAATTTTCTTTAGCTGTTAGTTGATTTTGCTAACTTGGACACTTATGGTAGAAGTATTTTAGCAAGGTATTTGTCATATGCGCCTCTCCGAGGCGCAGAGAGAAGGGAGTCTGTCAGCACCCACAGCTCACGGGCTTCCACCTCAGCTGCGCGCACACCTGTGCCTCGTTAGTGTGCTGCTATTTATTCCATCCTGCCCTGAGCTGCAGCCTGGAGCTGTCTGTCTACCAACATCGATATCTCCCAGCAGCTTCCTCCTCATCAGGCCTGCTGATCTACGCTAAAGGACACGTAAGCTGTCATTATTATCTGCTCACCTTCTTCTGTCAGTCTCCCCTGTGCACAGGTGGATAACCCGGCGGCGGACTTACCCTCCATCGTCCCGCCGCTCCTCTGACTCACCGCTTCGCCCGGACGCACAGCAGGACGTTGTCTCCCAGGCTTGGGACCTGCCAACGCCAGCCACCTCATCTCTGCAAGTAAGCACAGCTCTAGATCACATTCCCGTGTGGTTGCCTAGCAAACCCCTTTTCTCCTCTCTCCCATAGGGTTGTCTGGCCGCACGACGTGCTGCTCTGTCCTGGCTTGCATCCTCCACCCGCATCACTCACTAATCACTCACACACGCATCCATACACTCACCTTGTTGTTTAATAAAGCTGTCAAATCTACCTGAGCCTGCGTGCGTGTTTCCTGGGCCGACAATATGTCAGTACGGCTCCAGCAAAGCAGCCCAGCGGACAGCGGGCTTGCACGCCATTTTTCCACCCTCGAGGCTCGGGTGGATATGATAGCTCACCAACAGCAGGTGATATTAAATCAATTGACATTAATTAGTGACCGGTTAGACCGCCTGGATCCTCCACGGTCCTTCCCTCCGGGTCCTCCTGGTGCCGCGGCTCCGGCTGTCTCCTCGGCCGGCCAGCCTGGCTCGGGGGCGCCAACCCGTCTCACACCCATCCCAACCCCCGCTCGCTTCAGCGGGAAACTTGGTGGAGTGAAGGGGTTTATTCTGCAGTGTGAGTCGGTGTTTCTGCACGTCCCCGGGGATTTCCTCTCAGACCACAGCCGAATCAGTTACATGGCCAATCTTCTCGAGGGGTGAACATTAACTTGGGCTTATGCCGTAATGACAAAGCCCAGTTACGCTAACCTCTCGTATGACCGGTTTGTGCGGGACTTTCTCCAAAGTCCTATCTCCAAAAGTACAATGGGAGGTAGAGCCTTCAGTTATCAAGCTCCTCTCCTGTGGAACCAGCTGCCAATCTGGATTCGGGAGTCAGACTCGATCTCTGGTTTTAAGAATAGGGTTAAACCCTACCTTTTTGATATAGCCTACAATTAGGGAGGGATCATGTGTTTCTGAGCCCTCCCTTAGTTATGCTGCTAATAGGCTTAGTCAGCCGGGGGACCTCCAATAATGCATTGAGCCTCACTCCTTTCTTCACTCTCAATGAATTTTTTCTTTTTTTTTTCTTTTTGCTGGTCATTAACATCTGTTTGTTCTCTCCTATAGATTGAGTCCCCATCGTGCTGTTTGCTCTCTACATGTCTGTTCTTTTCATCTTCTCTGTCCCCTCACCCCCCAGCCAGTCACAGCCGATGACTGCCCCTCCCTAAGCCTTGTTCTGCTGGAGGTTTCTTCCTGTTAAAAGCGAGTTTTTCCTCTCCACCATCACCAAGTGCTTACTCACAGGGGATCGCCTGATTGCTGGGGTCTTTCTGCAACTGTGGGGGTCTCCCCTACAGTTGAAAGTGCTATGAGATGACTGTTCTTGTGAAATGGCACTATATAAATAAAGTTGAATTGAATTGAATTGAAACCATGTCGGTGACTGGCAGCAGAGGAGAAGGAACCACGACAGCATCTGGCAGCGGAGGAGAAAGACCCACGACGTCGTCTGGCCTCGAAGGAGGAGGGATGGTGCCTTTGCTGGTCTCATTCAGGAGAATGGTTGCACCCGCAGGGGTCTTGGTCTGGGACATAGATGCACTCGCAAGGGTCCCTGTCGGGGACATTGTTGCACCCACGGGGGTCCCAGGCTGGGACACAGTTGCACCCATGGTAGCTCCGGGCTGGAGCTTAGCTGCACCCGCGGTGGCTCCGGGATGGAGCTTAGCTGCACCCGCAGTGGCTCCGGGCTAGAGCTCTGCAGCACCTGCGGTTGCTCCGGGCTGGAGCTTAGCTGCATCCGCGGTGGCTCTGGGCTGGAGCTTAGCTGCACCCGCAGTGGCTCCGGGCTAGAGCTCTGCAGCACCCGCGGTAGATCCGGGCTGGAGCTCTGCAGCACTCACGGTGAACCTAGGCTGGGCCAATGCCACACCCACGGTGGACCCGGGCTGGGTCACAGCTGCACCCACAGAGGTCCCGGGCTGGGACGGAACACCCGCAACGACCTCAACAGGAGGAGCTGGACCCAGGCCCACCTCCAGAGACGAACCTGGATCAACGGAGGCCTCAGGTGGTGTTGGATCCTCTCCAGCGACCCTGGGAGAGAGCTCAGAGACAGCACAGAATGAAGAGGGTTAAGGGTCGCCGGCAGCGGTGGAGCCTAGCGAGACTAGCCCAGGTGCAGTGTTCAGCTGCACTCAGCTCTCCTCACCAAGAGCCAGGCAAGATCACTCAAAAACAGAGAGGAGAAACACAAAAGAGAGCACTTGCCTGAGCTCGAGCTCCACCGCCGTCCAGGACTCCGACGATCAAGGCAATGATGGTCCTGCGGGCTCGGCCCTCAGGAGGCTCAGCTCAGGTGTCCACTCTGCTGCAGTGGCCCCCACAACAGGCAAGATGGCCGTATCAGTCCCTTGGACCCCAGGCGTAGTGGTCCGCGCAGGAGGCACATTGAGCGTGGTGGCTGGGGTTCGGATCACCGTAGGGGCTGGACTCGGCTTGGCAGGCTCGGATTCAATGCCTTCCCTCTTCTCATAGGGTATCTGCGGGGCTGTGATGGTGTCCTCCAGCACCGCGGGTTCCTCCATCATCCAGCAGTTGAGTTCCAGGGCCAATGGACACTCAGAGGGAAGAGGAGGAAATACAGAGAGGGTAGGTGAAGATTTATTATCTGCAGCAGGCAAAGAGCACTCAGGGGACTGCATTATCTGAGTCTCATTACCAGGAGTCAGGCAAGACAATTCATCAATAATTTGAACAGAATGAAAATGAACGTGCCTGTTCTCCTGGTGTGCGGCATTGCCTGCTGCATCTGGAGCACAAACTGCCCTCTCCATGTCCATGGCGGGCCTGGGCTCCTCTATGGGTTGAGGAGGAGCTGCTTCAGCCAGCACAGAGGCAGGTGGAACCGGGGGAGTTATGGCCAAACCCGCTTCAGCAGAGTAGTGTGCAGAGGAGAGAGTGGAGGCAGCAGCTATGGAGGAAGTGGAAGCCGCAGAAATTTCCTGTGAAGGAGGAGTTGCTAGCTGAGAGGTGTTGTTGATCTTCTGCCGACTCCTCCGGGATCGGCGGCGACGAGTGGGAGACGGAGGCGTGGACTCAACATGGAGATGAGGAGGCTCCAAGGCCACCGAACGCTCTAGCGTTGGCTCCAGCTCAGGTTCCCTCGGAGAATACTCCTCCACTTCAAGGGCTAAATCTGGGAATCAGAATCAGAATCAGAATCAGAATCAGATTTATTGTCATTGTTCATGTAGTACACAAACTAGGAATTTGTCCCAATGCCATGCTGCAACATTAAAAACATGATGAGAAAAAGAGATAAACTAAAAAACTAAAGGACTGAAAACGCGCAATAAGTGTAGAAAAATAAGTAATAATAAGTAATAATGATAATAATAATAATAACAATACTAGTAATAATGAGTAGTACTAGTCAAGGCAGTTTTAAAAAATTAGCAAGTAGCAGATAATGTGAAGTACCACATAGTGCAGTCGATAATGCAACAGAAAACAGTGATGAATGACGTGAGTCTGGTTGAGCTGCTGTACATAGTGCACGAGAGTCAAAAAGTCACTTAATGTTCAGCAGTCTGATGGCAGAGGGGAAAAAGCTGTTCATGTGCCGGGAGGTTTTAGTCCGAATGGACCGAAGTCTTCTACCTGAGGGGAGGGGAGCAAACAGTACGTGACCAGGATGTGAAGGATCGGCTATGATCCGGCCAGCACGCCTCCGGGTCCTGGAGATGTACAGGTCCTGGAGAGATGGGAGCTCGCAGCCTATCACCTTCTCAGCAGTGCGCACGACGCGCTGCAGCCTTAGTCTGTCCCTGGCAGTGGCTCCTGCATACCACACAGTTATGGAGGAGGTGAGGATGGACTTGATGATGGCCGTGTAGAACTGCACTAACATCTTAGTAGGTAGCTTGAGCTTCCTCAGCTGCTGCAGAAAGAACATCCTCTGCTGGGCCTTTTTGATGAGGGAGCTGATGGTTGGCTCCCATTTGAGGTCTCGGGTGATGGTGGTGATGGTGGTGCCCAAGAAGCGGAAGGAATCTGCAATGGTGATGGGAGAGCCTGTGATGGTGAGGGGGAGCAGGGGGGTTGTGACTTTCCTGAAGTCCACAATCATCTCCGCTGTCTTCAGAGCATTCAGCTGCAGGTTGTTGTGGCTGCACCAGGACACCAGCTGGGCCACCTCTTCTCTGTAGGTGGACTCGTCGCCGTTGGAGATGAGCCCGATGAGGGTGGTGTCGTCCGCAAACTTAATCAGCTTAACAGACTTGTGGGAGGAGGTGCAGGAGTTGGTATAAAGGGAGAAGAGTAGGGGGGGAAGTACACAGCCCTGGGGTGATCCAATGCTGATGCTAACAGAGTCTGAGACAGACTTCCCCAGCCGCACATGCTGTCTCCGGTCCGTCAGGAAGTCGGTGATCCACCTGCAGAGGGAGTCAGGCACGTTGAGCAGGGACAGCTTGTCCTGGAGCAGATCGGGGCGGATGGTGTTGAATGCGGAGCTGAAGTCCACAAACAGAATCCTGGCGTAGGTTCCCGGGGAGTCCAGGTGCTGCAGGATGGAGTGGAGGGCCAGGTTGACTGCGTCATCCACAGACCTGTTAGCACGGTAGGCAAACTGCAGCGGGTCTAGGAGGGGTGTGGTGATGGACTTGAGGTGAGACAGGACCAGGCGCTTAAAGGACTTCATGACTACAGAGGTGAGCGCTACAGGTCTGAAGTCATTAAGTCCAGCAATCCGTGGCTTCTTGGGGACAGGGATGATGGTGGAGGATTTGAGGCAGGTCGGCACGTGACATTGCTTAAGGGAGGTGTTAAAAATGTCTGTGAAGACAGGAGCCAGCTCTTTCGCACAGTGTCTCAGGGTGGAGGGAGACACACCGTCCGGCCCGGGGGCCTTGCGCGGGTTCAGTCTGGAGAACTGTCTGTGCACGTCCTGCTCACTGAAGACAAGGGGAGGGGGGGAGGAGGAGGAGGAGGGGGGGACTGCTTTTGATGAATTAGGGGCTGAGGAGGCAGTGGAGCTGGGTGGAGTGGGTGAGTTGGACACAGCTGACGAGGTGTCAAAACGGGCGTAATGTTGGGTCAGTTTTTGACAAAGGGCTTTGTCATCCTGACCTTTAGAAGCCTGAGGCCGATAGTTGGTGATTTGCCTCAGTCCTCTCCACACAGAAGCCGAGTCATTAGCAGTGAACTGCTGCTGGAGTTTCTCAGAATACACAGATTTAGCTCTCCTCAGCTCTCTGTTAAACCGATATTTGACCTCTCTGTAGCAGTCCCTGTCTCCACTTTTCAACGCTGCTTCCTTCTCTTTCCTGATCCGTCTGAGCTTAGCTGTGAACCAGGGCTTGTCATTAGAATATCTCACCCTGGTGCGCGATGGGAGAATGTCCTCCTCACAGAAGTTGATATATGAGTTCACAGTGTCTGTGTACTCATTAAGATCATGTGTGGCTCTTTTAAACATGCCCCAGTCAGTTATTTCCATGCATGTATTCAGTTTCTCTCCAGCTTCACTGGTCAATTTCTTTGTAGTGGTCGCAACAGGTTTAGTGAGTTTCAGTCTTTGTCTGTATGTGGGGATGAGGTGGACCATCACGTGATCAGATAGACCCAGCGCAGCGCGGGGAACAGCGCGATATGCGTCTTTCACTGTGGTGTAACAGTGATCCAGCGTGTTATTTCCTCTGGTTGGACATTTAATAAACTGTTTGTAGCGGGGGAGCTCGTGATTCAGATTGCTCTGGTTAAAATCGCCCAACACAATAACCAGGGAGTCTGGAAAGTTCCGCTCCGTAAGTTGGATGTGATCTGCGAGCACGCGCTGTGCTTCGCGCGTGTCCGCGTCGGGAGGGACGTACACAGCGGCGAGGATGAATGAGGCAAACTCGCGCGGGAGAAGCCACAGCTTCATCTGCAGGAGGATGTCAGTCTCAGCCAGCAGAACCTGTCTTCGCTCCTCCAGTTCCTCGGCTGACGGAGCGGGCCAGGGCTCAGGAGTAGGTGAAGCTGTTGCAGGAGAGCTGCATGACGCGGAAGGCTTTCTACGGTGCAAGCTCTTACTCTTCGCAGGAGACGGGTCAGGCGTCGGAACCTCCTCCATCGGCTCATCACATGGCACGGTGTAAGTGGAAAGGAGAATTTCGATTACCTCTGGGTGGTTCCACAGGGTGGGACACGTCTCCATGATTCACACTGCGCCATCCCGAGCCACTCGAACAATCTCAGGAGAACAGGGTTTCAGCGTCCATGAAAAAATGTCTTCCAGAACGCACAGTGCACGCAGCTCCTTGTCATTCAAGTAGGACATTGTGCTCCGGGATCAGGAGGGTGGAAAAAAACACAAAAGAGGTGAAAAAAGAAACACACAACTCCACAGCTGGGCTCTTTTAACGGCCGGTTCATACTGTCATATGTGCCTCACTGAGACGCAGAGAGAGAGAGAGAGGGACGAGCCCACGTGCTGGATGGAGTTAGGGTGTTAAATAAACAAAAGAACAGAACAGTCTAAAGGTGCCAATAATACAAAATGTCGAACAAGGATTAATTTACAGAGATGCCTCAGAGCAAGGTGTGCTCTGAAGAAGCGGAAAGGTGCAAAACAGGTGTGGGACCCAGAGTAGGAGATGGAACAAAACTGGAGATTAGAAGCAGCTGGGTGGTAATGACAGGTGAGGGAGAGGCGGTTGATGCCCCCAGTGGAGCGTAACCCCGGAAACACAGCCAACAGTTGTCAACCCAGAGAAACACAACATAGAACTCAAAACATAAAACAGAAACACAGAGGACACAATGAAACTCAAAAGCAACAAATACAATAAATACACATAAATGCAAAGGAGCCCAGCAATGGACTGGCGATCTGTCCAGGGTGTATTCTGCCTCTCACCCTAAGATGCTGGGATAGGCTCCAGCCCCCCCGCGACCCGAGAAGGATTAAGCAGAAGAAGATGGATGGATGGATGGATGGAAATGCAAAGGAAAAAAGGCCATGAAGCTGAGTCTGGCAGAGACCCAGACTCAGCATGTGACACGCAGTTAACGTTTCAACTGAATGAATTTCCCCCAAATGGACTGCACTTGGCTTTGTGTTTAATTTAACGTTACACTGCAGCTGTTGTTAGCTATTAGCTGCTAAAGGCTTTAAAGGCCTTCAGAAAATGACAAAGCTTATTCCGGTAAATTAGGAAACTTGGTGACTTGTTTAACATCCACATTAACCTGCACTAGGAAAGGTGTTATAGGGTTTTTTCGGCATATGTGGCCATATAATTTGCAGTGTAACTTAAAACTGCTGGGAGCAGTTTAGGTCAGTGGTTAATAATTACTCTTAAGGTGCGTTCACACCAAACACAAATGGGCTGCGCAAATTCATGCAAAGTCAATGGGAAGATGCGAGTATGCGCAAATTTGTGCAGTCGCACGTTCGTGTCCCAGGCTAGCTAGCTAGCTAGCTAGCTTTAAGATTCTGTCATCACCAGAGTAAAGATATCACCATTGTAGAGTAAACTAGTTTGAAAATTTGATTCACTCACCTGGAGACTCAGGAGGACCGGGAGCCCTTCAGCTGAATCGGGATGTCGTTGTTTACCCATGGTTTCCTGTCACGGACAAGCTAGCAAGCTAGCAACGTAAACACCCCTCATCTTGTGAACTTTTGGAGGCTTGAGACAACATTTTCAGGTGAGCCCCCGGTTGGATAATGTAAACATAAGCATGACATTATTTTGGGAATTTCCACAGCAGGTTGAACACAGCTGCAGAAGTTTTAAAGGCAACTTCACCTGTCTGCATCTCACTCAGAAGGGGGATTCATGTCTGTTCGCGTGTTTACATTGAGTTATAATGTAATTGTGTCGCGCAAAAAATTTGCCCGTTCACGTTTGGTGTGAACGCACCTTCAGGCCGCAGTCCTGAGGAGAAAATGTCTTCATCCTGTTTTTATTTAGACCCTCTGATACTTTCTGACCAAGTGTAATAATACTGCTTGATTACATGGATTTAATAGGTCTAAAACCCACAACCCAGAACAAAAAAAAGGAGAGAATGAGAGAGAAACTGAGGAGAAAAAGAAACAAACCAAAAAAACAAACAAACAGTGGTGTTGGTAATTAACATTTCTGCATATATTATACTGCTGTAGCAGGTTGCTGTTGTTTTAAATATATTTTCTTTAATGTTTTTTCTTCATTTTCTAACTTTTTTTTTTTTTTTCCTCTTGTCAATTTTTCAATCTCTGAAGCTCTGTGAATTATATTAATTTACAGGAAAGGAGCTCTACAAATAAAGATTTATTGATTGATACGATATGGTTAAAGTTTTCTAATTGCTTTAACTTTAGTGACATTACCTCCATTTGACATCATTGGGAAACTTTTTCAAGACTACTCAGATTTTTTTGGAACAATCTTAAACCACTTGGGACTAATCTCCTAAATTTGTGTTTTTTTCCTCATATATTTTTTACTACTTTCATAAATGTGCAAATTTTTTCATCAATGTTGAACATCTTTGTGATAAATTTGTGACATTTTTCATGCAAATTTGTCATTTAATAAAAATCATAGATTGGTAGCCAATGTGCCCCATTTAAACTATCAGAAATCCAGACTTGGGCAAAGCCAGTTTAGAAAGCTTGGGATCAGTCCGCCAAGGTCTCCGCCTTTGACCGCCACCTAATCCACATAGCACTGGACCCCCATGATCCCTCCAGCACGTGGTGAGCCCACTGGAGAGCGGACCCATGCAACTCTTCGGGCTTGCCCAACCAGTTTACATGTTTTGTGGACTTGGAGAAGGCATTTGACCGTGTCCCTCGTGGTTTTTTTGTGGGGGGTGCTTCGGGAGTATGGGGTATCGGACTTGTTGTTATGAGCTATTCGGTCTCTGTACGACCGTTGTAAGAGTTTGGTTCGTATTTTCAACACTCGGTCGGAGTCATTCCCAGTGAGAGTTGGACTCCGTCAGGGCTGCCCTTTGTCACCGATCCTGTTCATAATTTTTATGGACAGGATTTCTAGGCGCAGCCAGGGAACGGAGGGTGTCATGCTTTTTGACCACAGGATCTCATCTCTGTTGTCTGCTGATGATGTAGTCCTGTTGGCTTCATCCAGCAATGACCTACAGCTCTTGCTGGGACGGTTTGCTGCTGAGTGTGAAACGGCTGGGATGAGAATCAACACCTCCAAGTCCGAGTCCATGGTCCTCAGCCGTAAAAGGTGGATTGTACTCTCTGGGTTGGGGACAGGCTCCTGCCCCAAGTGGAGGAGTTTAAGTATCTTGGGGTCTTGTTCACGAGTGAGGGGAAAATGGAGCGAGAGATTGACAAACGGATTGGAGCAGCATCTGCAGTGATGCGGACGTTGTACCGGTCTGTTGTGGTAAAGAGGGAGCTTAGTTCTAAGGCAAAGCTGTCGATTCACCGGTCAATCTACGTTCCTACTCTCACCTATGGTCACGAGCTTTGGGTAATGACCGAAAGAACAAGATCGCGGATACAAGCGGCTGAAATGAGTTTTCTCCGTAGGATTGCTGGACTCACCCTCAGAGATAGGGTGAGGCGCTCAGTCATCCGGGAGAGGCTCAGAGTAGAACCGCTGCTCCTCTACATTGAAAGGAGTCAGTTGAGGTGGTATGGGCATCTGATTAGGATGCCTCCTGGATGCCTCCCACTTGAGGTGTTTCAGGCACGTTCCACTGGGAGGAGACCCCGGGGCAGACCCAGGACTCGGTGGAGAGACTATGTCTCCCAGCTGGTCTGGGAACGCTTTGGTATCCTCTCTGAAGAGCTGGAAGAGGTGGCTGGGGAGAGGGAAGTCTGGGCTTCTCTGCTTGAACTGCTGCCTCCGCGACCCGGACCTCCGGAAAAGCGATAGAAGATGGATGGATGGATGGAAATCCAGACTTATTTTAAAAGCACCAACTTCACTCTAGCTATATATGGCTTTGTTCTTCTGCTTTTCGGAAAAAGGTGAAGAAAGCAGCAGCAGCACCACCAGATTTATAATTGGATTAATGGATCATTTTTGTTTCAATTATCAATAGATTGACTGCAAAAACATGAGTTACAGCCCTACAAACTGGATAATTTCCTTATAGATGAAGTTTGTAACCATGTTTACAACTAGTTTGATTTCTACAAGTAAGTATTATCTTCATTTATCTTCTACTTTTACTTTTATGCACAATTTCTGGATATTCAACACATCTTCTTGAAAGTAGGGCTGGGCAATAAATTGAATTGGTGAATTCAAAAAGGGCCCAAGTCCACACTTTTTCAATGGGGACTTGGGCCCTTTTTGAATTCACCGATTCAATTGATTTAAATCAAAAGTGAAATTATTTGGTTTGGACAGTGCAAAAAAATAATTTTGTGAAAATCGACTGTCCTCTTTACAACAGTAAATGTGGTAGCCTACACCACTAACCCCTGCCCCACCCTTAAAAGTTAATTTTATGAAAGTTAATTTGGTACTTTAATAATCAGAAATGTGTGAATTTGACTTTGTTTGACCAATTACCAATTGACAATCATGTTTGGGGGGAAAATATTTGAAATGATTATCTTAAATGTCAGTGAAAATCAAGTGGGGAATGTATCACCTAGGTCAGGGGTGTCCAATCATGTGCCATGGAGCGCCAAGACCCTACAGGTAGAGATGGGTCCATGAGGCGTCATGATGCGTTTCGACACATTGCAAAACTGTATTGATACTGTGTTGATACTGTGTCACTGAATACTGACACCTGCTTGACCTTAAAAATCCCTACAGGCAACCTAGTTGACAGACTCAACTGACACTGATTTGATGACCTAGTATATACAATAATATACTGCTCCAAAAAATAAAGGGAACACTGTCCCTCAAACTGTCCACTTAGGAAGCAACACTGATTGACATCAATTTCACATGCTGTTGTGTGATTTTGTAAAGAACAAAGTATTTAATAAGAATACTTCAGTCAAATCTAGGATGTTTAGTGTTCCCTTTATTTTTTGGAGCAGTATATAATTTAAGTCATTGTATTTTATATTGTATTATTTCATATCTTCATTTTAATTTCAAATATCATTGATATTTTTAGATATAGTCAATAAATAATGTGAACATGTATCATAATGTGAAAATGTAAGTGAACGTGTTGTGAATGAAGATGCTTGTGGACTGGGATTTATTTTTTTTATTTTTTTTACAATTTTTTATTAAAAACAAAAAAGCTTTTCCAACGTTTTGAAATTGAGTCTGTTACGCTTTTTTGATACAACTTCTCCAGCTGTAGAAAACACCCGCTCACACGGCACAGATGAGGCTGGAGTGCAGAGAAATTGTAAGGCAAGCTGAAAGAGGTTTGGATAGATGGTCTTTTGGTTGTCCCAGTATCTCATAGGATCCTGGGACCTGGCAATATTGCCTTCTGCCAGGTATCTCTGCACCTCCTGGATGGCATCAGCTGTGGCACTTTTGGTCTGCCTGCCCACTTCGATGTTGAGATGTTGCCAAAGGTTATCTAAAAAACAAAATGGCATTTTAGTACATGATTTCCAAACAACAACAAACAATGCTGAATAACATGGCTGAAGTGGGTGCAGACAGCTGTTGTGAAGACGGTCCCGTCTAAATTGAGACTATGTGCAATGCAAATTGAGTGCCGAATTTGGAGCTATCTAGTGGATGCAATCATGTTTGGTGCTGCGTCGGTCAAAAAACACTTTACTTTATTGGTTATGGCCCAGTCCTCCATCATGCCCCTTTTGACTTGGGCCAAATTGTCAGCAGTGTGACATAATGCACGGCCCAGGAGACACACACGCAGGCTCAGGATAGATTTAACAGCTTTATTAGCAACAAGGAAGTGTATGGCTGCGTGTCTGTGGAATAAGAATGTATTGGTGGTGGCGTCTGCGTCAGGCACGGGGGCAGGAGGCCGTACAGCCGGACAACCCTGTGGGAAAGAGCAGAGGGAGAAGAGTAACGGGCACCACACCAATACAGGGAATAACGATGGTAGCTGGCTTACTTGGTTGTGACAGGTGGCTGGCGTCGACAAGGGCGGAGCCCGGGAGACAGCGACCTGCGGTACCTGTGGCAGCAGCGTAGAGCCAACGGCGAGGAGATGAAGTCCTCCGCCGGGAATGTCCACCTGTGCACAGGGGAAGGCTAGAGGAGAGAGGTAAGGGGAGCTTACCCAGGATATCTTCACTAGTAGGTTTGAGGTCCGTAGTAGCGAAGGGGCCGAAGTAGAGAGACGGCTTCAGGCCGAAGCCCAGGGCAGAGTGGATTAAATACCTCGCCGCTGACGAGGAGCAGGTGTGCGTGCGGCTGGCGCCGCTGATGAGCGGCGAGTCATAACAGTACTCCCCCCTCTAGCAGCGCCTCCTGGCGATGGTTTTTCCGGGTGCGCTCAATGAAACTCAGAAATGAGTGACCAGTCCAACACCAGTGAGGAAGGCACCCACTGTCTCCACTCGGGTCCATAGCCCTCCCAATCCACCAGGTACTGCAATCCGCGACCCCGGCATCGGGCGTCCAAGATGTCAGCGACGGTCCAGGCCGGATGGCCACCAATCATCCGGGGAGCGGGGTGCACCGCAGGTGGAGGGCAGAGGGGGTCAGAGACCACCGGTTTAATTTTGGAGACGTGGAAGGTGGGATGGATGCGGAGGGAGGGGGGAATAGCCACACGCACAGCCACCGGGTTGATGATTCTGGTTATGGGATAAGGGCCGATGAACCGTTGGGCCAGCTTTCTCCTCTCACCCTTTAGGTTTACGTCCTGTGTGGATACCCAAACTTGCTGTCCCACCTGGTAGGCAGGTGCAGGTCTCCTATGTCGGTCCGCCGTAGACTTATTGCGCTCCGCCGTGCGTAAAAGCGCATTACGCGCCATGGACCAAAGGGAACGGCACCGCCTCAGATGTGCCTGGACAGGGGGAACAGCCAACACGCCTCCTGCACAGGGGACAGGGGTGGATCATAGCCCAAGGATGCTTTAAAGGGCGACATCCCGATGGCCGTAGAGCGAGAGGTGTTGTGGGCGTACTCCACCCAGGCGAGGTGAGAACTCCAGGACGTGGGTTTGGATGACGTAACGCAGCGGAGCGGAGCCTCCAGCTCCTGGTTAGTCCGCTCACACTGCCCGTTAGACTGGGGGTGATGGCCGGAGGAGAGGCTTACCTTGGCTCCCAGGGCATTGCAAAATGACCTCCAGACGTTCGAAGAAAACTGGGGGCCGCGGTCGGAGACCACGTCGACCGGGATTCCATGCAGTCTGACCACGTGCTGGATGAGGAGGTCCGCCGTCTCCAAAGCTGAGGGAAGTCCACGTAGGGGCACGAAGTGGGCGGCCTTGGAAAAACGGTCTACAATGGTCAGAACTGTGTCAAAGTTGTTGGAGACAGGGAGCCCGGTGACGAAGTCCAGAGCGATGTGCGACCAAGGCCTGCCAGGGGCGGGCAGGGGCTGGAGCAGACCCGCAGGGGGAGCGTTACTTGACTTATTGGCAGCGCAGACGGGGCAGGCCCGGGCGTAACGGGCGGCATCCTTCCGCAGGCCTGGCCACCAAAAGGATCGCTGGAGAAGGTCAATCATCCACGAAGCTCCAGGATGGCAGGTGAGCTTGGAGGTATGGAGCCAGTGTATAACGTCCCCCCGGACGGCAGATGGCACGAAGAGCCTCCCCTCCGGTCCGCCGCCAGGGTCCGTTTCCGACTCCTGCGCCCTCCGGATCTTGTCTTCTATGTCCCATGTAACAGCCCCCACGACGCATGACCTGGGCAAGATGGTGTGAGCAACATCTTCTGCGGCCTCCGGGGCAAATTGCCTGGAGAGGGCGTCGGGCAGGCCGTTCTTGGAGCCAGGCCTATATGTGATGCTGAACTTAAACCTTGCAAAGAACAGGGACCAACGCGCCTGGTGGGCGTTCAGACGCTTGGCAGATCTCAGGTACTCCAGGTTCTTGTGGTCAGTAAGGATCACAAAAGGCAAGGCTGCCCCCTCCAGCCAGCGACGCCATTCTTGCAGGGCAAGCTTGATGGCAAGAAGCTCTCTGTCCCCCACGTCGTAATTTCGTTCCGCCGGGGATAGGCGCCGAGAGAAGAAGGCGCAGGGTCTCTTGACTCCATTGGCTGGGGACCGCTGGGACAACACCGCCCCCACCCCCGTGTCCGAAGCGTCCACCTCCACAATGCACTGCAGCGCGGGATCGACCTGGCTGAGGACCCGGGAGGAGGAGAACTCCGTCTTCAGTGCCTGGAAGGCCGAAGCGGCCTCTTCAGTCCACTGGAACGGGGTGTTAGGAGAGGTGAGGCGGGTCAGGGGCCCGACGATGGCTCCAAAGTTCGGGACAAAGCGGCGGTAGAAATTGGCGAACCCGATGAATTGCTGAACTTGCTTTCGAGAAGTTGGTGTGGGCCAATCCACCACTGCTTTGATCTTCGCTGGGTCCGGAAGCACTTGGTCATGGGAGATGACGAACCCCAGGAAGGAAGTTGTTTTGGCGTAGAATTCACATTTATCCGCCTTGACGTACAGACGGTTCTCCAGCAGACTTCCGCTCGGAGGCGCGCTCGCGCAGCCTGTTATCCAAACTGATGGTGAGAGAAATCAGCTCCGCCAGCATCTCCGGGGTATCCCGTCCAGCCAACTCATCCCTCAGACCGGAATTTAGACTGCGGAGGAAGATGCCGCAGAGCGCACGCTCTTCCCAGCCAACTTCCTCCGCGGTAACCCGGAAGTCGATCGCGTAGTCGGCTGCCGATCGGCTCCCCTGTTGGAGTCCGAGAAGGCGGTCGACCTGGACACTGTCCAAATGCTAATGATCGAACACTTCCAGAAATTGTCGCACGAACTGGCCATAGGTGAGAGTGGCGTAGCTGGGCTTCACCATAATGGCGTAAGCCCAGGTAAGCGCACAACCCTCAAGGAGATTACCTATATAGCCAATTCTGCTATGGTCTGAGGGAAAATCTCCGGGAACGCAAAGAAACACGGACTCACACTGCATAATAAAACCCCGAGCTCCACCCAGCTTACTGCTGAAGCGAGCAGGAGTGGGGATTGGTGTGAGCCGTGTTGGCGCACCCGGAGCAGGCTGGACGGCCACCGGAGCCGCAGGAGCCACGCCACCCGGACGAGCCGAGGGGAACGGCTGCTGGGGGTCCAAGCGGTCTAATCAGTTAGTAAGGATAATTAATTGATTCAATATCACCTGTTGCTGATGAGCTATTAAATCCACCCAAGCCTCGAGGGTGGAAAGACGGCGTGCGAGCCCGCTGTTTGCCGAGCCGCTCTGCTGAAGCCGTACTGACATAATGCATGGCCCAGGAGACACACACGAAGGCTCAGGATAGATTTAACAGCTTTATTAGCAACAAGGAAGTGTATGGCTGCATGTCTGTGGAATAAGAATGTATTGGTGGTGGCGTCTGCGTCAGGCATGGGGGCAGGAGGCCGTACAGCCGGACAACCCTGTGGGAAAGAGCAGAGGGAGAAGGGTAACGGGCACCACACCAACACAAGGAATAACGATGGTAGCTGGCTTACTTGGTTGTGACAGGTGGCTGGCGTCGACAAGGGCGGAGCCCGGGAGACAGCGACCTGCGGTACCTGTGGCAGCAGCGTAGAGCCAACGGCGAGGAGATGAAGTCCTCCGCCGGGAATGTCCACCTGTGCACAGGGGAAGGCTAGAGGAGAGAGGTAAGGGGAGCTTACCCAGGATATCTTCACTAGTAGGTTTGAGGTCCGTAGTAGCGAAGGGGCTGAAGTAGAGATACGGCTTCAGGCCGAAGCCCAGGGCAGAGTGGATTAAATACCTCGCCGCTGACGAGGAGCAGGTGTGCGCGCGGCTGGCGCCGCTGATGAGCGGCGAGTCATAACACAGTGTGACTTTGTGGAAAGTATTGCACTCCCAACACAGACGTACACAACTGCAAATTCTCATTAATGTAGTGACAGGTAAGAGCCAAGTAAGCCTCCATGTTCACAGATGTCCACGTCAGCTGTTATACTCACTGCCACAGCTTGCTGTACTTGCATTTTCACTCGTTCCAGTTCCTCCTCGTACTTTTTGGCCACCATTTGTTTGATGGTCTGAAAATTACACCAAGTCAAACCAAAAGCAAATCCATATATTTAAATTAAAGATTAAATAAATTGGATATATCAACTACTACTTTAGATAATTTCCACAAACCTTTCTGGTTGGCAAAACATATGAGGACTGAAGGGCCTGAATCAGTTTCCTGAACCCTTCACTCTCCACAATGCTGAGGGGCTGGCAGTCCTTCAGGATGAAATTGAGCACAGCTTCATCCAGCATCTGCTTCCTGGAAGCTTGATGGTTAAAAATGAAGTAAAGAATAAATTAATAGGAATTAATTATCAATAAAGCAACTGTGAGTAAGTAGTAGAAGGGCTGTATACCTGAGTCTATCCTGGGTGTATCCGGGACTTCATTTTCATGCCTGGCCCTATAATGTATCGGCACTGAGGAGGCGCTTTTGTTTAAATATGACAGCTCTGTTGAACAAATGTGACATTTAGCCTGCAGAAAATATGAAGAGTAAACTAAGAGTCACTTTCAAATGAATTTGAATTCAGATAGATCAAGTGGAAACTCTGAAAGGAACAGGATGAAACAAGGAAATTAAAACAAAGAAAACAGTATTTTAAAAATACTATTTTTAAATACCTTATTTTCCGTTATCAGATCAAAATGGTCCCACACGGCGTAAACCTTTATTTTTCCTTGAGGCTGCTCGTGCTCCATAATTTGTGATAAATTTGCACAAGGACCGTCCGCAACACATACGAGAGTCTTTGGCAAAATGCATCCCGTTGACAGATGCGCTTCCTTATAAACGCTGGCGCGTCAGTGTTTCGACGCTGTACGCTAAAGGTACTGTATCGGTCACGTGACTTTCTTAAAGCGATACGCACCGACACGCACCGACACAGGGTTTCGCTCTATGAGCTCGACTCATACGCCGACGCATCGGTGTTGCCGGACCCATCACTACCTGCAGGCTTTACCTCCAACCAGTGTCTTCAACAGCAGATTCCAGTGAATTTCTTCCCACTGATTGCTGATAAATGGAAACACCTGCTGAAGAGAAAACCTACAGTGTCTTGACCCTCCATGGCACATGATTGGACACCCCTGACCTAGGCCTTATTGAAAGATATTTTTGTACTTTATCCTCGCCTGTGGCTATCCACTGGAGTTGCAGCTGCAACCAACATAAGGATAATTCATTTAGATATGCTTTATGTACATGGATTGTGGTACAGTCTGGGACCGCTGGGTTATTTTATTTGTCATGTATAATTTTATTCCCTCATTTATCCTGTTATTCCACAAGTTTACCTCACATCTTAATTTTACTTCAGTTCTTTCAATGTTGTTTTAAAGTATATAATAGGTTCTTTTTTTTTTCTCCAAGTAGACAGCTTCTGCTTGCTTCTGTCTCCACCTTCCACCATTTCCTATCGGCCGCCCTGCAAGAAAGGTAAAAGTCACTCATATTTACATTAGAGTAGCTATGTTTACATTTCAATGTTTCCATACATTGGCTTATTTTTGACATGATTTGGGGTTTTAACTGACGTAGCTGATGACACAACACGTTTCAAGGGTTTTTATTGTGCAAGTAATGCATATTGAAGTGTCTGTACCCTGGCAATCCTGTGGAGAGAGGATAATGAACAACAGCTCTTAGCAATGATTGAGAATATTTGATAGGCAATTAATTTGGCTTTCTTACTCTGGGTGTTTTGCTGATTGGCAGTGGAGAGATTGGAGTGGAACAGCGGTACACCACAGACGCTGACAGAAAAAGGGTGGTGAATGATGACTGGTGGGGAAATGTTAAACTTGGCCAGGTTGGGGAAAAGCAGTTAGCAAAGATTATGTTGGCTTTATTGAAATAGTCCATGTATTATTTTCCAGAGTGAATCCGCTGATGAAGGAGTCCACATCCGCCAGGAGAGTCCAAGGGTTGCCTGTGCACAGGTCAGTATTTAATAGTGATGGGACAGCAGACTCTGGAGCTTTGAGGGTGCTCCGAGCTTATCCAGGAAATATTTGGTGAAGCGCATTTCGAGGCATGTATTGCTGGCATATGTGTTGACATCGTACTACGTGACTGGGTCAGGAAGGCATTCATGATTTTGCACGCAACAATCAATCAATCAATCAATCAATCAATCTTTATTTTGGATAGATTAAAAGTACAGATTAAAAGAAACAGAATAATATAACAAGGGGGGAAGAAAATCCAACAAGGTCAAATTAGACAATAACTCCTCTGATTGTACAGTTCAACATAAGTTATCCGAAATGGGTGATGGCTGAAGCCGCAGCTTATATTGTCCACTCATATTCCATCCAAGAATTCAAAAGAAAAACAAAACAAGAGCGATTACGATTCAGAACAAAGCTAAGACAAAATGTGACAAAAAAAAAAAACAACAAAAACTGGGGAGCAACACAACGCAGACTGGATATGACAATCCTTATGTGATTTTATATGTCATCTCGTATATATGTTTGGAGTATTTCTTCCTTTAGTTTTTGTTTAAATTGTCCAAGCGTTGTACATGATTATAATTCAGGTCCAAAATCGTTCCATAATCTGACTCCTTGCACTGAAACACAGTGTTGTTTGGTGGTAGTTCTCCCTGAAGGTTTTTGAAATATATATGTTCCTCTGAAATGATATTGTTTCTCCCTTATTTGGAACAGCTTTTGGATATTTGCGGGCAGTGATAGAGTCTTCACTTTAAACATTATTACTGCAGTTTTAAAGTCAACCAGATCTTTCAACTTGAGAGCTTTTAATTTAAGAAAAAGTGGGTTTGTTGGTTCCCTGTAAGCAGCTTTGTTTATTATTCTAATAGCTCTCTTCTGAAGCATAAAGACTGGATATATGTTTGTTTTATATGCATTTCCCCATACTTCAGTACAATATGTCATGTATGGGAGTATTAATGAATGATACAAGGTATATAGTGTGGGTTGATTCAACAAATATTTCACTCTGTGTAGTATTGCAATTGATTTGGATATTTTACCTTTAATATAATTAATATGTGACTTCCAACACAGTTTATTATCAATTATTACACCAAAAAATTTAGTTTCAGATACCCTTTCAATCTCTACACCATTTACACTGAGTTTAGATACTAAGTTGTTGTGATGGTTGTTAAAAACTATAAATTTTGTCTTACTTAAATTGAGCGTTAATTTGTTTGAATCAAACCACAGTTTAAGCTTTCCTAATTCCTTTCCGAGTGTATCCAAAAGTTGTTCCAAATTGATTCCACTGCATAATAAATTAGTGCCATCGGCAAACAATATTAAATCCATTTTTTCTGAAACTTTACATATATCATTTATATACATATTGAATAACAATGGCCCCAAAACTGAACCCTGTGGGACTCCACAAGTAACCTTCAGTAACTGTGAGTTTTTGTTACCAACACATACATACTGATATCTATTCTTTAAGTAACTACATAACCAGGACAGTGCTAACCCCCTAATACCACAATTTTGTAGTTTCTTTAATAATAAATTATGATCCACTGTATCAAATGCTTTTTTAAGATCCAGGAATACCCCAACTGAATAATCTTTATTTTCAACTGCAGTTGATATTTTTTCTATAAATTCCATTAGAGCAAATGCAGTTGTCCTCTTGTGTCTGAGCCCATATTGCTGCTCACACAATAAATTATTCTTCATTATGAAGTTGTCAATTCTCTCATAGAATATTTTTTCAAGTATCTTGGAAAATTGCGGCAACAGTGAAATTGGTCTATAGTTTGAAAGTCCCCCTCTGTCACCCGTCTTGTATATCGGAATTACTTTAGCTATTTTCATTGCATTGGGAAATATACCTGTTTGGAGAGACAGGTTACAGATATACGTCAGTGGTTTCACTAAGCATTCAATAATAGTTTTGACTAAGAGCATGTCAATACCATCACAGTCCGTAGATGTTTTACTTTTAAACAAATTAACAATTTCAATGACCTCTCTCTCGTCTGTGTTCTTTATAAAAATGGAGTCTTTTATAGCAGTGTTTTTGCTTATTGTATCATCTGTGGGTGCCGTAATGGGTATTTCTCGAGCCAAATTAGGACCAATGTTAACAAAAAAGTTATTAAATTCATCTGCAGGTGAAGCTGCATTCACACTCTGAGTCGTTTTATTATTTTGTGAAAAATTGGTTGGGTAGCTTGTATTTCTGTTTTTATTTCCAAGAATATTGTTAAGTTAACATGAAATAAAGTGAGCAGCGATACACAATGGAAATCTCCGTCCCTCAGGTTTTGTGTTGTCTATGCTTGACTGTGTAAGGGATTTTTGACAGCCATTTTTCACATGGAGCCAGCATCAAAAACACCGACTTCTCCCATTTGGTAACATTTTGAGTGCATTTCTCCCATTGATGTATTTTTCACAAATAGTAGATATTTATTGTAACTGAGGTGATGGTTTAGCGGTAAGCATCTGCTCTACAAGTGAGAGGCCTGGGTTCGAATCCCAGCTATGTAATGCTTGTAATTTTATTTTCATTTGAAAGGTGAAGTGTCTGTTGTGTTTCAAAGAGCTTGGATCATTATTATGCATCATTATGCTGAGGCACTATTGCTATTATGCCCTGCATGAGAATAAGGCCAGGGTTGAATATAGATAGATAGATTAGTTTATTTGACAGGGACAGTGCAATAAACATAGACAATTAATCAATGACAATCAGTCTGATGTGTTGCACATAGAGTGTATAGCTATTAGCTAATTTGCAACTCTTGTCCCTGGATGGGCTTTAGAAAAGAGAATCAAGTGAAGAAAAGAAAAAATACACAATAACCACATACATCAATGTAAAAAGATTATAAATACACAATTATAAATATTATAAATATTATAAATACACAAATATAACAACCAGACTCACATTTGCCTATTTCAGGCCTCCCTCCCTTCGTCACTCACTATAAACAAACACATTCATTCCTTCCCTTCATTCACTCTCACTTTGCAGACAATCAATTCATACATGAGTACATTCTTGTTTATTTTTCAGCCAGTTTTTAACCTTTTTAGTGAATGTTTTAAGGTCCGTTATTATTTTAATTACATTTGGCATTGTGTTCCGGATGTGACTGCCCTTTATAGAGAAAGCTGTTTGTCCAAATGTGGTTCTACTACTGGGAAAGACAGTATAAGATTGTTGAAAATTTATTATTTCTTAATAAAAATGGATAAGTAGTACAAGCACACCAAGTAACACAAGCACAGTCACTGTAGTTAATGTTAAATGTTGACTGTTTACTGCATTCTTCATCTTCTGATGAAGACTGCAGTGAACAGTCGAAACATGTAAAGAAAAGAAAGTAAAAAAAAACAAACAAAAAAAAACTCCTTTCTATCTTTGTTTTTAATAAAAACAAAAAGCAAATAATTGGTCTCATGATGTCAAAATGTGAACCGCATGATGAAGAGGACCAGGACTTAATGTTTTCCGGCACCGTGTGTGTGTGTGTGTGTGTGTGTGTGTGTGTGTGTGTGTGTGTGTGTGTGTGTGTGTGTGTGTGTCTATCCTTGCCACTGATAATACCTCCATCTGCCAAGAATGTACCGCTAGTCCAGCATAAGCTAGCGGTACTCAAATACTTTGCAAGCAGTTTCATGAAATGGTCAGTCAGAAAGGAACTCATACCGGCTCGGAAGTCGCCCGGGTTAACAAGGTCAGGAGTTCCTGGCAGCGGAGGGTAAAGGACAGAGCTGCGTGGAGGAATCTGATCAGACCTAAATGAAACAGTCATTGTCGCCCCCGACAGACTGCTATGATGATGATGATGATGATATATATAATGTGTGTGTGTAAAATAAAAATGTTTGTGTGTGTGTCCAGTACTGGCAAAATGAGTCACAATGAGGAAATTTTCAAAACTGAGGTATTCTTATTTTTTTATATTCTGTATTGAAAGATCTTCAAAATTATATTTAATTTGTAGGAATTGGGCAAAAACTTACCAGCAACAAGCCAATTTTCTTTATATCTTGGCTGGTTTGAAAACTTGTGTTCAATTGGTCCTGAGTTACATATTCCACAAAAGCATGTGTATTTTTAGAAAGAAGGAGTTCCAAGATTTACAATGATACCAGGCACTGATGGGGCTTTTCCCGGGACTTGCCGCCAGCAAAGAAAGAAAGAATCATGATTGTTGACTTCTAGTGCATGTAGCTTGCAATTACCCGGTGTGCATTCCGACTCATTTTGCCAGCACGGGTCACATATACAGTGGTGTGAAAAGATGTTTGCCCCCTTCCTCATATTTTTTTTGTATGTTTGTCACTCTTAAATGTTTCAGATCAGGAAACAAATTTAAATATCAGACAAAGATAACACAAATAAATACAAAATGCAGTTTCAAAATGAAAGTGTTTATTATTAAGTGGAAAAAAATCCAAACCTGCATTGCCCTGTGTGAAAAATGATTGCCCCCTAAACCTAATAACTGGTTGGGCCACCTTTAGCAGCAACAACTGCAATAACTGACAGTGAGTCTTTTACAGTGCTGTGGAGGAATTTTGGCCCACTCATCTTTGCAGAATTGTTGTAATTCAGCCACATTGGAGAGTTTTTGAGCATGAGCCAGCTTTTTAAGGTCATGCCACAGCATCTTAATCGGATTCAGGTCAGGACTTTGACTAGGCCATGACATAACGTTCGGCTCAGGAGACGCACACACACAGGCTCAGAGTAGTTCAAACTGTTTATTAACAACAGGGACGTTTGGGTGCGTGTCTGCGGAATGTTAATGTGTTGGTGGTGGCGTCTGCTTCGGACCCAGAGGCAGGAGACCGTTCAGCCGGCAACCCTATGGGAGAAATCAGACACAGGGTGATGAGCACACACCAACACAGGAGGAGAATAGGCGAGGGAGAGAAGCTTACTTGTTGGGACAGATGACTGGCGCTTCAAGGATGGAAGCCCGGGAGACAGCCACCTGCAGGGCTCGGTGCAGCAGCGAGGAGAGACGAGGGACGGGATTGTCCGCCGCCGAGGAATCCACCTGTGCACAGGGGAGCAGACTGGAGAGATGAGGTAAGCGATTTTCTTACCGGTGACGAGGATGCTGAAGAGAATGTGGTAGAAGCCCATGGAAGGGAAATGAAGTCTACGGCTTCAGGCCGAAGCTCAGGGCGAGGCGGCTTTTATCCCTCGCCGCTGACGAGTAGCAGGTGCATGAGCAGGTGGCGCCGCTGATGAATGGCGCGGCGTGACAGTACTCCCCCCTCTAGCAGCGCCTCCTGGCGATGGCTTATCCGGGTGCGCTCGGTGGAAGTCCGCGATGAGCGATGGGTCCAACACAAACGACGGGGGCACCCACTGTCGATGCTCGGGCCCATAGACCTCCCAGTCCACCAAGTATTGCAACCCACGACCCCGGCGCCGGGAGTCCAGGATGGAGGAGGCGGACCAGGCCGGATGGCCACCAATCATCCGGGGCGCGGGTTGCGCTGCAGGAGGAGGGCAAAGGGGGTCAGTAACTGCCAGTTTCACCTTCGACACGTGGAAAGTAGGATGAATGCGGAGGGAGGGGGGAATAGCCACGCGCACAGCCACCGGGTTGATGATCCGGGTGATGGGATAGGGACCCATGAAGCGCTGTGCCAGCTTTCTCCTCTCGCCTTTTAGAGTGACGTCCTGGGTGGAAATGTAAACAAGCTGCCCAACTCTGTACGCCGGGGCAGGTCTTCTACGCCGGTCCGCCACAGTCCTGTTGCGCTCCGCTGTGCGTAATAGCGCATGGCGCGCGGCAGCCCAGGTGGAGCGGAACTGCCTGAGATGGGCCCTAACTGACGGGACAGTTACTTCACTCTCCTGCTCCAGAAACAGCGGGGGGTCGTAACCCAGGGACGCTTTGAAGGGGGACATCCCTGTAGCAGAAGAGCGAGCGGTGTTGTGGGCATATTCAACCCAGGCAAGATGGTTGCTCCAGGACGTGGGTTTGGATCTGGACACACAGTGGAGCGCAGCCTCCAGCTCCTGGTTGGTCCTCTCACACTGCCCGTTGGATTGGGGGTGATGGCCGGAGGAGAGGCTCACCTTGGCTCCGATGGCGTTGCAGAAAGACCTCCAAACCTCAGATGAAAACTGGGGGCCCCGGTCCGAGACCACGTCCACCGGAATCCCATGCAGCCTGACCACGTGTTGGACGAGGAGGTCCGCCGTCTCCAGGGCAGTAGGGAGGCCTCGCAGGGGGACGAAGTGCACAGCCTTGGAGAAGCGGTCCACGATGGTCAGGATGGTGTCATAGGAGTTGGAGACAGGGAGTCCGGTGACGAAATCCAGCGCGATGTGCGACCAGGGCCTGCCAGGGACGGGCAGGGGCTGGAGCAGACCCGCTGGAGGTGAGGACCACAAACGGCAGGTTCACCCCCTCTAACCAGTGGCGCCACTCCTGCAGGGCGAGATTGATGGCCAAGAGCTCTCTGTCCCCCACATCGTAGTTTCTCTCCGCCGGGGACAAGCGCCGGGAGAAGAAGGCGCACGGTCGTTTGGCGCCATCGTCCGGTGACCGCTGGGACAGCACTGCTCCCACTCCCGTGTCCGAAGCGTCTACCTCTACAATGCACTGCAGCGCCGGGTCGACCTGGCGAAGGACCCGGGAGGAGGAGAATTCCGCCTTCAGCGCCTCAAAGGCGGCAGCGACCTCTTCGGTCCACCGGAACGGGACCTTCGGGGACGTGAGGCGGGTCAGTGGTCCAACGATGGCACTGAAGTTGGGGACAAAGCGGCGGTAGAAATTGGCGAAGCCAACAAATTGCTGCACCTGTTTCCGGGATGCAGGTGTGGGCCATTCCACCACCGCCTTTACCTTCTCTGGGTCGGGGAGCACCTTATCGTGGGCGATGATGAACCCCAGGAAGGACGTACTCCTGGCGTAAAATTCACACTTTTCTGCCTTAACGTACAGACGATTCTCCAGCAGCCTTTGGAGGACCCGCCTCACGTGGACCTGGTGCTCATCCCTGGACTTGGAGAAGATGAGAATATCGTCCAGGTAGACGAACACGAAAAGGCCAATGAAGTCCCGGAGGACGTCATTAATGAGGCGCTGGAAGACTGCAGGAGCGTTGGTCAACCCAAACGGCATCACCAGGTATTCAAAGTGGCCGTTCGGGGTACGGAAGGCCATTTTCCACTCATCTCCCTCCCGGATCCGGACGAGGTGGTAAGCGCTGCGTAGGTCCAGCTTGGTGAACCAGGTCGCCCCCTGGAGGGAGTGGAAAGCAGTGTCCATGAGAGGCAGGGTGTAACGGTCCTTCTCCGTGATATTATTGAGGGCCCGGTAGTCGATACAAGGGCGGAGGGACCCATCCTTCTTTCCCACGAAGAAGAACCCTGCCCCCACGGGTGACGATGATGGGCGGATAATCCCAGCACTTAATGACTCCTTCAGGTAGGCGTTCATCGTCTCCTTCTCCGGCGCAGACAGGCTGTAAAGGCGACCAGAAGGTAAGGGAGCCCCCTGGCGGAGGTTGATGGCGCAGTCATAGGGCCAATGAGGGGGGAGAGACATAGCTTTCGCTTTGCTGAACACCATACCCAGGTCGTGAAATTCTGGGGGCACCAGAGACAGGTCCGGGGGTGTAGCGTCCGTCGCAGGGGGAGGAGCGGACAGAAAGCAGGCAGCAGACTGAAGGCAGGTGCCCATACAGAACGTACTCCATGCCGATATCCCGGCTGATTTCCAATCCAGGACCGGATTGTGAAGGCGGAGCCAGGGATACCCCAGGATGACGGGCGACACAGAGTTGGGAAGGACGTAAAAGGTCATCTCCTCCCAGTGGTTTCCCGAGATGATGACCGGTAGGGGGACAGTTTGATGTGTCACTCTCCCAAGGGTGGCACGGGAGAGGTGGACTAGGGAGATGGGAGTGTTGAGTGCCTGGCAGCGGATGCCCAATCGGGTTGCCAGGCTTTGTGAAATGAAGCTGCCTTCTGCGCCCGAATCCACCAGTGCGTGGGTGAGGTGCCCAGTGGGGTTATGGCAGAAACGGATGGGCAGCTTCAATTGAGTGAGTGATCCTAACCGATTGACGTCCGCGAGGCTTCCAACAGTGACTCGCGGACCCCACCAACTGGCTTTCCGTGGACAACGCTCCACGGTGTGTTGGTCGCCTCCGCAATACATGCAGAGGCCCAACTCATGGCGGCGTTGTTTCTCCACAGGGGAAAGTTTAGTCCAGCCCGTCACCATCGGCTCCGACTCCTCGGGGCGCGATGCTGGCGGCGCCGCCAGGGGGCGAGCTTGGAACAGGTGCGGCGAGGCTCCACGAGGGCGAGAAGAAGAAGACCTCCGCCCCGAGGAGCGCTCGCGCAGCCTGTTATCCAAACTTACCGCTAAGGACGTCAGCTCCGCTAGCGTCCCAGGGATATCCCGACCAGCCAGTTCATCCCTCAGATCACTATTGAGGCTGCGGAGGAACAGGCCACAGAGGGAGCGTTCCTCCCAGCCCAATTCCTCCGCCGCTACCCGGAAGTCGACCGAGTGGTCCGCTGCCAACCGGCTTCCCTGCTGGAGAGCGAGAAGCCGATCGACCTGGACCGTTTCGGTTTGAGAATGGTCAAAGACCTCCAGAAAGCGCCTCACGAATTGGTCATAGGTGAGGGTGGCATAACTGGGCCTCGCCATTACGGCGTAGGTCCAAGTTAACGCACGCCCCTCCAGAAGATTCCCTATGTAACCAATTCAACTGTGATCCGAGGGAAAATCTCCGGGCACACGGTGGAACACGGACTCACACTGCATAATGAACCCCCGCGCTCCGCCGAGCTTACCGCTAAAGCGGGCGGGGGTCGGAATCGGTGTGAACCGAACCGGTGCCACTGGAGCCGGCTGGACGGCCGCTGGAACAGCAGGAGCCGCGCCACCCTGGCGAGTCGGGAGGAACGGCTGTTGGGGGTCCAAGCGGTTCAATCGGTTAGTTAATTCTAATAATTGATTAAGAACCACCTGTTGCTGATAAACAATCTGATCCACCCGAGCCTCGAGGATGGTAAACCGGTGTGCGAGCCCGCCGTCTGCCGAGCCGCTCTGCTGAAGCCGTACTGACATAACGTTCGGCTCAGGAGACGCACACACACAGGCTCAGAGTAGTTCAAACTGTTTATTAACAACAGGGATGTTTGGGTGCGTGTCTGCGGAATGTTAATGTGTTGGTGGTGGCGTCTGCTTCGGACCCAGAGGCAGGAGACCGTTCAGCTGGCAACCCTATGGGAGAAATCAGACACAGGGTGATGAGCACACACCAACACAGGAGGAGAATAGGCGAGGGAGAGAAGCTTACTTGTTGGGACAGATGACTGGCGCTTCAAGGATGGAAGCCCGGGAGACAGCCACCTGCAGGGCTCGGTGCAGCAGCGAGGAGAGACGAGGGACGGGATTGTCCGCCACCGAGGAATCCACCTGTGCACAGGGGAGCAGACTGGAGAGATGAGGTAAGCGATTTTCTTACCGGTGACGAGGATGCTGAAGAGAATGTGGTGAAGCCCATGGAAGGGAAATGAAGTCTACGGCTTCAGGCCGAAGCTCAGGGCGAGGCGGCTTTTATCCCTTGCCGCTGACGAGTAGCAGGTGCGTGAGCAGGTGGCGCCGCTGATGAATGGCGCGGCGTGACAGGCCACTCCAAAGTGTTCATTTGTCTGCCAAGAATGTGCTGCTAGTCCAGCAAAAGCTAGCGGTACTCAAATACTTTGCAAGCAGTTTCATGAAATGGTCAGTCAGAGAGCAACTCATAACCAGCTTGGACGTGGCCCGGGTAAGCAAGGTTGGGGGTTCCTGGCGGTGGAGGGCGAGGGATTGAGCTGTGTGGGGGAATCTGATCAGACCTAAATGAAACAGTCATTGTCACCCGTGACAGACTGCTATGATGATGATGATGATGATGAAGCCATTCAGTGGTGGACTTGCTGGTGTGTTTTGGATCATTATCCTGCCGCAGAACCCAAGTGCGCTTCAGCTTGAGGTCACGAACAGATGGCTGGACATTCTCCTTCAGGATTTTTTGGTAGAAAGCAGAATTCATGGTTCCATTTACCACAGCAAGTCTTCTAGGTCCTGAAGCAGCAAAACAGTCCCAGACCATCACGCTACCACCACCATATTTTACTGTTGGTATGATGTTCCTTTTCTGAAATGCTGTGTTACTTTTACGTTGGATGTAATGTTACACACACCTTCCAAAAAGTTTAACTTTTGTCTCGTCAGTCCACAGAGTATTTTCCCAAAAATCTTAGGGATAATCAATATGTTTTCTGGCAAAACTAAGACAACCCTTTATGTTCTTTTTGCTCAGCAGTGGTTTTTGTCTCGCAGCTGTGGCCATGCATGCCATTTTTGCCCAGTCTCTTTCTTACGGTGGAGTCATGAACACTGGTTTTAAGTGAGGCAAGTGAGACCTGCAGTTTGTTGGGTGTTGTTGTGGGGTCTTTTGTGACCTCTTGGATAAGTTGTCACTGTGCTGTTGGGGTAATTTTGGTTTTCCAGTCACTCCTGGGAAGGTTCACCACTGTTCCATGTTTTCGCCATTTATGGATTATGGCTCTCACTGTGGTTTGCTGGAATCCCAAAGCTTTAGAAATGGCTTAATAACTTTTGCCAGACCGATAGCTCTCAGTTACTTTGTTTCACATTTGTTCCTGAATTTCTTTGGGTTGTAGCATGATGTCTAGCTTTTGAGGATTTTTTGATCTACTTCACGTTGTCAGGCAGGTCCTATTTAAGTGATTTCTTTGTGGTCTTTTTGGTGATGCAGGCTGCTATGGTGCCACCGGCATTTTTATAAGTCTTAATTTTGTTACCCCGTGTGAAACTTAGCGCAGGCCAGTACTCAATGGTTCCTGCTCTTTGTACTCTGTTACAATGGAGAGGATTGCACTCCTTGACACCAACGCTTGATACTCCCTTTGATTTTTTGACAATAGAATGTGTAAAGCTCTCTAGGATCACAACACAGGTTCACCTTGGAATCCTACCCTACAACTATGGGTTGTATACGTTGCTGTATATTTGTGGATGGTGGGCTTATCATAATTTGGTTCTGTCACAGTAATTATATTAAAAAGTTGAAAACTACTCTCTGTGGTGATCCGCTCTGTGTGCCTTTTGCCCTAATTGCCTCCACAGCTGCACACACACCTGCTCCTCCAATTAGGCAGCCTTCTTAAGGAGTGCTGCCCTGCAATCTGCATGGAGATGTCTACGCTCCTTCTGGTTGAAGTACTCTGTGTTGGAATCTATCCCAACCTTTTACAAGGGAGTTTCGCCTCCCACATCATCTGTGCCCTGCTCCTCCTCTCTAAAGAAACTCAGGTTTCTTTGCTGGGCTTTTACCCTCTGAGGCACCTTCCCCATCTATTCCTGCACGAGCACACGACTGGCTGAGGCTCTGGCTACCAGTGTTGTCCTGATGCTCTTCGGCGCCACCAAAACTCTCCTACGCCGTAAGGTTGGATCAATTACCTGTTTATTCATTCCAATTCTGGCGCCACACGAGTAGGTTGCCTTTTTGCAAAAGTGGATCAATTTCTTCCTATTTCTATTTACTATCTGGCTTCTCTTGCTAATCTTTCTGATCCGGCGACAGCTTATCCATCACGGACGGACACAGATCGCCCAAATGTCTCCTGAGCCGGCAGACAAAGCCACTGTTTTTAGCAGGATACGGTACAGCAGAGACCAGCTGTTAGCACTTAACCGGACCAAGATGCTAGCGCAAGACTTCGACATACCGGGTGAAATAAGACAGAAACGACGTGGATGCCATGCTGGAGCAAGACGGCGGGTGAGAAATATAAGGTACAGACCTGTTCTTCCATCCGTTATTATGGGGAATGTACGATCGCTACTCAATAAGACAGATGAGCTAGCGGCTATGGCTCGTTACCAGAGTGTCTTCAGAGAGATTAGCATGATGGTGTTTACTGAGATGTGGCTAACAGAACTAGCAACAGATGCTAACATTGAACTGGAGCGTTTCCATGCAATACGGGCAGACCGGACACCAGACAGTGGGAAGGCAAGGGGCGGAGGAGTGATAATGTACGTCAATAACAGCTGGTGCAGACCGGGACATATCATGGTTAAACAACAACACTGCAACAAAGACATTGAGTTGCTAGCTGTTAGCATGCGGCCTACCTATCTCCCGAGGGAATACTCACATGTGATCTGCGTTGTTATTTATGCAAATCCGACTGCGAATGTGGGGACAGCATGTGACGCCATTCACTCAGTAACTGGCAGGCTGCTGATAGAACACCCAGATGCTCTTCTCCTCATCTCAGGTGATTTCAAACATATTTCACTGTCCCCCATTCTGCCCACGTTCACCCAGTATGTCACATGCCACACTAGAGACAATAAAACACTGGACTTATTCTTTGCAAACACTAAGGAGGTGTACACCTCATCACCACTCCCCCCACTCGGGAGATCGGATCACAACTTGATTCATCTCCTGCCGGTGTACAAACCCGTAGTACACAGACAAACTCCAGTCATGCGCACGGGGAAGTTATGGTCTGAGGAGGCAATGGACGCTCTAAACGACTGTTTTGAAACCACTGCCTGGGAGCAGCTCTGCGATCCACATGGTGAGGATATCGATGGCCTCACTCACACCATCACGGACTACAGCAACTTCTGTGTGGACAACACCGTTCCCACCAAGACCATACGGTGTTGCTCGAACAACAAACCCTGGATCAACCCTGAGATAAAAACACTTCTGAGAGAGAAGAAGAGGATCTTCAGGTCGGGGAACAGGGAGATGCTGATGTCCGTACAGAGGGAGCTGAGGAGGAAGATCAGAGAAGGCAAAGACAGCTTCAGGAAGAAGATGGAGGACAAGCTGTAACAGAGCGACATTGGCGGGGTCTGGATAAACCTTAAAACCATCTCTGGGCTCCAGAATACCTCCTCCCAGGCCATGGGAGGCAGGGAATGGGCGAACAATCTGAACCTGTTTTTTAATAGGTTTGACCAACCGCCCCCCCCCCCCCCCCCGACTGCACACCAACCACTGCTGCCTCTAAAGTCATTGAAACCTGCTGTCCACACCCCACTCCACCAACACCCCCCCCCCACTTCCAGCACACAGCCCCCCAACCTGACCCTCACTAAGACACAGGTGAGGACGGAGCTGAGGAAGATCAAGGTGAGGAAGGCTTCAGGACCGGACGGCATCAGCACGAAGCTCCTCAAGTCCTGCACAGATCAGCTGTGTGGGATTGTGGATTACATCTTCAACCTGAGCCTGAAGCTGGGGAGGGTACCACATTTGTGGAAAACATCTTGTGTGGTACCTGTACCAAAGACTTCCCACCCCAAAGAGCTGAACAGCTACAGACCAGTGGCCCTGACGTCTCACATGATGAAGACCCTGGAGAGACTGCTCCTTGCTCACCTCCGCCCCCTGGTGGGACCAGCGATGGAGCCCCTCCAGTTCACCTACCAGCATGGCATTGGGGTGGAGGATGCAGTGATCTTCCTCCTTCACCATTCCCTGTCCCACC
This sequence comes from Pholidichthys leucotaenia, assembly GCA_020510985.1. Taxonomy (NCBI): domain Eukaryota; kingdom Metazoa; phylum Chordata; class Actinopteri; order Cichliformes; family Pholidichthyidae; genus Pholidichthys; species Pholidichthys leucotaenia. The sequence goes on from CM035847.1 coordinate 162,426,399, forward strand.
TGGAGAAGCCCGGGAATGTTCTTTGACTTCTCCAGTGCTTTCAACACCATCCAACCGATGATCCTGAAGGACAAGCTGCTGTGCGCAGGGGTGGACCAGCATCTGTCATCATGGATCCTGGACTACCTCACTAACTGGCCACAGTTTGCGAGAACCCGGGATTGTGTGTCGGACATGATCATCGACAGCACAGGGGCCCCCCAGGGAACGGTTTTGGCTCCCTTCCTGTTCACCCTTTATACTGCGGACTTCTCACACAACACGACACACTGCCATCTACAGAAGTTCTCTGACGACTCTGCGATCGTCGGCCTCATCTCCAACGGAGATGCAGCTGAGTACAGAGGACTTATCCAGGACTTATCCAGGACTTTGTGGACCGGTGCCATCGGAACTGCCTCCAGATCAACACGAGGAGAACAAAGGAGCTGGTGGTGGACTGCCACAGGCAAGGACAACCCCTCACAGCACCATTCAACATCCAGGGAACAGACATTGAGATGGTGACATCCTACAAGTACCTGGGTGTTCATCTGAACAATAAACTAGACTGGTCACACAATACCGACGCACTCTACAAGAAGGGACAGCGCAGGCTGTTCCTACTGAGGAGACTCAGGTCTTTTGGTGTACAAGGGGTGCTCTTGAAGACATTCTACGACACGGTGGTGGCATCAGCCATCACTTTTGGAGTGGTCTGCTGGGGCAGTGGCATTACAGCAGCCGATAGGAAGAGACTGAACAAACTAATCATGAAAGCTAGCTCTGTCCTGGGCCAACGCCTTGACCCAGTGGAGGAGATAGGAGAGAGAAGGATGGTGGCTAAACTGTTATCTCTGCTGGAGTCCGAGTCCCACCCCATGCAGGACATACTGAACGCACTCAGGAGCTCATTTAGTAGTAGACTACATCATCCTAGGTGTGCGACCGAGAGGTTTCACAGGTCCTTCCTACCTACGGCTGTCAGACTGTATAACCTAAGCAGGGCTGCTCGCAGAGATAGCAAAAAAAAATGTGACGACCTAATAGTATTGAATGCAGAAGACGCAACAGACTTACACAAATGGTCCCCTCCAGTATATAACTAGGACAATATCAGTCGCTATGGAGGATGACAATATGTATGGGTACATAGTCATACCATGTAGGGTAACTAAATAGACGGTTATGCTGTTTATTCCATCTAGCTACAATGCTCCGCACTGTGTATATATTTATGTGTACATATGTATATTCACTGCTCTTATTTTTTTATCTTCTAAATTATTGCTCTGAGTGTTGCTATCCCTGTGCTGAAGTAATCCTGGAATTTCCCCATTGTGGGACTAATAAAGGCTTATCTTATCTTATCTTATTCAATCAGTTTTCAGAGAGCTCATACTCCTGTCTCTCTTCTCTTTTAGGGTTGCCAGACTCTTCACCGCTCTGCTCGACTTCTTCCACTCACCCACACATACACACATACACTCACTCCACAATTCATTCAATAGAGATTATTGTGTTTATTTTGAGCCTGTGTCTGTGCTTGGGTTTTGTCTGAATCATGTCAGTATGTCTCCGTCAGGAAAACCCAGCAGAAAGTGCACTTGCACAGAAGCTTAACATCATGGAGGCTCATTTAGACCAATTATCTTATCAACAACAGGTTATTTTGACACAGCTGACTCAAATCAACTCTTGCCTCAATCAGCTCACCCTGACGCAGCCTTTTCCATCTGCTTTCGGGGGTTCAGCCAGGCCAGCTAAGTCCACCCCACCTCCCACCCAGCATTCCCGTATGACCCTGGTTGCCACTCCCACCCGCTTTAGTGGCAAGTTAGGGGAAGTGTGGGGTTTTCTTTTGCAATGTAGTATTGTGTTTCAGCGGGTGCCGGAGGATTTTCCCACGAGTCATAGTCGAATTGGTCATGTGGTTAATTTACTGGAGGGACGGGCCTTAGCTTGGGCTTACGCTGTCATGGCTCGTCCCAACTATTCCAGCTACACATACAACTGTTTTGTTTCAGAATTCAATAAGGTATTTGACCATTCCGACCGGGACAGTGTGCTCACCGCCTGTTTACTTAATCTTAAGCAGGGAGCTAAATCTGTCGCTGATTATTCAGTAGATTTCCTGGTGGTGGCAGCTGAGGTCGGGTGGGAGGATGCCTCCCTTTGCAGTATTTTTGTATACAGTCTCAGCTCTAGTCTGCAGGATGAATTAGCCCAGGTGGAAAAACCGTCTAAATTGAATGAGCTAATCTCCCTTGCCATTAATATTGATAGCCAATTTAGGGAACGAGCTAGCGAGCGTTGGCCTCTCAGTCGCTCAGGTGCTCAGCTTCGCCGTTCCCGGCAGTCTCCCTTACTGGCCCTCCCGCCCTCTGATTCCCCCGAGGCCGAGGAACCCATGGTAATGGGCTGTTCTAAGCTGCCGCTGGTGGAACAACAACGCCTCCGCAACCTCGGCTTATGTTTATACTGCACTAGTGATGAGCATAAGGTTGCCTCTTGCCCCAAGCAGTTAAAAGGGGAGGCCCGTACATTGCAGTAGAGGGACTTACAGATGTAGATAGAGTTAAATCCTTTACACGGCTTATGCTACCTATCCGCTTCCAACATGATCACAATGAAATATCCACTCACGCTGCAACCTGGCTGGGGCTTCCTTGCTATGATCTGAAGACTCCCTTAAATTTGATTGCCCTTTCAAGAGTTCCCCTCGCCATCGTGACTAAGCACACTGCCCCTGTCTCGGTTCTGGTGTCAGGCAACCACCGGGAACAGATCAGTTTTTTTTTGCTCTCTGTATCTGCCTCCCCCATCATTCTGGGTTATCCCTGGCTCACACAAGCCTGTTATTGACTGGCGGGCAGGGAGTATTATTTCATGGAGTACATTTTGTTTGAGCGCCTCCCTGCAGTCTGCTGCCTGTTCTCCGTCTGTGCCCCTCTGCTCTCCTAATTCACCCCCACCTGACCTCTCTTTAGTTCCTCTGGAATACCATGATCTAGCCCCTGTTTCCAGCAAGGCTAAGGCACTATCATTTCCCCCTCACTGCCCTAATGATTGTGCCATCAACCTCCTGCCGGGGGCTCCATTACCATCTAACCGGCTTTATAGGCTTTCTGCCCCTGAATTAGAGGCAATAGACAAATATATCAAGGAGTCCTTGAGCTCTGGTATGATCAGGCCCTCATCCTCGGTGGTGGGGGCGGGGTTCTTCTTCATGAGTAAAAAGGATGGCTCACTCAGACCACGCATTGATTTCAGAGAACTGAATAATATCACTGTCAAGGATAAGTACACTCTTCCCCTCATTAACATCGCCTTTGATTCTCTCCAGGGGGCCACTGTGTACACCAAGCTGGATCTCCGCAACGCCTATCACCTGGTTCGTATCAAGGAGGGGGATGAGTGGGAGACTGAGTTTTGCACCCCTAGTGGTCATTTTGAGTATCTGGTAATGCCTTTTGGATTAACCAACGCACCTGCTGTGTTTCAACAACTCATTAATGATGTATTAAGGGATTTTCTGGATTCATTTGTATTTGTGTATCTCGATGACATCCTCATTTTTTCTTGATCCCTGGAAGCACATCGAGTGCACGTCAGATGGGTCCTGCAACGCCTTTTGGAGAACCAGTTAAACGTCAAGGCCGAAAAGTGCGAGTTCCACACCGCTTCCACCACAATTCTGGGGTTTGTTATTTCTCATAAGAAGATCATAGCGGACCCAGAAAAGGTAAAGGCGATGGTAGAGTGGCCAGTCCTGTCCTCCCGTAAACAACTACAGCAGTTTTTGGGTTTTGCTAATTTCTATCGACATTTTGTCAAGAATTATCACCCCCCTTACCTCTACCAAGGTGCCATTTCGCTGGACCGAGGAGGCCGAGGCGGCATTTGCTAAACTTAAATCTGAGTTTTCCTCCCCCCACCTATCTTGTTTCAGGTGGACCCCTCCCTGCAGTGCCTGGTGGAAGTGGATGCCTCGGACTTCGGGGTGGGAGCAGTGTTGTCCCAGTGCTCCCCCGCCAACGACAAAGTTCAACCCTGCACCTTCTTCTCCCGTCGCCTGTCACATGCAGAGAGGAACTATGACGTAGGGAACAGGGAGCTGCTGGCAGTCAAATTGGCCTTGGAGGAGTGGTGCCATTGGCTGGAGGGCACCTCTAAGACTTTTGTCGTTTGGACTGATCACAAGAACCTGGAATATCTCAGAACGGCCAAACGACTGAATTCGAGACAAGCCCACTGGTCCCTGTTCTATGGCAGGTTCAACTTTACCATCACTTACCGCTCGGGGTCTACGAACACCAAGCCCGACACGCTCTCCAGGCAAATTTCTCCTGAGACAGCGGAGATGACACCGTACCCTATTGATCCGCCCTCGTGCATCGTTGGGGCACTCTTGTAGGACATCAAAGAGAGGGTTAGGAGAGCAAAAGAGATGGACCCGGGTAGGGGGCTGGCGGGACGGATGTAAGTGCCCTCTTCAGTCCGGGGTGAAGTTATCGATTGGTTGCACTCCTCCGGACCGAGGGCCCCAGTTCATCTCTCAGGTTTGGCGAGCATTCTGCAAGGCCATTGGGGCTACTGTTAGCTTGTCTTCTGGTTATCATCCACGGAGCAATGGTCAGTGTGAGCACACCAACCAGGAGTTGGAGGCAGCCCTGAGGTGCGTCAAGGCCTCCAATCTAGCATCATGGAGTTCCTACTTACCTTGGGTTGAGTATGCGCACAATTCTGCTGGTTCTACTGCTACGGGTTTCTCCCCTTTTGAAGCATCTTTAGGTGACAACCCCCCTTTGTTTCGGGAAGAGGAGGACGAGATTGCTCTTCCGTCGGTCCAGTCCCACATCAAGCGCTGTCGCCGGCTGTGGAAGGCTACCAAGGCCGCTCTGCAGTGCACAGTAAGCCGCAACACCAACATCGCCAACTGCCGCAGGACCCCAGCTCCACCCTACCGGGTTGGACAGCTAGTATGGTTGTCTACCAAGAATATCAACCTGAAGACGGAATCTAAGAAACTTTCACTGCACTTTATTGGCCCATACACTATAACTCATGCTGTCAATCCATTGGCTGTTCATTTGGCCCTTCCCCCTTCTCTCCGCATTTGTCCCACTTTCCATGTGTCTCAGGTGAAGCCATTTGCATCCAGCCCTCTGTGCCCCTCTCCCAAGACCCGGCCCCGCCGGTGATGGTTGATAGTGGTCCTGCATACAAGGTCAGCCACATCCTGGACGTCCGTCGCAGGGGTCGTGGCCTACAATATCTGGAGGACTAGGAGGGATATGGTCCGGAGTGGAGGTCCTGGGTGTGTCCCTACTTCGTGATGGATCCACAACTCATTAGGGAATTCCACCAGACACACCGGGACAAGTTGGATCGGCTGCCAGGAGGCGTCCCATGGGGGGAGGGGGGTACTGTGGTGATCCGTTCTGTGTGCCTGCTCCTCCAATTAGGCAGCCTTCTTAAGGAGTGCTGCCCTGCAATCTGCATGGAGATGTCTACGCTCCTCCTGGTTGAAGTACTCTGTGCTGGAGTCTATCCCAACCTTTTGCAAGGGAGTTTTGCCACCCACATCTCTTCTTCAATGCTTCGTCATCTGGGAGTTTCGTCTTCCCAACTCAGCGTAAGCTACCTTCAGGAAATTAATCTGCTTTGCTCTTTTTTTCCCTATCTTCCCTGTGCACAGGTGAATTTCCCCTTGGCAGACCTCCTCCTTCTGGCGGCGGACCAGACCTTCATCTGTGCCCTGCTCCTCCTCTCTACAGAAACTCAGATTTCTTTGCTGGACTTTTACCCTCTGAGGCACCTTCACTGTCTATTCCTGCACGAGCACACAGCTGGCTGAGGCTCTGGCTACTGGTGTTGTCCTGATGCTCTTCGGCACCACCACTACACTCCTACGCCGTAAGATTGGTTCAATTACCTGTTTATTCAATCAGTTTTCAGAGAGCTCATACTCCTGTCTCTCTTCTCTTTTAGGGTTGCCAGACTCGCCCTCGCTCTGCTCGATGTCCTCCACTCATCCACACATATGCACACACACACACACACACACACACACACACACACACACACACACACACACACTCACTCCACCATCCATTCAATAAAGATTATTGTGTTTATTTTGAGCCTGTGTCTGTGCTTGGGTTTTGTCTGAATCATGTCACTCTCTGTCATTAAGTACTGTGATCTCCAAAGAATACAGAGGCAGGGGATATTGCACTCACCTCAGAGTGCTCTTGTTAAAATTACACTTGTTAAGTCTTTATATAACCACATTTTTCTCCGGGGCTTGAAAGATCGAAAGTTTGTTTTTTTAATTGTACTCCTGTCTAGGCCTGTAACAATAACAAACTTTGATGGCTGATATTGTTTTTTTTTTCTCAGTCGGGACAAACTTTATATTGTGAGTGGACCCCAGCTCTCTGCTTCAACCTTTCTGGCTGTCCCTACTTTATGACCATGAGCCCCGCCTTGCAAGGGGAGTGTGCGGACAGACGCAGCGATGGTGCTTTAGTGTTGGTGGATTATGTAAAAACGTTTAAGACGCACGTAAACTGCGACCAATCGTGGCCAGAAAACTTATCTTAGTCATTTTTTTTCTTATCGTATGATTAATCGTTTTAGCTGTTATTGTTACAGGCCTACTCATGTCTATTCTGCAAAACACTTTGTGTAAATAACCACATTTTAGTCGATCGTCATTATGCTCTCACATGTCAGGGAATATACTGTATACAGGTGCATCTTAATAAATTAGAATGTTATCAAAGTTGATTCATCTCAGTAATTCAATTCAAAAATGAAACTCGTATAGATTCATTACATACAGAATGATATATTTCAAGTGTTCATTTCTTTTAATTTAACGATTATGGCTTACAGCTCTTGAAAACCCCAAATGTATTTTCTCAAAAAATTGGAATATTACATAAAATTAATTAAAAAAAAAATAATATATATATATATATATATATATATATATATATATATATATATATATATATATATATATATATATATATATATTTTTTTTTTATTTTTTTTTTTAAATAGAAATAATGGCGTACGGAAAAGTATATCCATGTACACACTCTATTTGGTTGGGGCTTCTTTTGCCTGAATTACTTCATCGGTGCAGCGTGTCATGGAGGTGATCAGCCCGTGGCACTGCTGAGGTATTATGGAGGCCCAGGTTGCTTTAATAGCGGCCTTCAGCTCATCTGCATTGTTGGGTCTGGTGTCTCTCATCTTCCCCTTGACAATACTCCATAGATTGTCGATGGTTTTTTGGTCAGGAGAGTTTGCTGGGCAGTCAAGCACAGTGATACTATAGTCATTAAACCAGGTTTTGGTACTTTTGACAGTGTGATCAGGTCTCAAGTCCTGCTGGAAAATGAAACCAGCATCTCCATAAAGCTTGTTGGAACAGAATTCAAGTTGCTTGAGGTCCAGTGTAAAGTTTCTACAGTCAGTGGTGATTTGGGGAGCCATGCCATTTGCTGGTGTTGGTCCACTTAGCTTGACTGGCCAGCAAACTCTCCTGACTTAAACCCCACAGAGAATCAATGGAGTATTGTCAAGAGGAAGATGAGACACTAGACCCAACAATGCAGATGAGCTGAAGACCACTTTTAGGGCTGTCATTGTGGAGGAATTTCCCCTGCAGTGATGGTGAATAGCTCAACACCGTGAAATGTGATATTTTTGCAGGTTGTTTTAGGACCCTGTGATCTCGTAATTTAAACAGGGTCCACAACTTATGTGGCAAGTAATGGAAGCTGTGAGAAACTCGCTGCAGCTCCGGCCTCAACTTTATGTGCACGTGTGACAATTGTGGGGAGCTCCGGTCTTTCTATAGGCATGAACTGCTGATTCTGTTAAAAAAAATATCATTTTCATAAAGCAATGGCGCTAACGCCACTATTTCAACTACAGGGTGTTTGGATTGGAGTGACATTCAGCTTATTTAAAGAGGACGACCTCCGTACAGGACCCTGCATAGCTCTTGTCTCCGTAATTTGGGGATTTTTGCCACTTTCCCAAAAATCACGTTCAAACAAGCAATGCACTATGCACTAGTTGTTTTGCTCTCGGAGCTCAATTGTCAGAATCATAAACATTCTGCTCAGAAGGAAATAACCCGCTTGTCATAAATGCGCCCCTCCGGGGCATAAAAAGACAGATCCACGTGTAGGACTGTAGTGCGACATTTGTTTTTAACAAAAAGACAAACAGTGCATGATGAACAAAAAACTCAACTGAGGATAACTTACAGACATAAACACTCCTTACACTCCCTCCTATCTACACTCGCGAGTGTAGATAGGAGGGAAGAGGAGTAGTCCAGTTAACATCCATTCATGACTGCTGCAAAGAAACAATGAGCAGGCAGTGTTAAAATAGCAGACAGACAAATGAGACACAGGTGCGGGAAGCAGAGTGAGCAAGTGACCTGATGAATCAATTAAATGCAGATTGAGCTGGCAGAGAGACAGCCTGGGTAAAGGTGGGTGTGACTGGCAAGAGGAAAAGGGCTCAGAGACAAACCAAACCAAAGTATACACACAGAACTGTCAGCATAATAACTAGAAAAAACACTCGGAGAGTGCAGACCTCCGCCAAGCGCCACAGTTCCCCCCATACAGTGTTTAACATCATAAATATTAATCCTACATTACACGGCGAACTGAAGTTTAAAAGGGTGCTTTATTCATCCTCCACGAGGCTTGTGGAGGATGTGGCAGCTGTGGCAGCGTGCTGGAGCGAGCCATGTGTCTCAATGTCAGCAACAAACAATGCAAGTGATCAAAAAGAGAGAGAGCAAGAGATATGCAGTCAACTTATATACCCAGCTCAGACAATGCATGCATGGCACATTAGCATCACAGTATACAGCAGGAAAGCATGGACATTTGCATTAGAGTCACACATATCAGGATTACTGGCCGAAAGAGGGAGGGAGGCGCATCTGCATAATGATCAGTCCATACCTCTCATTGTTCTGATAATCGCTCACGCTGAGCGCTCTGTCAGGCCCGTACGCTGTGGGGGTCACACACGAGGTGTTCCTCCACACTGTCAATAATTTTTTTTCCCATATATATATTTTTTTTTTCTTTTTGGCGTACAGAAATGGCAATACGCCCGTGTTTGCTAAAATTTGCTGGGTGTTACAATTCACTGCACAACCGCATACAACCCACAGGCCAATGGGTTATGCAAGCGTTTTCATAGATCACTGAAAGCAGCACTTAGGGCTTCATTGACGGATGCAAATTGGGTAGACAGGCTGCCGTGGGTTTTATATTGGGGTTGCGCTCCGCGCCAAAAGAGGATCTGGAAGCTTCCCCGGCAGAGCTGGTTTTTGCGCAGCCATAGAACCTGAAAAGAAAAAGAATCCTTTAAAAAATTCCTGGATCCAGACGGTGATCCGGATCACCACCAAAATCTAATCATCTGTAAGATACCACATTTCTGACAATCTGTGAAAATTTCATGAAAATCCGTCCATAACTTTTTGAGAAAAATAAAAATAATTGTTTTAAAAATTCCTGGATCCAGACGGTGATCCGGATCACCACCAAAATCTAATCATCTGTAGGCTACCACATTTCTGACAATCTGTGAAAATTTCATGAAAATCCGTCCATAACTTTTTGAGTTATCTTGCTAACAAACAGACAAACACACAAACAAACCAACGCTGATGATCACATAACCTCCTCCTCTTGGCGGAGGTAATAAGAACAGACAGAAAAATACTCAAGCAACAAAAGGAAGTCTAAGTGCTGAGAACAACGCTCAGACACAACATCGCTTTTGTGCCCTTTCAGTGCTCACTGTCACGGCTGTATTTAGCAATTCGTCCAAATGCTTCCCCCACTAACTGCCTGCTGGAGTTCATCTGGAGATTGTCCCCCACACGGTGCTGCCGCCGCCAGCACCCGGTGCTGTGGAAGCTTCCACAGTACTGGGTGCAAACATGCTGTTGGCAATAAAAATACACTTAACATTTAACAATTTAATAATCAATAGGGGCACATGAGTGAACAAGATATAGCCACACACACAAAAAAGTGAACACCGCAGTTGTTGCGGTTGCTTGTTATCCTCTGGTAGGTTTGTCTAGAACGCGATATTATATATTTGAGGTTATTGCGACAGCTCTAGCCACTATCAAAGCAACCTGGGCCTCCATAACATCTCAGTTGTACCACAGGTTTATCACCTCCATACTATCATGTTCGGGGTCGTCACCCCGAGCATTACTTGTGGCTGTTGGGTTTAATCACTGCTTATTAATTCCAGCTGGCAGATTGAGCCCTGCTCTTTGCCAGTCCCACAGCCATGCCTCCTCCTCACCAGGCATCTACTAGCGGTATGGTTCACCACATACACACTCACACACTCATGCACGCACGCACACATACACATTCACACTCACGCGCACGCACACACACACACACACACACACACACACACACACACACACACACACACACATTGTTCAATCAGTCACGCACCGGGTGGCCACACAGCTGTGTCCATTTGCCCTCATTCTGGGTTTGTGTATTTATATGGTAAAATGTGACCAGCTGGCATGGCAACTTTGCATGTCAACTCCAGATATCCAGGCTCACTTTTGTGGGTCCACCCTTGGACTAACCATGTTGTTTCTCCAAAGTCTATCCGCTCCAATGCTTTGTAAGTCCTTGTGCCTTTTTCTCCGCTCCTGTCCGTTTGGAGCGTGTTAGGCGTCCTTTGAACCAGTTGAGTTTGTAGCCGGGTGTCCCTCTCCCTTTTCTATGTGACTGTATTTGGACTTACAACACTTTCACCCATTGTAAATAAACATGTTACTTACTAAGCGTTTTGGGCTCACTGCTATTCCTTATGTTCGCTGCGCAATTTGCGCAGTGAACATGACAGAAAGTTGCCATGACAGAAAGTTGCCACCAATAGAGCCCAAGCAGTAAGTAACGTGTTACTCATGTTTGGTTTTTTTTTTCACTCACCTGCTCGGAGTGGCATGTCCTGGTCTAGCCGTTCCCACACTGGGTTTAGTGGATTGGCAGCAGGATATCCCAGTACGGAGAAGCAGCAGGCGGTCTGGCGAATCTGGGAGCTCCTGGAGGAGGCGCACGACTCCACTGGACCCCGAGAATGTCTAGTGTCTAGTCACCCATGGTGACTTCTTTGTCACCATGGGTTGAGATGCCGTCTCAGCACTCAGCCCATGTTTTCCCTCATCCCTGCTTCCCATTGAGCAGCGTCTCAGCAGGCTCCCAGCTGGCAGCATTACGGTATTGTGTATTGAAGTCCTTTGCCCAGTGCCAGCTCTCTATTCTTCTGGCTGCTTAACCCGTGAGTGTTACCTGCTGTGAGCCCTCTTGTTGTGTACCCCTACGCCCGGTGCCAACGGTGTTCTCTGTCGCTGTACTGCTCATGAGTGTTATTGTGTTGAGTATCTGTGCTTCCCTCATCCCTCACCCTTACCTTCAATAAAACATCACGACTCACTGGCTCGCCCTTGGCTCTTATTGCGCGGCTCCCTAGAGCCCTGTGTGACAGTATGTCGCAGCCAGACGAGTTACCGGCGGCCGTGAGTCGCCGTGGAATTGTACCTTTCCGTCCGGGTGTCAGCGCTGCTAGCATGCCGTTTCCCAGGAGTCACTTCCGGCGCCAGGGCAACGAGCTGAGGTCCATCTCGGAGGCTGTCGACGGGACGCTCTTCACCCTGCACGACGCCTCCAACGCGAGACGCTGGCATCCGGGCCGTGCTGAGGAACTCCTGGACTGTTACCGTCATTCTGTGTTCCATCTCGAGGACAGTGCCAGGATAGACGCCACAGGTACGCAGTGAGAGAAGCTCCGCGGGTTGGATGGAAATCCCGGCAGGAAGCCGAAGTGGGCGACGTTTCCCCCCGCTTCGGGATCCCGTTCCTGCCGCCATTCCAGTCCGGGAGTTCGCGCCAACCAGAGGGCTTCCCCCGACCTGCGCCATGTCACTCGGGATTCCCTTCAAGGAGCCGCAGCTGACAGCAGTTATGTCTGGGGTCGAGTGGCTGTCGCGAGCTCCACTGTGTTTCCTGTCACCATCTTCAGGCATGTGGCGGCGGCAGTGAGATTGATGGAGAGGACTCCAGGGCTACGAAGCTTTCCCGTGCTCGACGCCTTCCTCACCTCGATCTCCGATCTGGAGCGGCTATTCCTGGGTTCCCCCCTCGCTTCGTCCCCTGGGAATAGCCGTCATCACATCGCCGAGTCACCTCTGCATGAACCTCGTCCGGATCCAGTTCTGGGCCGCCGTCAGGACCGTTCCTCCCATGCAGCTGTCACCTCTTCGCCTCGTCAGTGTGGAGCTTTCACAGCCTCGTTCCCTGAGCCTCATTTCCCCGCTGTCATTCCTGGACATTCGGGCTGGCTCACCCCGGCTGTTTCCCCCTCCTCCTCGACGCGCTTCCTGACTGCTGTGTGTGCCTGGAATTCCGGCCTGGCGAGCTCTCTGCTGGAGACAACGCGAGCGATCCTCAGACGATTTCCCGGGGGATCCTCCGTTATCGCCGGGCGGGGAGAGGAAGAAGCAGTATCCACCACAGCAGGCGATACTCAACCTCCAGGAGGCAGGCAAGTCATAGTTTTTTCACATCTGCTTAATGATTTGCTCTGTCACATTCCTGGAGGAGGAGTTCAGGGTTCGCAGCTCCCTGAACTCCCCCCACCTGCTGTAACCTGTGTTCCTAATCCCGCATCCTCTGTGTCTCTCTCTGCCGAGCGATCCCCGGCTCCGGATCAACGTGGTGGGATAAGGAGAGGGCCTGTGGTTCCGCAGCTACGTTGCGGACGGAGGAGGGGGACTGACTGCTGCGTGGAGTCTGCGCCGACGACTGAGCGTCCCCGGGTCTCCACGGAGGAGCGGTTCGGTCCAGCGGGACGAGATTCTTCTGGCTTCACGCCGAGTGGATCGTCGGCGGGGTTACCGGAGCTGGAGGAATCTCAAGCTGCGCTGACCATCGTGCTGGCTGCGGGGCCCGACGCGGCTGGATGGGAGCCTGACAACGACCTCCTGACGATGGATCCCGGATCTTCGCAGTCCTGGACGGCGTCAAAACCCGAGATCAGGCGAGTGCTCTCCTTTCTTTTCTCCCTTTTTATCTTTGAGCACTTTAGCCTGTCTCTAGGGGAGACGAGCCGGGTGCAGCCGCCCGCTGAGTCTGAGCTCGTCTCGCTGGGTTCTGGCGCTGCCGGTGATCCTGATCCCAGTTCTGTTTTCTCTTCTGAGCCTTCTTTCAGGGTCACCAGTGAGGAGTCGCTGTTCCTCGTGGTGCTGGAGGGTCCAGGTTCGACGTTGGAGGTCGGTTCTGGTGCAGTGTCCAATGTGGGTTCGCCCGAGACCCAATCGGGGTCCAACGTGGGTTCGCCTAAGGCCCGATCGGGGTCCGACGTGGGTGCTGCCCCAGTGTTTTCCAGGTCCGGTGAGGAGGTGGCCGTTTCCCTGCGGCCTGACGCTCGTCGCCCTCGTCATCGGCTCTCCCCTGAGCCTCTTCCACCGGGACCCGCTCTGACCCTTCGTCCGTCTCAACGGTCCTGGTGGTTGAGTGATGCGGGTCGACGACCCGACCCACAAAACTTTCGGTTCGGTGATCTGGTTCCCCCCGCTGGTCTGTGTTTGCCTTTGGGTGGCCTGGTTCGGCTGCCGGTGGACTGGATTCCTGGGATCTGGGTCCGGAGTTCGCCGTCCGAACATTTCCCTTTCCCTGGTTCGCCAACTGGACAATGGGCGGGGAGATCTCCGGAGCCATCTCGGCCATTTTAGTAGTAGATTAGTTTATTTGACAGGGACAGTGCAATAAACATAGACAATTAATCAAAGACAATCAATCTGATGTGTTGCACATAGAGTGTATAGCTATTAGCTAATTTGCAACTCTTGTCCCTGGATGGGCTTTAGAAAAAAGAATCAAGATAAAAAATATACACAATAACCACATACATCAATGCAGAAAAATTATAAATACACAATTATAAATATTATAAATATTATAAATACACAAATATAACAGCCTGACTCACATTTAACATAAATATTATAAATATTATAAATACACAAATATAACAGCCTGACTCACATTTAACACATATAACATAACTCACATTTGCCTATTTCAGGCCTTCCTCCCTCCGTCACTCACTATAAACAAACACATTTATTCCTTCCCTTCATTCACTCTCACTTTGCAGACAATTAATTCATACATGAGTACATTCTTGTTTATTTTTCAGCCAGTTTTTAACATTTTTAGTGAATGTTTTAAAGTCCGTTATTATTTTAATTTCATTTGGCATTGTGTTCCAGATGTGACTGCCCTTTATAGAGAAAGCTGTTTGTCCAAATGTGGTTCTGCGGTGGAATATTTTACAGTTATTGTTAACAGAACTCCTGGTGGCTCTGCTGCTGTCCTGTCTTTGGACAAAACCAGCAAGTGGCTCGGGTGCTGATTTATGGAAACATTTGAACGTTAATTTCAGAAGACAGAGGTCAATGAAGCTCTCAAAACTCAATAGGTTGTATTTTTTTAAAACATTACAGTGATGCCACCTAATGGGCTTTTTGTCCAAGATTTTTAGGGTTTGATTATATAATGAACCTATATGTCTTATTGTGGAAGGGGCTGCTTGAGCCCAGACTGTCAAACAGTATGATATATGAGAAAAAACCATAGAATGCATATACAGTGCAGCTGCTTCGTAAGGTATGTAATATCTAATTAATTTAAAGCAGTTCAGATTTTTTTTTACTGTTTTTGAAATTTTCTTTATATGAAGATTAAATTTGAGTTGAGGATCTAGTACAATGCCAAGGTATTTGAATTCTGTAGCTAAACTGATGTCATGATCATGTATATTAACTTTAAAATGTTGCAGGTTACATTTTTTGATTGAAAAGCACATTGAGACTGTTTTCTGAAGGTTCAGCAATAGATGGTTCTTGAGGAGCCACTCTTGGACATCAACCATACTTGTAGACAGTACATCTGCAGCCTGTGCTGGAGTCTTGGCAGCTGTGTAAATAACTGCATCATCTGCATAAAGTTGGCATGTTGCAGCTGAGCAGTGTAACGGCAGGTCATTAATAAAAATGCTGAAAAGTAAAGGACCAAGAATGGACCCTTGTGGGATACCCATGCGGTTGTTTAAAAATGAGGATTTATCCTGGTGAACTTTTACACACTGTTCTCTATTCTGGAGATAAGATGCAAACCATTCTAATGTATTTGGGGAGAAGTTAAAAGATACCATTTTGGATAAAAGCAAACTGTGGTTTACAGTATCGAAAGCCTTTTTGAGATCTAGAAAAACAGCTCCTACCACATTACCCCTGTCCAAGGACTGTTTGACGTTTTCAATAAGGCAACAATTTGCTGTTTCTGTAGAGTATCCTGGTCTAAAACCAAATTGATGTGGATGAAGAAGTTGATTGTCTTGTAAGTAGTCTATCAGCTGTGTAGCTACAACTTTTTCAAGAACCTTAGATAGGACTGGTAAGATAGAGATTGGGCGGTAATTGCATATATCGTCTTTACTGCCTGATTTATGAACTGGTATGACGACAGCTTTTTTCCAGCCAGATGGAAATGTACTAGACCTAATGGAGAGATTAATGAGATGAGTCAGTGGTTTGATTAATATTTTGCTGTGCATTTTGAGAAAGGAGGTGCTCATATTGTAGATATCATTAGTTTTTGAGTTTGACAGTGTTTTAACAATACCAGCAATTAACTTCTCATTTACCTCATCGATGTGAAAAGTATCTGTTGGAAGTATGGAATTTGTGTTGTTGAGCACATTTGGCAGCACAAAAATTTTTGTTAAGTCTTCCACAGAGCCCACAAAGTGTGAATTAAATTCATTTGCCAAAGTAGCCTTGTCACTGACGGTCTTGCCATTGATTCTAAGTTCCTTTACCCCCTTCTGATCGTTTTTTTTATTAGTTAAGTTATTTAAATGCCTCCATAGGGAACTGTTGTTACCCTTTGCATGATCTATCAGTTTATTGTAATAAGATATTTTTGATTTTCGCAGCTCATGTACCACTTTATTTCTTAAACTTCTGTACACAAGGTGATCATTTTGTAGTTTGGAGGTTAGTGATGTTTTCAGTGCATAGTCTCGCCTCTTCATAAGTTTTCTTATTTCATTATTTAACCATGGTAGGCTAATCTTCTGTTGTCTACTTTTAATTTGCTTTGAAAATTTTTCTATAGACTTTGTGATTGTTGCAGTTATAAAATTACAACAATCATCTACTTCACATGTTGACATGAGCTGCTCCCAATTTTGATTCTCTAAGTAATGTTCAAACTCCTCATTTTTTGATTTGGGGATAATAAAATTTGATTTGTCAATATCGACTCCCCCAAAATACTGTAGTCGCTTTTTAGTAAGTTTCCTGACAGCAAGAACCATGTTATGATCTGAGAGACCAGTTACAAGATTATAGGTTCTGGTTATTCGTTCTGGTTTATTAGTAAATACCATGTCAATAAGTGTTCTGGATTGTTTGGTTATCCTGGTGGGTCCTTTGATGATTTGCTGGTAATTAAATTTAGTCATGAGGCTTTTCAGTTTTTGTTTGTCTTTTTTATCAGACCAGTTGATATTAAAGTCACCATGAATTATTGTTTCTCTGTTCTTCTCAAGTTGTTTAACCAGATCACTTAATTCATTATAAAAGGAAGAATTGTGTGACGGTGGGTTGTACACTACTGCAATGTTGAAATTCATTACCGGAGAGAGACATACATTAACAGCTAAACATTCAAGTGAAGTATTCAAATCAACCAGTTGACATTTATATTTGTCTTTGATGTAAATTAAAACACCTCCTCCCCTCCCTACCTTCCTGTCTTTTCTAAAACACTGGTAGCCCACAATATCGATCATATTAGTGTCTATGTTACTGTGTAGCCAGCTTTCTGAGAGACAAAGGTAGTCCAGATTTGAGTCCAACAGCAACACCGAAATCTCATCTCTTTTGGGGATTATGCTCCGTATGTTTAAATGTCCGCCGAGGATCCCCTTTGGTTTAGCCTTGGTGTCCCAAAGAACTCGTGCATGATTAACAGTTTGGAAAAATAAATGTTGTTTTTGCTTTTGTACAGCTCGGTTTTGTGCTAACCCAGTGGTCTGCTGTTTAATAGTGGCAGGTCCAGGGTTAAGGTGAATATCTCCTGCCAGAAGTAGCAGAACTAACAGAACTTTAACTGTATATCCTCTGCCATATTGTGATTTTTGCTTAACAGCCATGTTTGCCTTAATTTGGAAGTTTTTGCTCAGGGCTTTTAAAGACCACATAGAGTGTAGGGTGAGATGTCCAAGCCCAAATCCATACAGATAAAACTTTTTAACTTCACCTTTGGTTGAGTTTGTCGGAAAATCCTTCTTGTTGCAGGTCCAGACACACAAAGACAAAACGAAGAGGAAGTAGAGAAGTAGAGAAGGCTTATTAGTGGTGCCCATCAGCCCACTTTTTAATCCGGTGGCCGCCATCTTCAGTCTTTCTTGGAAAGAAGGAAAAAGAAAATCTGTGGATAGTAAAATAAATTCTGCTTATATCGCCAGAATCTGATCCGATCGTCCTCGAATCCAGCTGGGCCTCAGCTAGCCAACTAGCCCCTTCCGTTGCTGGTCTCGTTGCTCATAGTCGCCGTAACTGGTCTCCCGTCCCGCTCCTCCAACCGAGTCTCGTCACACACCGCCGCTGCCACCGAGCTCCGCTGAGGTCACGGTAAGTCCTCCGCTAGGCACCGCCACCTACCGTTGTCTGCCTGGGTGAAATCTCTGCTGAGCCCCGTCAACAAATAGCCGCTTGCCTGGTAGTATCTCCGCTGGGCCTCGCAGCTGGGCTTCGATTCAGGCTGGTGTAAGGTGGAATGACTGGCGCCAGCATTAAGCTAACTAGCGTTAGCTTAGCAATCGCTTCGGGTAGTCTCGTCGCACACCGCCGCTGCAGTCACGGTAAGTCCTCCGCTGGGCACCGCCGCCTACCGCCGTCTGCCTGGGTGAAATCTCTGCTGAGCCCCGTCAAACAAATAGCCGCCTGCCTGGTAGTATCTCCGCTGGGCCTCGCAGCTGGGCTTTGATTCAGGCTGGTGTTAGGTGGAATGGCTGGCGCCAGCATTAAGCTAACTAGCGTTAGCTTATCAATCGCTTCAGGTAGGGCACATCAGTGAATCACAAGGAAGCGCTGGAATCGCTGGTCAGTTTACTCACAGTGGCCGGATAAAAGCGATCAAAGGGGTAATCCACCGGAGGTATATCCGATCGCTGTAGGTTAGATTTTTAGAGACTGGCGCCAGCATTAAGCTAACTAGCGTTAGCTTAGCAATCGCTTCAGGTAGCATTAAGCTAACTAGTGTTAGCTTAGCAATCGCTTCAGGAAGGCGCAGGAAGTCGCTGGAGAAAGGCGATTAAAGGGCAATCCAACGGAGGTGGCAATTCAGCCCGTGCGTGTTCGCCACGAGCGCCGATCGCTGCAGGCCAGCCACTTTTAATGGCAAAATCAGTGACTTTGTCTCAGCACTGAAAAAGTGTGACCATCCCGGTCGCCATCTTGAGATCCATCCATTTTTGGACTCTGCCTGCCATATTCCTCGGGTGTCACTTTTTCTTTTATCATTATTAAGGTCACTCGGGTGTAATATTTTGTCCTGTTGGTGGATGTGTTTTCATAGTGCTGTGTGTTTTCCATTCCTCGTACTCAGCATTTTACTTTTTGTACCATGTTTTTAGCCTCGTCCTTGCATTGTACAGTTATGTTTTGTTTCCTATCAGACCATACGCAGTTGTCCGTTCGTTCCAGTCACTTTCACTTCTTTAGGTGACTGTGGGTATTTCTATATCCGTAGTGCTGTGGGTTTTCCTTTGCCCGTACTCAGCATTTCCTTTTTCTTTAGGTGACTGTGTGTATTTCTATATCCGTAGTGCTGTGGGTTTTCCTTTGCCCGTACTCAGCATTTCCTTTTTGTGCCCTGTCTGTAATTTTATCTGTTCATTATAGAGTCATGTGCTTTGTTTTCCTTCAAACCATGCTCTGATATTGTCCGTTTGTCCCAGTCACCTTCATTTCTCTTGGTGACTGTGGGTGGATGTATATATGGTGCTGTGTATTGTGGTTTTTTTTTCTCTCTCCCTATTCATTACCCGTACTCAGCGTTCTTTTTTTGTTTTTTTTTTTCTTTGTGTCACTCTTGTCCTGTTCTTAGTTTTGTTTGCATTATGGAGTGGTGTTTGTTCTGTTGTCCACACTCCGTAAATGCTTTATCCGTTTTTTGTCATTTTTTTTGGTGCAATGTAGAATACTGTGTTTGGGGTTTTTTTTTGCCCTGTTACCCTACATTGGCCTGTTGGTGTTTCCCTTTGCTTCGCCCCCTCCGGCCCTGCCTCCCTTCCTCCCACCCTAGGTGGGGTGGGGGGGGGGGGGCTGGGGTGTTTCTGGTCGTTCAGGAGCCCGACCTTGAGGGGGAGGCTCTGTCACCATGGGTTGAGATGCCGTCTCAGCACTCAGCCCATGTTTTCCCTCATCCCTGCTTCCCATTGAGCAGCGTCTCAGCAGGCTCCCAGCTGGCAGCATTACGGACGGCTGGGGCCAATTAGTCCTCATCAGCTGGGGCGCTGCCAATGTGAATAAATAGGAGCAGCCTCGATGACTCGGGGCTGCGACATAAGCACTGCTAGGCTGGAGCCCCTTCGTCTGGTGCCAGCCCCTGCCTCATCTTCAGCACAACTTGTAAGTGTTTCCCGTAAGGAGTTTGTGCCTTGGTACCCCCATGTCCGGTGCTAACCCGCTACTTGCCTTACTGTATCACTTGGGAGTACCACCTTGTAAGAGTGATCTGTGTATTGAAGTCATTATCACATTGCTTAATATGTAAATTATGTAATCTGAAACTTTAGTTTTTTTTGTACTTTCAGCCTTAAAATGATACTTGGTCCAGTTTGGCCCAGTGCCAGCTCTCTATTCTTCTGGCTGTTTAACCCGTGAGTGTTACCTGCTGTGAGCCCTCTTGTTGTGTACCCCTACGCCCGGTGCCAACGGTGTTCTCTGTCGCTGTACTGCTCATGAGTGTTATTGTGTTGAGTATCTGTGCTTCCCTCATCCCTCACCCTTACCTTCAATAAAACATCACGACTCACTGGCTTGCCCTTGGCTCTTATTGCGCGGCTCCCTAGAGCCATGTGTGACATTCTTAATTTGCATCTGATTAGATACACAAATTATTACCGAACCTCAGAAGTTTAATTCAGCAGATGAATTAAAAGTTTGCAGCTCACGTGATTCCTCGTTCGGCGTCGTCCTCAGCCCAAGATTTCGTGGATGTTAGGGGAAATATCTGCCCGCAGATATTTCAGGGTCCACAGTTCGACCTTTAAATTCAAGCGGTCGAAGGGGCTGGATCTTGGCCGTATGACCCACAGTTGAAACTGGGCTCTAAGCCAGATGGTGCCGATGCTTCTTCAGCGTGTGATGGGCAGCTGCGCGTTGATTCCTCAGCTGTGTCTTTTCTTCCTGGTAGACATGCAGCTGCAGAGGTCTTCGGGAATAATTAAAGATATCTAATCCGATCTCAAATTAAAAAAAAAACAACTTTAGGACTTTAGATAAAAATAGTAGCTTCTGGTGGGTGCTTGGTCAAGAAAAATATTATAAAAATAAAGTCAAGATTAAAGTTTACATTAAAATCAAACAAACGGTGGTTTTACAGAAAGTTTAACAAAGAAAAAGTGAAGTAAAAATTGGAGTTTAACTCCGAAAAAAAATTGAGCTCAAAGAAATAGGAATTCCTAGGTATTTAAGAGAAAAATAAAACATTAAGATACAAAGTTACATAAACGAATTACGAGTTATCTGCTCTGTGTTCAGAAAAGCGACACGTGGTCGAAGTCTATTCAGACGGTCCTTTGTTCTTCCTTGCTGTGTGTAGACAATAGACTTCAAAGAGAAAAAGATCGGTGGGGAAGGGCGAGCCGATCCGTGAAGAGAGCCAAAAGGGAAGAAGGTTGAAGCAAAAAGCAAAAGAGGAAAAGAGACAGAAGCAGGGGTCCCTCTGTTATTTATATAAGTCCTGTTGAACTTCGCGGGCTTCCGGGATCTCAGCCAATGAGAGTCCTTCGTGGGAGGCCCAATGAACTTTCCATCCAATGAACAAACAGTCTACAAGGGACCAATGAGATGAAGAAGGTGGGGTCTCTCTGGAGACTGGTGACACGTGATATCAGTCCACCGGAATACACACAATTTTAAATACATTGGAATATACTGTTACACACTTATGTATAACTAAACTGACCTTAGTGTATCTTATAAGCAGTGGTTCTAAATCAACATGCAGGAATAAACATTCATTTAAACATTTTTAACATGCATATATATATAAAATCACAGATTAATGCATTTCACACATATTATTGATTTTCCACATTAAAGACATCAGAGTCCATTTGCCTTTCATAGTCCTAAAAAGAAGAAGCTTTGGAATTGAGTGTGTAATAATGTACTTTAAATAATAATAATAATGTAATAATGTAATTTAAAATTCGCTGGTTAAATCCAGCATGTCCAGAGTTTAAGGAAATTAGCTGAGTCGTGGATCTGTTGCATGTTTTATGGGGGCAATAAAAGTGAAGCCGGACATTGGGGACATTCCTTAGGTTGGTTTTAACAAAAGAATGGGGATTTCAGCTGTGGCCTGGAGGAAGAAAATCAATTTTTTTGTCTTACTCCTGGGTGAAACAAAAATGTCTTTAAGCAGAAGAATAATTGTTGCTGAGCCAAAGTGAGATGATGCTACACTAGCCTGCCTCGACGGAGTAATCCGGATCTTGAGGACTCACCGGGGCCTCTGGAATTACCCCAAGTACTCTGAGCTGCTGTCCGGTGTCTGCCCACTTGAGCAGGCTTTCCCCAACCTGACGAGGAAGGCTTTTCGGACAAAACCCAAACCAAAACGTCTTTCTCCACCGGCGGCCATCTTCTCCTCTCCCCGTCATCTGGTCCAAGATGGCAGCCGTCAGGTCAGCGTCGACATCACCCAGAATCCCGGAAGAACTATTTCGCCCCACGATCTGCTCCCGCTCCGACATCGAGCCCAGTTACCTCCGCAGCGGATCATCTGTCCTGAGCAGTCCCGTCTGTAGGATCTTCCTCCGTATCTGCTGCAAGGTCTTCTTCCTTGGTTTGTTCGCTGGCTGCAGTGGGGCCCTTGCTTTTTTCACCAGGGTCTTCCGTTCCTGAGGCAAGAGGGGCAGCTTCCAAACCGTCTACCAAGGAGCCTAACACTGCCTTTCCCGGATGGACGGGTGAAGACGCCCAAACAGCAGCAGCTGCAATTCACACTGCAAACCGGGAGAGCAGGTGAGTACATTTTTGTTTGACTCATATTAATAATGAAATGTCTTGCCTGATTCCCGGTAGGGAGGCTCCGGGAAAGTAGTCCCGTGAGCTCTCCCCACCTGCTTCTGTTTATAACTGTTCACCAGTGCTCTTTCCTCTTCCCTTGGTGTGCCTGCCAGAACCGAAGCTGAGCAGTCTGGATCAGGAAGAGCCAGAGGTCCGGGAGGGATGTCCTCTCGCAGCCATGGTGAACCAGGTTCCAGCCGCCACGCCGGAGGAGTCATCAGTGTGGATCATGGCAGCTGGGGGAATTAAGACTGCAGAGACCATCACGCCTGCTGTGGAGGCTGCCACAGAAGAGTCAGCACCCGAGCTGAACCTTGTGGAGGCTGAACCTGAGGAGACATCGCCCAGCTTGCTGAAGTCCTGAACGGCGGTAGAGTTTGAGCTAAGGCAAGTGCTCTCTTTTGTCTTTCTCTTTTCCATAATTGAGCATTTTTGCCTACGCCAGCTTCCGCCAAACACTGCACCTGAGCTCGCCTCACCGGGCTCTGCCGCTGCCGGTGACTCTGACCCTTCCCCCTCTCTTTCTGAGTCCATTTCCAGAGTCGTCGGGTAGGGTCTTCCATCGCCGGACAAGTCTGTGGATCCAGGTTCGCAACCGGAGGTTCCGGACGAGGTGGTTATTGGGGGCACCCAGTCCCAGTCCAGGGTGCCCGTGATTGATCGCCTCCTTGCTTGGGTGCTCATACAGGTCAGCTGGCCCATGGCCAAGATGGCATTGGCGTCAGCAGTGGCCCAGCCGGGTCCCACCGCGGGTGCAGCAGGGGTTCAGCTGGACTCCATCGTGGATGCAACCATGGCTCAGTCGGGGTCCATTGTGGGTGCAATGCAGGCCCAGCTGTGGCTCACCGCGGGAACAATGTGGTCTCGGGAAGGGGCCACTGCTGGTGCAACACTGTCCCAGGCCGGGACCACCACAGACGCAGCCATGGCCCAGCCCGGGTCCACTGTGGGTTCTACCAAGTTCCAGTCCTACGTCGGGACCACTGGGGGTGCCACAGGACAGTTTGGGGAAACCAGGGCCTTCGTTTAACTTTTGGAGGCCCTGTGGGTGTTCCTCCTCCTTCTGCTGGGCACCATCTGGGTCTTCCTCCCTTTGTCGCCAGTGACCGCAGGGGTTTCTCTTCCCCTGTCTGGCCACCCACCTCTCAGCCTTCTGGTGGGTAGGCCACCACCCCATCTGCCCCTCCGGTCCAGGTGGCCCAATCGTGTGGGCAGGCCACCTGAAGGATTAGGTTCCCAAGTCAAGTGGCCCTTTTTCTCTGGCAGGCTGCCTGATACTGTTCTGCAGGGAACCTGCTGGCCCTGGGATTTTGGCCGGCCCCCTGAACTTATGGTAACCTGCTGGGCCTTGGACTTTGGCCGGCCCCCTGAACTGTGGGACCCTTGAGGGTGGGGTGGGTTAGTTAGTTTTGGGGTTGGGGAGTGTGTTGTGTTGCCATTGTGTTGTTTTGTGGTGTTCCCCATCTTTGATTGATCCCTCCTAACCTGTTTCCCCCCACTTCCCACCCTGGGTTGTCTGTATGAGCTTTTTAAGTGTGTGTGTGTGTGTGGGTGGGGGTGGGGGGTCATGTTCCGGGTTGTCACCCCGAGCATGACTTGTGGCTGTTGGGTTTAATCACTGCTTATTAATTCCAGCTGGCAGATTGAGCCCTGCTCTTCGCCAGTCCCACAGCCATGCCTCCTCCTCACCAGGCATCCACTAGCAGTATGGTTCACCACATACACACTCACACACTCATGCAAGCACACACACTCATGCACGCACGCACACATACACACACACACTGACATTCACACTCACGCGCGCACACACACACACACACACACACACACACACACACACACACACACACACACATTGTTCAATCAGTCATGCACCGGGTGGCCACACAGCTGTGTCCATTTGCCCTCATTCTGGGTTTGTGTATTTAGAGGGTAAAATGTGATCAGCTGGTGTGGCAACTTTGCATGTCAACTCCAGACATCCAGGCTCACTTTTGTGGGTTCACCCTTGGACTAATCATGTTGTTTCTCCAGAACCTATCTGCTCCAATGCTTTGTAAGTCCCTGTGCCTTTTTCTCTGCTCCTGTCCGTTTGGAGCGCGTTAGGCATCCTTTGAACCAGTTGACTTTGTAGCCGAGGGTCTCTCTCCCTTTTCTCTGTGACTGTATTTGGACTTACCACACTTTCACCCATTGTAAATAAACATGTTACTTACTCTGCGTTTTGGGCTTGCTGCTATTCCTTATGTTTGCTGCACAGTTTACGCAGTGAACATGACACATGCCACATCGCATTGATGCAGTAATTCATGCAAAAGTTCACTTGACCAAGTATTGAATATGTACATGGAAATACTTTCCAGTAGGTCAACATTTCTATCGAAAAGCAGCTTTTTTAAAATTAATTTTTGTAATATTCTAATTTTTCAAGAAACTGAATTTGGGGCTTTCATGAGCTATAAGCCATAATCATCAAAATGAAAAGAAATTAACACTTGAAATATCACTGTGTAAGGAATCTACAATACTCGCAAAAAGTTAGGGATATTCGGCTTTTGGGTGAAATTTCAGGATTTACTACAACCATTCCAGTTGAACTTAATTTTACCTTCTCTAACCTTTTGAATGCACATGTCCCGCTGTTCAATGTTTCAGTACTTTTTGCGTTACTTGCTGTTCTCTAACAAGGTGCTTAAAGGCAAAATTCACAACAGGTTGAATCAACCAATACATTTTCTGGTTCAGTTAGAATTAGTATGTAAACAGTCCTCTTGATCATGCTGTTCACATTTTGACATCATGAGACCAAGATAACACCTTACAATCGATCAACAATACCTCTCCATTGCGAGGCTTCAAACAGGATGTTCTCAGAGATGAATGCCATTAAACTCCAGGCACATTTAACGGAGGTGAGAGGCATCCAAGTGTCATGTCAGACTATTCGAAACCATTTACATCAGCATGATCTGCATGCTAGATGACCTGCAAGGGTACCTGACCACAACAGACACAGGCGTCATCGTCTTGCATGGGCCAGGGAGGATTTACACTGAACAAGGGACCAGTTGGCTTCAGTGGTGTTCTCTGATGAAAGTCGATTCTTGTTGAGCAGAAATGATGACCATCAACAATGTTGGAGACATCAAGGAGAGCGCTATGCATCAGCCACTGTTGTCACCAGACGAGCCTTTGGTGGTGGTGGTTTTACACTCTGTGCAGGTGCGTCTAGTTAAAATAGACCTGCCCTACACCTTGTGAATGGTACAGTGACAAACCGATACTACCTGAATAACATCATTCATTGTGCCCCTGCATGAACAACACAAGCCTATTTTGATCTTCATGGCCGACAATTCTCCAGCTCATTGAGGTCGCATCATTAGAGAACGGCTGCTGGAGGCTGGGGCACCTCAAATGGAGTGGCCTGCACTTTCTCCAGATCTGAATCCCATAGAAAGTCTATGGGATCAGCTGAGTCGCCATGTAGAGGCTTGTAACCCTGCACCCCACAATCTCAATGACCTGAGGGTCACCTTTCAAGAAGCATGGAATGCCATGCCTCAGCAGACAATAAGTCAACAATAAGTCAACTTGTGAGCAGCATGAGACGTCGTTGTCAAGCTGTAATTGATGCTCAAGGGCACATGACAAGTTATTGAGACAGTGACATTTTTTGTTGTTGTATACCCACCACTGTTGTGGGTTTTTGTTTCAATAAATTGTTTAAAATGAGGAAATCAATATAATACCACTGTAGTGTGAACTTTTTACATTTTCCATAAATTTCACCCGAAAGCCAAATATCCCTAACTTTTTGTGAGTGGTGTATATAATATGAGTTTCATTTTTTTACTGAATTACATCAACATTACGTCAACATTAAGTCAACATTAAATCAACTTTTTGATGACCTTCTAATTTATTGAGATGTACCTGTATAAGGGCATTCCAAATAAATAAAAGTACATGGGCTTGATTAATGAAAAATATTTTCTGTCACCTTTCTAGTTTGAGATAAAAAATACATCGATCATCTAAACTGACATAGATTGGGATGCATTTTATGTATATTGTGGTTAATTGGGCAGTTATCAGTGAGGTCTTCTAAAAGCAACACACCTATCCAAGTGATTTGGGCGCATGTGCACGCAGCGACCGGCAGGGGGTAAAAAAAGTTTGACGTATGTGTCTCTGTTTTTATGCACTTTAATGTGTTTTAACGTAATTCTCTGTGCCGTTTTTGTCCTTGAATGTTTGTGGACTATATAACGAAGAGCTCCCTGGTTCCATCAGTATGGATTTCGTTCTTGTTTTTGCACTGTCGTTTCTTTCTTACCGGCTCTTTGTCTTGGAGGTAAGCGCGATCGCAATCATGCCGGGAAGAACGCAGTATTCTAGAGAAATGTATAGATAGAGATGTAAAGAGAGCCAAGAAGAGGAAACGCGGAAAGTGTGGCGGCATAAGATTAAACCTGAGGAGGCGTCAGCTTAACCGCATTCTTTTTCCTTCCATTATTATGGGGAATATACAACCCCTGAGAAATAAAGTGGATGAAATTCAAGGAAATGTACGATATCAGAAGGACTTCAAGAACTGCTGTGTCATGGCTTACACTGAGACGTGACTTACGGCGCATGACCAGGATGTGGATCTGCGGATTGACGGCTTTGGAGCCCCACTTCGCTCGGATCGGCAGGAAGAGGTAATGGGGAAATGTCGGGGGGCGGCGTATGTTTGTATATTAATAAACAGTACTGTACATCTGTCACGGTCAGAGAGCGCATCTGTACACCAGATGTGGAGCTTCTGTCCATGTCACTACGCCCCCTTTATCTGCCCCGTGAGTTCCCCCAACTTTTCATAACGACTGTGTACATTCACACGAGGGCAGATGCTGCCTCCGCCTCCAGCACCATCTTTGATGTGGTACAGCAGTTGCAGTCAATTTCCCCAGAGGCTCCAGATTTTATCATTGGGGATTTTAACCATGTGTCTTTAAAGAAGACACTTAAAAAACTTTTATCAGTATGTCTCCTGCCCAACCAGGCAAAAAAAGACATTGGATCTATGCTACGGATTCATAGAGAGGGCCTTTAAATCTCTTCCCCTTCCTCCTTTAGGATCCTCAGATCACAACTGTGTACATTTGCTGCCCACATTTAAAACTGCTCTCAGAACAGGCAAGGCAAAGACCAGAGACATAAACGTGTGGACAGAGGATTCAGTGCACTGTCTCCAGGAATGCTTTAACTGTACAGACTGGGATGTGTTCACGCTCGCCTGCAGAGAAGATTTGGACTCTTTAGTGGACGTGACATGCTCATACATGGCTTTCTGCAGAGACATGATCGTTCCACGTAAATGTGTCAAAATATATTCCAACAACAAGCCATGGTTACAAAATCAGTTAAATCCTGCTTACAGAGGAAAGCACCTGCCTTTAAACAGGGGGTTGTTTCTGAGCTACAGGTAGCCACAAAAGAGCTGAAGGATGAAATTTTAAGAGGAAAACAGAATTATAAATCAGAGTTGGAAAGCAAGATGGCAACAAAGAAGCTTGGTTCAGCCTGGGCCAGTATGAAAACTATTGCAGGCCTTCAGGGCACAGAGCGCAGTAATCGTGTGTTTTTAGATGGTTTTAGTTCAGACACAGAGCTGGCTAATGCTCTTAATTGTTTTTATGGTTGTTTTGATTCCTTTGATTTTAGCACAGAAACCCAAGATTTGAAAGAGAAACTCAAAGACAATCAGCACTTTAATATTGAGGTGCAGGATATTAAAAGGGCGTTCTGTGCTGTAAAAGTGAACAAAAGTCAGGGCCCTGATAATGTACTGTATGTGGGCTCTTGGTAAAGTCCTGTGCACATGAACTGAGTCCTGTATTTCACTACATTTTCAATAAGTCCTTACGGACACAACATGTGCCTAAGATCTGGAAAGATGCCGTGGTTGTCCCCATTCCAAAATCCAGCTGTCCTAAAATGATAAACGACTTTAGACCAGTTGCTTTGAGTTCAATTTTAATGACAATTTTTGAAAAACTGGTCAGATTTGAGGTCCTAAAGCAGACTGAGCATGCATTGAATCCTCTGCAGTTTGTCTATAGGCCTCACAGAGGAGTGGAGGATGCCACTGTCACTCTGTTTAACATGCTTTTTAAACATCTGGATTTTAATGGGACACACGCCAGCCTTTTATTTGTGGACTTTTCTTCCGCCTTTAATACAATCCAACCTCATATTTTAGTTGAAAGGCGCCTGCAACAATTTGATTTGAGTAATAATCTGGTGGGCTGGATTCTGGATTTTTTAACCAACAGGACACAGAGAGTAAGGGTCAATGGTACATTGTCTGACCAAAAGTGTTCTTCTACTGGCTCTCCTCAGGGGTGTGTGCTGTCACCACTACTCTTCATCCTGTACACAAACATGTGTCGGAGCAGACTTGACAACAGACACATTATAAAGTATGCTGATGATTCAGTTGTTGTCAGTCTCCTCCAGGATGGTGAGAGTGGCCACGGCCCAGTAGTTGATAATTTTGTTCACTGGTGTGAGGATTCCTACCTGCAGCTGAATACGACAAAAACTAAAGATATGATTATTGACTTTAGGAGGAAAACTCCCAGGCACAAAGTCAATTTACTAAAAGGCCAGACCACTGAATGTGTACAATCCTACAAATATCCTGTGACGATTATTGATAGTAATTTAAACTTTGAAGAGAACTGTGAAAGGGTGTGCAAAAAGGGTCAGCAACATTTGCATTGTTTAAGGAAACTTGCACGCTTCCAAATTGACCGAACCATAATGATATTGTTTTATGGGCTTTTATTGAATCTGTTTTATCCTTTTCTTTAGTGTCATGGTTTGGTCAGATAAAACTGAAACAGAGGAAATCCTTGGATCAGGTAGTTAGATGGTCCAGTCGTTTGCTTGGTGAGTCACAGCTGAGCCTGACATCCCTGTACACCAGACAGGTACAGAGGATTGCTACCTCCATTTTAAATGATGACTCCCATCCTTTGCACTGCCACTTTCAGCTTCTTCCCTCCAGATGGAGGCTTGCAGTCCCAAAAAGTAAAACCCAGCGCTACAAAAACAGCTTTGTTCCTGCTGCTGTCAAAGAGTTGAACAAGTTGTAACAATATATTGCACATAATTTAGTTACCTATTTATTAATTTTATTTTATATTTACTTATTTTTGTAGATTTTTTATTTGGGTTCTAAATATTTTATTGGGTTTTAGACTTTTTAACCTCTTTGACTAGTCTTTAACTTTTTAATATGACCCTTCTCTCTTATCTCTGTTTTTTCTCTTATCTCTTTGTCTAATGTCCTGATTGATGGAGCCTTGAGTTCTTTTATCATGTTTATAGTCAGCTTCATCTGTGCCTGTGTTTGTGTTTATGTTGAATGTAATTGTGGCTTGTAAATATGGATGTCACCTGACTGCAAAACAAATCTACCTACGGGTACAAATAAAGTAACCTGAACCTTAACCTGAACCTGAAACTGAGCTGCAGCATGGTGGCCAAGACCATACACCAGTTTAACAGGAAAGGTTCCACTCAGAACAGGCCTCGAATGGTCGACCAAAGAAGTTGAGTGCACATGCTCAGCATCATATCGAGAGGTTGTCTTTTGAAAATCGATGTATGGGTGCTGCCAGCATTGCTGCAGAGTTTGAAAGGGTGCGAGGTCAGCCTGTCAGTGCTCAGACCATATGCCACACACTGCATCAAATTTGTCTGCATGGCTGTCATCCCAGAAGGAAGCCCCTTTTAAAGATGATGCACAAGAAAGCCCACAAACAGTTTGCTGAAGACAAGCAGACTAAGGACATGGATTACTGGAACCATGTCCTGTGGTCTGATGACACCAAGATAAACTTATTTGATTCAGATGGTGTCAAGTGTGTGTGGCGACAACCAGGTGAGGACTACAAAGACAAGTGCGTCTTGCCTACAGTCAAGCATGGTGGTGGGAGTGTAATGGTTTGGTGCTGGCATGAGTGCTGCTGGCACTGGGGAGGTACAGTTCATTGAGGGAACCATGAATGCCAACATGTACTGTGACATACTGAAGCAGAGTATGATTGGAAACTGGGCCGTAGGGCCACAGGGCAGTATTCCAACATAATAACCACCCCAAACACACCTCCAAGACGACCACTGCCTTGCTAAAGAAACTGAGGGTAAAGGTGATGGACTGGCCAAGAATGTCTCCAGACCTAAATCCTATTGAGTATCTGTGGGGCATCCTCAAATGGAAGGTGGAGGAGCGCAAGGTCTCTTAACTCCTTGATGTCATCATGGAGGAGTGGAAGAGGATTCCAGTAGCAACCTGTGAAGCTCTAATGAACTTCATGCCCAAGAGAGTTAAGGCAGTGCTGGAAAATAATGGTGGCCACACAAAATATTGACACTTTGGGCACAATTTGGACATTTTCACTGGGGGTGTACTCACTTTTGTTGCTAGCGGTTTAGACATTAATGGTTGTGTGTTGAGTTATTTTGAGAGGACAGCAAATTTACACTGTTATACAAGCTGTACACTGACTACTTTACATTGTATCAAAGTGTCATATCTTCAGTGTTGTCCCATGAAAAGATATAATAAAATATTTACAAAAATGTGAGGGGTGTACTCACTTTTCTGAGATACTGTATGTGGATATAAAATGTCTATACACCCCTGTTCAAATGCCATGTTTTTGTGATGTAAAAAAAAGTTACCAAGATAAATCATTTGACAGCTTTTTCGACCATTAATGTGACCTATAACCTGTACAACAATTGAAAAACAAACTGAAATCTTTAGGGGAAAAATATAACTTACAATAATCTGATTGCAGAAACGGGGATGTGGCTTTGTTCAGAATTAATCAATTACATTCAGACTCATGTTAAATGGGAGTCGGCACACATCTGCCACCATTCAAAGAGCCTCTGATAGAATAGAACAGAATAGAATATCCTTTATTGTCACTGTGTAGTTGTACAGTACAACGAAATTGTGGGTGCTCCACCAGGCGACTGCACAGTAAAGTAAGAGAAAAGAATTTGAATTAAACAGTGACACAGCACACGATTAAATATGTGACTGAAAAAAAGATAAAAATGCCCATAGGCATCACGGATGGAACTACATATGTACATAAGAGTGTGGTGTGCAGAACACACCATCGAGTAAAATGGCCCAAGGATATTAATGCTAAATGAGACCCAGAGAAATCACCCAGCTCCTGAGGTAAATCAATTCAATGTTGTAAATCAGTTTAAATATTTAGGAATTCAAATTTTGCCTAAGCTAGAATCAGTCGCCAGTGCCAACTATGAAGCCTTAATGACAGATATTAATGAGTTACTTCAGAGATGGATGTCACTACCAATGTCGATGATCGGGAGAATTAATATACTTAAAAGTAATATCTTACCAAAAATACTTTATCTATTTCAAAACATTCCTTTACCACCACCTTCAGATCTATTCTCAAGAATTAAAAAAAAGTTAGTGGAATTTATATGGAACAATAAGAAGGCTAGATTGCGTTTGTCCTTACTATATTTACCATTTGATTGTGGAGGTCTGAAATGTCCAAACTTTATGTTGTATTACTGGTCAGCACGACTGAGGTCTATGACATATTATTTTTCATCAAATGATCCTCCTCACTGGGCTGAAATGGAATCATACAATTTACCGTTACCTCTTCCCTTATTCATATACTCAGACTCGGCTCAAAAATTACAGAAACAAGTTAAAAATCCAATTGTAAAGCACATGATCAAAATATGGTGTGGAACCAAAAAATATTTAAAAGAACCACACTTACTGTCACAATTTAGCCCAATATGGAGTAATCAATATTTTACACCAGGGAGAGCGGATGCTGTATTTAAAGTATGGAATTTAAAAGGGATTCAAAAGATTCAAGACTTATATTTGTCACGTTCAGATAACATAATGTCTTTTGAAGAACTGAGGATTAAATTCAAGCTTAATAGAACATTTTTTTTTTTAAATATCTTCAGCTTAGAAATTTTATTCAAT
Organism: Pholidichthys leucotaenia; assembly: GCA_020510985.1. Taxonomy (NCBI): domain Eukaryota; kingdom Metazoa; phylum Chordata; class Actinopteri; order Cichliformes; family Pholidichthyidae; genus Pholidichthys; species Pholidichthys leucotaenia. The sequence continues at coordinate 162,458,921 of CM035847.1, forward strand.
CAAATCAAAATAATGCTCTCACCCGACCTACTTATTCATCCTTGGAAAAAATTTTGACGAAAGATTGTAAGAGAAAGGGTATTATTTCAGAGTTTTATAACTCATTGACACTATTCTCAAGTGAAAACTCACAGAAAAGATTGAATTATTGGAAAGAAGACCTGCAAATTGAAATTTCAGAGGAACAATGGGAAATGGCTTGTGCAGAAGCTCAAACCAAATCAATAAATATACGTCTTAAATTGATACATTTTAAATGGTTATTGCGGATGTATGTTACACCAGTGGAGTTAAATAAATATAACAAAAACATACCAGATACATGCACAAAATGTATGGAAAGTAAAGGAACCCTATTTCACTGTTTATGGGAATGTAGAAAAATCAGAATGTTTTGGGAAGAGGTGAGGGTAACAATTGAAAAAATAATTTCAAAACAATTCACATTGAACCCTAAACTGTTTTGTTGGGTCTGTATCCAGAAAAACATAACTTTAATAAGAGGGAAAGAGCATTCATAGACCTCGGTTTGCTTAATGCCAAAAAATTATTGCACTACTGTGGAAAAAGACTCATAGACCAGATGTGACTCAGTGGTTAAGACAGATGTTAACAAACCTTCCACTAGAAAGAATAACATACTGAAATTAAAGGAAAATGTGTTTGAGAATATATGAAGACCTTTCATTTATTATGTAAAGAAATTAAACATAACTTCTGAAGAAGAAGGTGAATGATATGTGTGGACCTTGCAAATTCCAAACTGGTGAATGTATATTATGTGTTCTTATGTAATAGATTACCTAGACTAAACAGAGGAGCATTGTTTGTGTCTACAGACACCACCAAAAAAAAAAAAAAAAAAAACATGTAGGTTTAGGGCGCTCGCGCACGCAGCGACCAGCAGCCGGTGGCTTGTCACCAGACTGCAAACCAAGTCTACCTACGGGTACAAATAAGTAACAAAAAAAAAAAAAAAAAAAAAAAAAAAAAATAAAATAAAATTGTTGTTGACTTGCTTTTGTTAATGGTTGTTGGTGTTTTTAGTACATTTTTGTTGTTGTTGTTAGTGTTTTTTTTTAATTTTTAAATTACTTTAGTGTTAGTGATTGACTGTTTGTGCCATGTTTGTAAAAAAAAGGTTCAATAATAAATATTGTGGGGAAAAAAAATGGCCCAAGGATTATGGAAAACATGCACAGTAGTGATTTCATGGATGGGTCAGTAGACATGAAAGTGCAGAGTGCAAAGACAGGTGAGTTATTGTGATTATTAAAAGGTCCTCAGTTCTGTGCATGTGAGCATTTGGAGGGAGGGGGGCTGGGGCTTCTGATTGTTTGCAGCTGGGATTGCCCGGGGAAGAAACTGTCAGTCTGGTGGTGTGGGACCTGATCAATCTGAACCGTCTTCCAGAGGGAAGCAGGTCAAACAGGTGGTGGGCAGGATGTGAGGGGTGTTCTATGATGGCCTTGATCATCCTTCTGAGACAGGAGGATCTGGAGATGTCTTCCAGGGAGGGCAGAGGGCTGCCGATAATTTTTTGGTCAGTGTTAATGACCCTCTGCACAGCCTTCCTGTTCTCGGCTGTGGAGCCAGTGTACCACACACCCAGACAGTAGGTGAGCACACTCTCCACTGACCAGAGATAGAAGGCCAGCAGCAGCTTCTGGTCCAGGTTGTGATTCCTCAGGACATGGAGGAATTGCTTCTGGGCTTTCTCCACCAGGGCCTTGGTGTTGACAGTCCAAGAGAGGTCAGAGGAGATGCGGGTGCCTGGTAACCTGAAGGTGGGGATGTTTTCCAATCGGCCACCATTTATGAGGGGGTGTGGTCCTGTCTGTTCTTCCTGAAGTCCAGTATGAGTTCTTTGGTTTTTTTGGACATTCAGTTTCAGGTTGTTTGCTTGGCATCACAGCAGCAGATTGTTTACCTCTGCCATGTATGCCTTCTCATCGTCATCGGTGATGAACCCAACCAAGGTGGTGCCGTCTGCGTATTTCACGATGACGGTGGTTGGGTGGGTTAGAATACAGTCAAAGGTGTACAGGGAGCACAGTAGAGGGCTTAGCCATGCAGCCTTGGGGGGAGCCAGTGCTGAGAGATAGTGTGGAGGAGTAGTGGGGGCCAAGTCTCACTATTTGTGAGCAGTTGGTGAGAAAGTGAGAAGGGGGGGGGGGGTCTGGAGGAGGTGCAGTTTGTTGATCAGGATGTCCAAGATGATGGTGTTGTAGTCCACAAAGAGCATCCTCACATAACTCCTTGTGTTCTCCAGGTGGCTCAGCGCTCTGTGGAGAGTGGTGGTGATGGTGTCATCCGTAGACCAGTTGTCCCTGTTTGCGAACTGGTGGGGGTCAAAGGAGGGGGGAAGACAGTCCCTTTTGTGCTGGGACAGCAGTCGCTCAAAACACTTTGTGACTACAGACGTGAATGCTAAGGGTCTGTAGTCATTCAGGCTGTCAACTGTGGACTTTTTGGGGATGGGGATGATGGTGGAGGCCTTGGGACAGGAAGGGATGGCAACATGCATCAGGAAGAGGTTGAACAGCTTGGTGAGGATCCCTGCCAGCTGGTCTGCACATGCTTTGACCACCCCTCCTGGGATGCTGTCTGGACCAGCAGCTCTGCGGGGGTTCACTGCTCTCAAATGCTTCCTCACCTCGTGCACCTGTAGATAGACAGGGGAGAGGAGAGAGGGGAGGAGGGGATGGACGAGTTTGGGGGGAGGTTTGCTCAAACCGGGCAAAGAAGCTGTTTAGCTCCTCTGCCAGAGTGATGCTGCTGCCTGATGTTGGAGGGCCCTGGCCCTTGTAGATGGTGAAGGTCTGGATGCCTCTCCACATATGTCGGGGGTTGTTGTCTGTGAGGAAGCCCTCCACCTAAGGTGTTCTTAGCGAATTTTATTCCTCTCCTCAGGTTGGCTCTAACAGTGCTGTACAGAAAGTTGTCCCACTGTCTGAAGGCTGAGTTGTGGGCTCTGATCCGAGCCTGGACTTCACTGTTCATCCAGGGTTTGCGGTTTGGAAAGACCCGGCTGTGTTTGGTGACTGTCATATTTTCTACACAGCATTTGATGTAGAAGAGGACAGACTCAGTGTAGGAGACCAGGTCCTGCTATTCAAACATGCTCTAATCAGTGCAGGCAAAGTGGTCTTATAGCTGGAGGAGAGTGTTTTCAGTCCAGTTTTCAGACAGTTTTCAGACAGTCATCATCAAATGAAGAAAATATGGCACAACAGTAACATTACCAAGAACTGGATGTCCCTCCAAAACTGATGAAAACACTGGAGAAAAACTGGTCAGGGAGGCTGCCAAGAGGCCGACAGCAACATTCAAGGATCTGCAGGAATTTCTGTCAAGTACTGCTGTTTAGTACATGTGACAACATTCTCCTGCCTTCTTCATATGTTTGGGCTATGGGGTAGGATGGCAAGACTGAAGCCTTATCTTATGAAGAAAAACATTGAAGAAATCTCCCAAATGTGGGAAAATGTGTTATGGTCCGATGAAACCATGGTTGAACTTTTTGGCCATAATTCCAAAAGGTCTATTTGGCGTAAACACAACATTGCTCATCACCAAAAGAATACCATACCTACAGTGAAGCATGGTGGTGGAAGCATCATGCTTTGGACCGTTTTTTTCTTCAGCTGGAACTGGGGCCTTAGTCAAGGAAGAGGGAATTATAAACAGTTCCAAATACCAGTGTTGGCACCAAACCTTCAGGCTTCTGCTAGAAAACTGAAGATGAAGAGGAACTTCATCTTTCAGCACGACAATGATCCAAAGCACAAATCCAAATCAACAAAAGAATGGCTTCACCAGAAGAAAATAAAGTTATTGGAATGGCCCAGCCAGAGTCCAAACCTGAATCCAATTGAACATCTGTGGGTTGATTTGAAGAGGACTGTGCATAGGAGATCCCCTTGCAATCTGACAGATTTGAAGCGTTCTGCCAAAGAAGAGTGGTCAAATATTGCCACATCAAGATGTGCCACGCTGATAGACTCCTACCCAAAAAGATTGATTGCTGAAAATAAAAGCCAAAGTTGATGCAATAAAGTGTTTTTAGTCTAAGGGTGTGCATATTTATGCAACCAGGTTATTGTAAGTTTTTATTTTTCCCCTTAGGAGATTTCAGTTTGTTTTTCAGTTGGGTTGTACAGGTTATAGGTCACATTAATGGTGGAAAAAATTTTGAAATTATTTATCTTGGTCTCATTTTTTTTACATCATAAAAACTTGGCATTTGAACAGGGGTGTGGAGACTTTTTATATCCACAGTGTGTGTATATATATATATATATATATATATATATATATATATATATATATATAGTGGGCCTCAGGTTATTTCACACCTTAGACAGAGACAATTAATACACATGGGAGAACAATGCCCAAGTGGGTGAGAGGGGGTTGAATGAAGTGTAGTGTAGATGTCATGCTGTGATGAGGAAGTGCCTTGAACCTTGTGAAGTGTGACTTGATATATAGAGAGGAATGCTTGATGTGACCAGTCAGTCTGTTCTTTTCTTGTGAGATGTGAGTGTGTAATAAATCGTCTGAAATGAATATGCCTCTTCATTTACACACTCCACACTGGTGACCCAAGACGTATTATGGAACACGAGGCAAGAACCCCAGAGCTGGCCCGGTCGAGAACCCCTGGAGATGCTAAAGCCAACTCACAGACAGCCAGGACTGGAACCCCCAGCAACGCGTGTGCAGTTTCAGTCAAGCTACCGGATTTCTGGCAGCACAACCCGCGCTCTTGGTTCCACCACACCGAGGCCCAGTTCGCCCTCCGGGGAGTAACAGCAGACGACACCAAGTTCTACCATGTGGTAGCAGCGCTGGACTCCCGCACAGCCCAGCAGGTAGTGAGCCTGCTCGATCAGCCACCAGCCAGCAGCAAATATGAGGCGCTCAAGGCTAGCGCATATCCGGCGATACACGCTCTCGGAATGTGAGAGAGCAGAGAGGCTCCTGGCGTGGACTGAGTTAGGAGATGGTTCGACCGTAGACCTGATGGAGAAAATGCTGGCGTTGATGAGCACGGGTGATGGGCACTTTCTGTTTGCCCACCTTTTCCTCCAGAACCTGCCAACAGAAGCAAGAGCGGTTCTGGCCAATTCGCTGTTGTTGGCCACGCGAGACTACCGTGCGATAGCCCAGGAGGCAGACCGGATCATCCTCACCACCAGGGCGATCACAGTCAACGCGGCACCAGTGGAGCCCAGCGAGACGACCAGGGGAGGCGAGTAGCCACTGATGGTAGCGGTAACAGGGGCCAAGGAGCACCAGAAAGACACGCTCTGCTTCTACCACTGCCGCTTTGGAGGGAACGCGCGCAGATGCGCGCCACCGTGCCACTTCAAGCGCTCGGGAAATGCCAAGGCTGGCAGTCGGTAGCATCTGCGACCGCCGGTGAAGAGAACAAGCTGCTCTACGTGACGGACTCGCGTTCGGGGAGACGCTTCCTCGTCGACTCCGGAGCCCAGAAGAGCGTCATCCTGCCGTCCTACGCTGACCGGCTGGCAGGACCTAGCGGCCCCGGAATGGTGGCAGTAAATGGCTCGGAAATTAAGACGTTTGGTGAGAGAACACTGACCTTATCTCTACATGGCCGCTCGTATGAGTGGACTTTTATCATAGCAGCACTGTGTTGCCCGCTCCTGGGCGCTGATTTTCTGTGTGCACATGGTTTACTTGTGGATGTTGCTAACAGGCACCTGGTTAATGTACTGTCCTTTGAATCTCTCCCCTGTATAGCTCGAGGGACCCGGCCAACAGCACAAGCCAGCGTCACAACTCCAGGCAGTAAGTTCCACGCACTGCTCACTCAGTTCCCAGCACTCACGGTCCCGACGTTTTCGGCGGCCATCGCTAAACATGGGGTGGAGCACTTTCTCACCATCACCGGGCCGCCCGTTTTTGCAAGAACTCGGCGCTTGGACGCAGCTAAACTGGCCATAGCGCGCGAGGAGTTCGCCAAAATGGAAAGGTTGGGCATCATCAGGCGATCAAACAGCCCATGGGCATCCCCGCTACACATGGTCCCTAAGGCTGAGGGACCGTGCGGTGATTTCCGCAGGTTGAACAACGCCACAGCACATGACCGCTACCCAATTCCCCACATACAGGATTTTTCTGTTCACCTCGCCGGAGTGCGCGTTTTCTCTAAAATAGACCTGGTCCGCGGTTACCACCAAGTCCCAGCGTGTGCGGAGGACCTACCTAAAACAGCGGTAATAACTCCGTTCGGTTTATTCGAGTTCCTGCGCATGCCATTCGAGTTAAAAGGCGCAGCACAGACCTTCCAGCGCATGATGGATGCAGTGCTGCGTGACTTCCCGTTCGTGTTCGTCTACCTAGACGATATCCTGGTAGCCAGTACGTCTAAAGACGAACACGAAACCCACGTCACGACGGTTTTCCGGAGGTTGGAGGAGTGCCGGTTGATAATCAACCCGGTGAAATGCCAGTTCGGCGTGACGGAGATTGATTTTTTGGGGCAACGTGTCTCTCCGGAAGGAGCGATCCCGTTGCACGACAAAGTGCACGCCGTGGCAGATTTTCCCCGGCCTCAGACGGTCAGGGCGCTGCAGGAATTTTTGGGGATGGTGAACTTTTCTAACCGTTTCCTTCCTCGCGCGGCGCGGCTCATGCAACCATTGTACGCTGCGCTCAAGAGACAGAAACCCGCGGATGGAGTTGAATGGACCCCGGAGCGAGAGCGGGTGTTCTCGGAAGTTAAAGCAGCCATGGCAAACACCGCACTGCTGGCACATCCAGACCCGATGGCCCGGATAGCGCTCACCACCGACGCTTCAGACATGGCCATAGGGGTGGTTGTGGAGCAGCGCGTAGCTGTGGCTTGGCAGCCACTCGCATTTTTCAGCAGAACTTTGCGCGACAGCGAACGTAAATACAGCGCGTTCGACAGAGAGTTGCTGGCTCTCCATCTGGCCATACGCCACTTCTAGTTCTGGCTGGAAGGGCGCAACTTCACCGTGTTCATAGACAACAAGCCACTAACATTTGCGATGGCCAAGGTTTCAGAACCGTGGTCGAGCCGGCAGCAGAGACAGCTGGCCGCAGTCTCAGAGTTTACTACCGATATTCAGCATGTGTCGGGTAAACTGAATGTGGTGGCGGACTGCCTCTCGCGCACCATGGCGGCCCCAGTCTACGTGGGGATAGATTACGCAGCCATGGCCGCGGAGCAGATTAGCGATGCAGACTTGCGCATGCTCCAGTCTGGACCAACAGGGTTAAGGCTGGAGAGCAGGGTGCTGCAAGATGGCGGCCCCCTCCTAATCTGCAACGTCTCCACAGCACGCCCGCGTCCGGTAGTCCCGGTCGCGTGGCGCCACCGCGTGTTTGAGTCGGTTCACACTCTGGCGCACCCAGGAGTGCGTGCGTCTGTCAAAATGGTGGGAGAGAAGTTCGTGTGGCCGAGCCTACGCAAACAAGTAAAAGAGTGGGCTGCAGCCTGCGTGGCATGCCAACAAGCCAAGGTACACAGGCATACGAAGGCTCGCTTGGAGCCGTTTCCGGTACCAGCTAAGAGGTTCGACCATGTTCACGTGGACCTCGTGGGCCCCCTCCTGCCATCACAGGGGTGCACGCACCTCCTGACAGTGGTGGACCGCACCATGCACTGGCCAGAAGCAGTCCCGCTGGCAGCAACCATGTCTGCGGACGTAGCACGCGCTTTTTTAACAACATGGGTGGCACGTTTTGGAGTCCCCTCAGACATTACGTCCAACAGGGGCCCGCAATTTGTTTCCGACCTCTGGTCCGCGATGGCCCGTAGCCTGGGTGCTGCAATTCATCACACAACCTCGTACAACCCACAGGCCAATGGTTTATGCGAGCGTTTTCATAGATCACTGAAAGCAGCACTCAGGGCTTCACTGACGGATGCAAATTGGGTAGACAGGCTTCCGTGGGTTTTATTGGGGTTGCGCTCCACGCCAAAAGAGGATTTGGAAGCTTCCCCGGCAGAGCTCGTTTTTGCGCAACCCCTACGGCTGCCCGGGGAGTTTCTACTGACAATTCCACACCGGGCAGCTCCCCGTCTCAGCTTTTGCAGCATAGCGCAAACACAGGCACGCTGCCGGGCTCTGCCCATCACAATTTTCCGCGTGCCTTCGTGCCTAAAACTTTGAAGAACGCGGAGTTCATGTTCGTCAGACATGACGCCCACCGCCCTCCATTGCGCCCACCCTATGATGGACCGTTCAGAGTGTTGGAAACAGGGGATAAGCATTTTGTGCTAGACTTGGGGGGTAGACAGGAGAGAATTGGCATAGACAGACTCAAACCAGCCTTTGTAGTGGCGGATGAGCAAGTGCTGTTGGCGAGGGACCCTTGGCGTGGAAGACCCCCACGGAGACCTCCCCAGGGGAACGATTCATCAGAGCAGCCACACGGACAGAGTGAAACACCCCCCCACCCCACCCCTCCACTGCTCACCCGCAGTCGGACACACTCCCAGCAGCCTCCCACCGGCACAGCAGCACCACGGAGGCAGTAAATCCCAGTTACAGCAGATATGTAACTGGGATTCATTATGTAACTGATATATATTCCACCTAGCTGCAATGCTCTGTACTGTGGGGGTTTATATATTTACATATTAATTCCATCTAGCTACAATGCTCTGCACTGTGTTCATATATTCATATATTTATTCCATCCAGCTACAATGCTCTGCACTGTGTGTCTGTGTGTGTGTGTGTGTGTGTATATATATATATTTTATAGTAATATAGAGCGGTGCACACACAGTCTGCACACACAGTCTGCACACACAGTGTCTGCACACAGTCTGCGGTGTGCAGACACAGTCTGCACACACAGTGCAGAGCAACAATGCTCTGCACTGTGTGTGTTTATATATTTACATATTTATTCCATCTAGCTACAATGCTCTGCACTGGGTGTGTTTATATTTATATATCTATATATTTATTCCATCTAGCTACAATGCTCAGCACTGGGTGTGTTTATATTTATATATCTATATATTTATTCCATCTAGCTACAATGCTCCGCACTGTGTTTTTATATATCTACATATTATTCCATCTAGCTACATTGCTCCGCACTGTGTGTGTTTATATACTTGCATATTTATTCCACCTAGCTGCAATGCTCCGTACTGTGGGTGTTTATATATTTACATATTTATTCCATCTAGCTACAATGCTCTGCACTGTGTGTTCATATATTCATATATTTATTCCATCCAGCTACAATGCTCTGCACTGTGTGTCTGTGTGTGTGTGTGTGTGTATATATATATTTTATAGTAATATGTACATATGTATATTAGCTGCTCTTGCTTGCTTGTTTTTTTTTTTTTTTCTTGCCTTCTGATTGTTGCTCTGAGTGTTGCTATCCCTGTGCTGTTGCAATCCTGGAATTTCCCCGTTGTGGGACTAATAAAGGCTTATCTTATCTTATCTTATCTTATCTTATATGTACATATGTATATTAGATGCTCTTGCTTGCTTGTTTTTTTTCTTGCCTTCTGATTGTTGCTCTGAGTGTTGCTATCCCTGTGCTGTTGCAATCCTGGAATTTCCCCGTTGTGGGACTAATAAAGGCTTATCTTATCTTATCTTATCTTATATGGGAGGAGACTGAAGCCGAAACAGCATGTGGACTGATGTTCTATTGTTCTATCTAAGATGCTGGGGGGGCGGGCAGTGTGGGCCTCAGGTTATTTCACACCTTAGACAGAGACAATGAATACACATGGGAGAACAATGCCCAAGTGGGTGAGAGGGGGTTGAATGAAGTGTAGTGTAGATGTCATGCTGTGATGAGGAAGTGCCTTGAAACTTGTGAAGTGTGACTTGATATATAGAGAGGAATGCTTGATGTGACCAGTCAGTCTGTTCTTTTCTTGTGAGATGTGAGTGTGTAATAAATCGTCTGAAATGAATATGCCTCTTCATTTACGCACTCCACACTGGAGTGTGTAAATGATGAGGATGAAATTATTATATGTATATAAGCAATATTACACCAGATAGAGTTACGGTATCGTGATTATAGTAACTGCGGCTGTGATACAGCTTTGTGCCCTTGCATAAAGCTCTTGTTTTATACAACAGTTCTGGCAAGTAAAATTTATTAAATGACAACAATACTGGAAAAAAATATTATGATATCTTTGTTTAACCAGTTATTTTGTGCAGCTGAGAAAAAAAATAGCCCCTAAATCTAGCCAGTAACTCTTGCTAAACATCTCAATCAGCATGAAGAAGTCAATTGTCATTTCATACACATGCAAACAAATTAAATATTGTCAAGTGCAAATGTAATGTGTTTATAAAACATACCTCTTAATTAAGCTCCGGTGCGCAGCATGGCTGCGAACTGTGTTCTTAGTCTGCTTCATTTTTAACCTTTATGTTCGCACTTGGTGTTATGTCCATGTCAGTGTCTGCTTAAAATGACTGGATACAGAACATAAAATGAATTGTCTGTGGATAATACTGATTCTGGTGGAAAGAGCGGCTTACACAAGTCAATGGTTCCCGGGCCAGGCTCAAACTCGGAAACAGCTGACTGTCAAAATGATCAGCGGTTTTCCTGGGTACCAGACTATACCATCCTACTGCGGGTAGGACCTCCGACTGCGCCCTTCGTTCACCTTTACGGGTAAAATGCATGGATTAGCCTCAACATTGTCTGCCCAGGTTCCCTCCGACCTGAGAAGACCAGTAAGCCAGAGGAAACGAGGAAAAAGAGGAGGGATACGCAACCGCCTGTACGGGAGACACTTCAGGCTAGCTGTCCCGTATCCTCCTCACTAACGTGTTCTCTGAACAACAAAATGGAGGAGATTCAAGCCTATGCAATGCACTGTGCTGAATTTTGGGAAGCATTATTAATGTGCTTCATGGAACGTTGGCTTCAGTCGGATATGCCCGATTCTCTCTTTGAGATCAGTGGATTTAATCTGGTGCACGCTGACAGAGACACCAGCTCCAGAAAATGCAGAGGTGGTGTATCTCTAGCCATGTTTACATGTGCATAAGTAACCGGATTAAAAGCCTGATTGGAATAAAAATGCTTCATGTAAACACGCCAATCTGAATATTCTGACCCGATCACACTTTCCTTCCGACTGAGATGGGTGGGTTATGCCAATTGTTAATCCGATTGGTGCGCATATAAACACTTATTCCAAAATTTGGGTAGAAAATATGTTTACTGCGCATGTCTGTACGTCAGCTACATGTCTACGTGACGTATTTCCACCTTTACAGCAGCTAACAGAAGACATGGTAAAACAAATTTGGTCTGTATCATCCTGCTGTCTCCCTCTGTTCGTCATATGTAGAAGTATGTACTGCTGGGCTTGTAGCTTCATTACGGAGACCAGCAGAAGCAAAAATACAGTCTGAATAACACAATACAGGTCCATTTCAAAAACAGAAAGACACAAAGAGGGGTTTGTTTACATCGGAAGTTGCTTCTTCTTCTACTATTTCTGGAATGTTGGATAATTGTGCGCATGTCAAAATGATTTAGTCTGTTCAAATGTGTGACACGTGGAAACACACGTCATAATCGGATCAACTATTTTCAGGATACATGTAAACAGTAAAGCTCTGATCTGAATTGTAATAAGATTGAAGAAATTTTGCACATGTAACCGTGGCTTCTGTCAAAGTCAAAGTCAAAGTGCCTTTATTGTCATTCCATTGCTAAAAAAACAATACAACGAAATTGAGATTCTGTACTGCTCCCTAAAACAAACTATCTCACTCACAGTTCACTCATGCATTTAACATTCTCATAATTACAACAATAAATAATGCTTAAAATAATAATACCTAAAAAGTTGAATACAATATGTACATGTGTGTGTTTATATACTTGCATATTTATTCCACCTAGCTGCAATGCTCCGTACTGTGGGTGTTTATATATTTACATATTTATTCCATCTAGCTACAATGCTCTGCACTGTGTGTTCATATATTCATATATTTATTCCATCCAGCTACAATGCTCTGCACTGTGTGTCTGTGTGTGTGTGTATATATATATATTTTATAGTAATACGTACATATGTATATTAGCTGCTCTTGCTTGCTTGTTTTTTTCTTGCCTTCTGATTGTTGCTCTGAGTGTTGCTATCCCTGTGCTGTTGCAATCCTGGAATTTCCCCGTTGTGGGACTAATAAAGGCTTATCTTATCTTATCTTATCTTACATAGCAATAATAAAAACATACTGAGCGATAAATAAGACCAGCTTATACACAGAAGGTTATTGCCACAAAATAACCTAAAATAACCTAAAATAACATCAGCAGTCTGTACGTGTTACATAAATCTGTTTAAAATATGTACAGAAAAAACTATGATTAAATCTGGTAGTCCGGGTTTTATGGGATCTGTACCTCTTTCTTGAGGGGAGCAAGCGAAAGAAATCATGACCTGGATGAGTGCAGTCCTTAATAATGCCAGTAGCTCTGTTGAGGTACCGAGACCTGGAAATCTCTTTCAGAGAAGGGAGAGAACAGCCAGTGATTTTTTGCGCAGTCTTGATCACTCTCTGGAAGGCTTTGCGGTCTGCGGCTGAACAGGCCTCATACCAAACTGTGATGCCATATGACAAAATGCTCTCAATAGCAGAGTGACAAAATAAAACCAGCAACTGTGCATTCAGGCCATTCCTCTTGAGGAGCCTCAAAAAGTGTAGATGTTGTTGAGCCTTTTTTATCGTAGCTATGTTGTTAACTGCCCAGATAAGGTTGTGAGAAATATGAACACCCTGAAACTTAAAAGCCTCCACCCTCTCCACACACTCCTTGCCTATATATAGAGGAGGCGGCTCACTGCTATGCTTCCTAAAATCAATAATGAGTTCTTTCATTTTTTTTTTATTTATTTATTTATTTTTTTGTATTCAATAGCAGATTATTATCTGAGCACCATCTCACCACTTTCTGGACCTCATCTCTGTATGCAGACTCATCTCCTCCTGATATGAGCCCCACTACTGTTGTGTCATCTGCAAACTTCACTATAATGTTCATGGGATGAACAGGTATGCAGTCATAGGTGTACAATGAATACAAAGTGGGGCTCAACACACAGCCCTGTGGCAAGCCTGTGTTAAGCATGACTGTAGAGGAGGAATGGGCTCCGAGTCTAACAGTCTGTGTTCGGTTTGTTAGGAAGTCCTTAATCCAGTTGCAAGTGTGAGTAGGCAGGCCAAGCTGAAGCAATTTAGTGATGAGAATGCTGGGGATAATTGTATTAAATGCCGAACTATAGTTCACAAAAAACATTCTTACATAGCTCCCCTTGTCTTCTAAATGGCTGAATGCCTAGTGGAGAGCTATAGCAATAGCATCTTCAGTGGATCTGCTCTGCCTGTAGGCAAACTGGTACTGATCAAAGTCTGGGGGGAGACTAGGCAAAAGATGTTTCAATACCATTTTCTCAACGCACTTCATAATAATGGGTGTTAAAGTAGAACTGAAGTGAACGGCATTGAACGGCACTGGGTGATAGTACATACAATTATAAAGATAATTTATCATTGGCACCCCCTCCACCAATCCCGGAATCTTGGAGAAAATCGCGATTTTGAATTTCCCGCCCTGAAAAATCCGACGAATCCGCCGATTATCTGGAAGTGCAGCCGGAGTTCCGCGTGACGTCACGAATTGGGCCAGTCCTCCATGTTTACCATTGTGAGCACGTCGACACTGGTTGTTTTTGGTGCATTTTGTCGTGATAGTCGACTACAAAACACTTCCAACACCTGGGAAGATCTGTTCAGTGGCCAAGGAAAGCTGTCATGGCGACGAAAGAAAAGAAAGGGGGAGGAAAAGCTGCACGGTGGCGCAGTGGTTTAGCACTGTGACAGCACAGTTTACCCTCGGCAGGGGGATCGCGGGGATCATGAGATCGTGGGTTCGATCCCAGCCCCCGACCAACAGTGAACTGTGTGGAGTTTGCATGTTCTCCCCGTGTTGCGTGGGTTTTCTCCGGGATTTCTCCGGTTTTCTCCCGCATACCAAAAACTAACTAACTAACTAACTAACCTGCACTTATATAGCGCTTTTCTAGTCACAAAGACCACTCAAAGCGCTTTCATTAATACTAACCCTCTATTCTAAGGGCCTATAGGAAACAGATATCTAGGGACAATTTAGAACAGCCAATTAACCTAACATGCATGTTTTTGGCATGTGGGAGGAAACCGGAGAAATCCCGGAGTAAACCCACGCAACACGGGGAGAACATGCAAACTCCACACAGATCACTGTAGGTCGGGGGCTGGGATCGAACCCACGATCCCACGATCCCCACAATCCCCCGGCCAAGGGTAAACTGTGCTGCCGCAGTGCTAACCACTGCGCCACCGTGCAGCCGAAAAAAAAAAAACATGCCGAAAAACATGTAGGTTTAGGGCGCTCGCGCACGCAGCGACCAGCAGCCGGTGGCTTGTCACCAGACTGCAAACCGAATCTACCTACGGGTACAAATAAGTAACAAAAAAAAAAAAAAGCGACCGGGAAGCGATGCATTGCATGGTCACCAGCTGGTCACTGCACTGATTGCATCAGACCATTGGCACCACCCTCGGACCTCATTGTCCCTTTTCTACTGGAATTATTGTTATTGAAACACAAAAATCGTCTGCAGTCCAGACTTAATTTTCCTTATCCTGACACCCCAAACATGCCAAAGTAGAGAAGTAAAGACTCACCATTCTGTATTCAATAAGTGACTCTCCTCCCCATTACTGCTGCGGTCTGACTCTGAGTCGGTGCCGGAATCCCCCGACAATTCTGGCTTGAATCTGTACAGTTTGATGCCTCCCTCGCTCTCTTCCTGTTCACTTGACACTCCTGCATCCTCCTCTGTCTCGTCACCGATCCTGAATGCCTCTTCACTCTGAAAACTCTGGTTTTCTTGACTGCTGGAACTGCTATCATCTGCCATTGTTGTTTTGTTAAGGGTCACACTCGTGACGTCACGCAGCGTCGTCTGCACTACTTCCGGTTTGTTTGGCACTGCCAGCCAGAGGCAAAAGTTTATCGGCTTATAGCTTGGCCATCGCATAGCCTAAAAATTTCTTTTATGTGTTGAAAAATACAATAGGTAATAAGGAATCAATCCGCTATTCTACTTTTTGCGCAAAAAGGTGGGTTCAGTTCTACTTTAATGCTACTGGTCGATAGTCATTCAGACTGCTGATAATATGTTTTTTTAGGCACAGGAATAATGACTGCAGATTTTAAACACTGTGGAACAAAGGTTGCCTTGAGAGACAAATTAAAAATGTCAGTCAAAACAGAGAATAGCTGATCTGCACATGCTCTGAGCACCTTTCCTGGCACTCCATCGAGACCAGTAGCCTTTCTCGGGTGAACTGCTTTCAGTGTCTGTCTCACCTCATGATCCTGCAGGGTAAGCACATCAGAGCTGCCATTCAATAACGTCAGTGGGTCCGGGCGAGGTGTATTTGCCTCAAACCGTGCGAAAAGGCAGTTCAATTCTTCTGCCAGTGAGGCACTGATGTCACTGGAAATGATGCTGCTGCCCTTATAGTTTGTGATATGGTGAAAGCCTTGCCATACTCGTCTCGAATCATTATCAGAAAAATGGTCCTCAACTTTCCTCTTATAGGCCTGTTTAGCCTCCTTAATGCCTTTCTTCAGATTAGCCCAGGCAGTGCTATACAGATCTGTATCCCCTGACCTGAGGGCTGTATCACGGGCTCTGAGGAGTGTCTGGACTTCTTTTGTCATCCAAGGCTTCTGGTTAGGAAAAACCCTAATGTGTTTTTCCACAGTCACCTGGTTGATACAGTAGGTGATGTAGCATAATACAGTCTCTGTGTACATTTCCAGATCCTCATTCTTGAATAAATCCCATAAAGTGTTTGAAAAAAACAGTCCTGCAGCTGAGAAAGAGCTCCCTCAGGCCATGTTGTGATGTTCTTTATAGTAGGTCTAGCAGTTCTCCTGAGAAGGGTGTATGCTGGGATGAGGGGCAATGATAGATGGTCTGACAGGCCAAGATGTGGACACGACACAGCTCTGTAGGCATTCTGTGTATATAAACACATTGGTGCTGACAGTTCACTGTGAAAGAGAAGATCTGCAATCCCAATGTTGAAATGCTCTGCATGTCTTTCAGGCCTTTCTACCTCCCACGTGAATTTGGTTGTGTCCTGCTGTGTGTGGTCTACGTTCCATATAGTGGCAAAGCTGGGCAAGCAGCTGGCACTATTGTTGAATATGTGCACAAACTACAGCAAAAATATCCAGAGGCACCTATTATTGTCTTGGGGGATTTGAATCATTGCAGCCTGGACAGTGCATTACCTGGCTTGTATCATTTTGTCAATAATGAAATGAGAAAGAACAAAATTCTTGACAAATGCTAAATAAATGTGAAAATGGCATATGCATCCGGAATTAGACCTCCTGTGGCAAACTCAGACCATAATATGTTTTTTTAATTCCTACTTACAAGACAAAATTTTAAAAAAAAATGCAAATTGGAAGAGATTGAAATCAGAATTTGGTCCCCAGAGAGAAAAAAACAAAGTATGTTTCGACTTGACAGACTGGGAAATATTTCATAATGGCTCCTTGGATGAAACAACCACTGTAATTAATGAATTATTAATTTCTGTGTGCAGTCTACCATTCCAAACAAAACAATCAAAATCTATCCAAATAATAAATTATATATCACCAAGGAGATCAAAAGGGACATTATTACTAGAAAAACTACATTTAAAAATAAAGATTTTATTAAACTTCAACAGCTGGATAAGGACTGAAAGAAGAAACTCAGGGATGCCAGACAAGCACACAGACAGAAACTTGAGGAGAACTTCAAGGCAAATAACCCCAAAAGACTCTGGGACACTCTCAAGAAGATGACAGGAATGTCACCCTCAGACAAATCTACTGTGACAGAAAACAATCTTATGTTTGCAAATCAAGTCAACAGTTTCTTCTCTCATATTGAATCTGTATATGACCCTATGAAATGTTAACGTCTCCTTAAAACAATAATACCTACCAGTGATGACAGGATTATCATAACTGTAGATGAAGTCAGGGAGATTTTCTTGCACATCAATCCCAGGAAAGCTTTGGGTCCTGATACCAGTAGGTGTCTAGTGTTAAAGGCATTTGCCAGAGAACTAGCCCGTCTTCCAACCAATATTTCAATGCTCTGTCGATACTCATGCCATACCATTCATTTGGAAAACATCTAACACCAAACCTCTCTGTAAAAAAAAAAAAAAAAAACAATGCCCAAAAGAATATAATGATTTCCAGCCAATAGCTCTAACATCTCTTATTATGAAATCACTTGAAAAAATTATGGTCCAACATCTCAACTTAGAAATAGGTCATTCACAGGATTCCTTTCAGTTTGCTTACAGGCAAGGACACAGCACGGAGGATGCAGTCCTTAAGCCTGCTTCATGCTACATATCCCTCTAGTCCACTGTGGTCCGCGTACGCTTTGGACGAGCCCAGCATGCACGTGGCATTGCTCATGCTCACTTTTTTCATCTACCCAGGCCAAGCGGTTGACGCATGAACACAACCATCATTTGTAGTTTCACTCCCGCCCGATAGGTAGCTGCAAGGAGCTGACGCGCCACGATTTTCACCAACGAAGAAACGGTGGACTTCTTCACAAATTTTCTCTTCAAATATAGAGTCCATTTCTGCTGTTTGACTTCCCAGTTTTCACTTCTTTTCCACGAAGATGCTGCTGCCGCTGTGAAAGAAAGTATGTATGTATGATTCATGTATGTTTTTATTCTCGTTTTCCGCCTTCTCATTGTCTTCTTTGTCTACTGATGTATGCTGTGTCAATATTGCCACCTTGTGAATGGGACTTTCAGTCTTGCGCATGCGCTTTTCAACGCATTCAGGTTGTGGGAAAGCGGAGCAGTCACAAAATTTGGGCTGCACGTGGTCGTCCGCGGTCGAGCACTGCGGACACTAGCGGAGTGGAGACGATGACATAAATTTCATCACACGAGGTTTCCGGTTACGTGTTCGTGGACAGCAGAGGTGTAGCATAAAGCAGGCTTTACTCTGGTGCATCTTATCTCCAAACATATTGATAAACCCAATTCATGTGCCAGGGCGACTTTCCTTGATTTTTCATCTACATTCAATACTATACACCCAGCTCTACGTCTATCCAAAATGCTTCAGTTACAGGTTAATCCTGTTCTCATTCACTGATACTATTCATTCCTCACCAACAGAATACAATTGTAAAAGGTTAATGACTCGCTCTCTTTTCCAGTCAGAACTAATGTCGGTGCACCTCAAGGCTGTATTTCCTCACCTGTGCTATTTACTTTATATACTGCCGACTGCACCACCAGCATGCCGAACCAGTATTTACTGAAATACTCTGATGATTCAGTCCTGCTATCTTTGCTGACCAATGTCAGTGACTCCGGTCTGTACCAGTAGAATGTGGACTGGTTAATTGAGTGGTGTGACAAAAATGCCTTTCTCCCAATAATCCACTTTCCGGACAGATTATCCAAAATGAGGAAATTAAACAGGTGACTTCTTATAAATATTTAGGAGTCATGACTGATGTGCCCCTACCATGGACACCTCATATAGATTATGCTGTATGTGTAAGAAGATCCAGCAGCGTGTCTACTTTCTCCACAGACTTAGATTTTTTGGAGCCAGCAGCAAGATAATGACTCTTTTTCTTTCCTTAGTGATACAGATTGTACTGTAGCATGGTCTGGTTCAGCAGCCTGACTGTCAAACTTAAAATTAAACTCAACAGTCAAATAAAAATCTGCATAAAGATCATTGGTCAACCACTCATAAGTAATTTTCATGAAGCACACAGGGAAAGCATGATCAGGTTAGCCAACTCCACCTCCTCTGACTGCTCCCATGTTCTAAACAGTGAATACCAACTTCTTCCCTCAAACAGTCAATTCAGAATCCCGACATTTAAACACAGTAAACTCTATTCTGCTGCTGAACCAGAATCAGTGAATGGCCGAATACCATCAAGCCCATGGTCTAAACAGGTGCTGTTATGCCTGTCCTGTCATGATTCAGAACAGGGTTAGACTCAAACGAGAGCTGCCAAAACAATCACTCAGACTCAGATAAAACGTTTCACAAATTTATTGAAAACAAACTCAACAGAAAATAAAAGTGCACAAATTAAGGAAAAACGAAACACAAAAACGCTAACTTAAATTGCAGACAAGACAGGTGCCCCCTGGAGTGCACATAGCCTATGGGAGAGAGCAAACAGAGATTATTAGGGACAGATTCTCCAAAGGCAGAATAATTGCAAGAGAGAACACTTACTGTGAGAGCAGCAGGGTCCGGCAGGGAACTCCTGCAAGGACCAGGGGACAGGGGGAAGGTAGAGACCTGGGTGGACGTCTTGAGTCTTCTTGGTCAAACGAGCGTGATCAGCTCCAGAGACACACCGGCGGGTGGCAGCAACCTAAGGAGCAGAAGACCCAAAGGTGAGTGCACAGGTAACCCTATGGCAATGAGATAAAGCTTGACGTTTGGCGTGGTTGCAAACCCAGACAATCCAGCGATGGAATCTCCACACACTGGATCCTAACTATGCTGGCTCACCAGATGTAGCAGGTGTGTGATCACGCAGATGTGTCTAATCCTCCGGAGCCGGGAAAGCAGGAACAGGAAGGGAGGGGGGGCACACTTGCCTGGTTATCACATGTCCTCACTGTTTTATTTTTTTTTGTATGGTGTGTCCAACTGGTATGTTTTGTGTAACCTCTATGTTTTGTCCAATTTATGTATTTCGTTTTTCTTGTATGTTTAAAAATGGCAAAACAAATTTCAGTAATAACTGACAATAAAGTTGTGTTGTTTCATATCGTAAGTCGATATTTCAGGAAATCCCAGATCAAAACATATCCAGAAGCTAGTAGTTAGCATGCTAGCAATTTAGCATATACTAGTGATTTAGCACATTTTCCTTGTTTTTCTTTACATTTTCAGATGGATACCATGAGCGGGCAAGAGGTGACAATGATTATAACAGAAATCAGCTAGGAATAGTGAGAGGGAGAACACGGGACTGACAGCTGACAGGAGCACTGCCCACAACAGAGCAAAATCCTGGAAGTGCCACTGGCAGCTGCATCCCCAAAGAGGGGGGGAGAGAGAGTGAGGGAAAACACAGCAGGATACAAATATAATACAATGGCAAATAAAGTAAATCCAAATATGTAAATAACAAAACTACAAAGAACGTAAACAGGAAAATAAATCATTCTAAGAAACAACACGGAATATGTGAAAATTAACCAAATTAAAAAAACAAAAAAAAACAAAAACAGGAATAAGAACTCAAAAATACAACACCATACAAATATAGAAAAAAATCCCACAAAGAGACAGAGCACGGTGGGATCCCCCGTGCTCAGATCGTAACAGAGTCCCCCCATCAAGGGGTGGATACCAGACACCCCAGTCAGCATCAAAGGAAAAGGACCCACCCACACAAAAAAACACTCCATCAAAAACAAGAAAACAACCTCACCCCGGGCAAGAACAGGGGGACCCAGGGATGGAGGGACTGAAACAAACCAGGGAAAATAAAGAAACTCACATAACTCACACCCCAGCAAAACCCAGAAAAGGAGGGAACAAAAACCAAAAAACCCTGCTCAGGACCCACACCCACGCAGAACCGGGCACCTACGCCCCCTGGACCAAAGAACTAGACAGTTCAGGTGGCCGGCTAAAGTCCCAGACCTGACAGATGGGGCATGGTGGTAAGAGTCACGTGGCCTACCCGAGAATGCAGGCCAACCAACCCAACGGCACAGCCGGTCAGCCAGAGTTTTTTAGCCACCTAACCAGAAGGGGTGGCCCAGGAGGTGGCTGCCCCACGGGGTGGACCAACAAGGAAAAGGATGGTGGAATTGAGGAAACAACAACAGCCTCGGGCAGAGGAGAGGGGACCACAACAGTGTCTGGCAGAGGAGCGGAGACCACAACGGCATCTCGCAGAGGTGAGGGGAACACAACGCCTTCGGACTGGCCTGTAGCACCCTTAGTGGTCCCAGACTGGGAAATCGCAGCACCCATGGAGACTCTGGGATGGAGCAAAGAAGCACCTGCGGAGGCTCAGGGCTGGAGAAAGGCTGCACCCCTGGAGGCTCCAGGCTGGAGCGAAGCTGCGCCCACGGTGGACCCGGACTGGGCCAAAGCTGCACCCATGGTCGACCCTGACTGAGGAAGAGCTGCACCTAAGGAGGCCCCGGGCTGGAACAGACCACCCACGAAGACCTCAACTGGAGGAAGAGCTGCACCCGCGAAGGTCCCGGGCTGGAATTGAGCACCCACAATGACCTCAGCTGGTGGGGAATCAGCACCATCAGAGGCCCTGGGCTGGAATGGTGCACCCGCGGAAACCTCATCCGGAGGGGAGCAGCACCCACGGAGATCCTGGGGCTGGGACAGCGCATCCACACTGACCTCAGTTAGCTGGAAAGCAACACCCTCGGAGGCCCCGGGCTGCAACACAGCACCCACAAAGACCTCATCTGGAGGGGGAGCAGCACCCATGGGAGCCCCGAGCTGGAATGGAGCACCCGCGATGACCTCATCAGGGGGAACTCGACCCACGGAGATTTCAGGTGGAGAGGTTGGGCCCACAGTCGGACAAACCTTGGTGACCCTGGGGAAAGGTTCAGACAGGCAGAGAAACAGGGTCAGGGTCACTGGCGGCAGTTGAGCCCGGCGAGGTGAGCTCAGGTGCAGCTGATGGCTGCACTTGACTCTCCCTATCAAGAGCCAGGCAAGATCTCTCCAGAACAGAGACAGAGGAAACATTGAAGTGAACTTGCCTGGGCTCAAGCTCCACCACTGTCCAGGACTCCGTTGATCCAGGCGACGACGTCTCGGGCTCTGAAAGTCCAGCTTCAACTCTGCTGCAGTAGCCTCTGCAGCAGGCATGGTGGTAGTTGCAGTCCTGGGACCCCCAAGTGAAATGACTGACACAGGTGTCTCTTCAGGGGTGGATACAGGAGGTCAGTTCCCTGCTAGCACTGGATCCTGCTCTGTTTAGGCCAGAGAACACTCCAACATAAGCACAGGCTTCAGCTAAGTCACAGCAGTCTCCCTCCATCCAGACCGTGGCTGCGGGGCTGGAACCAGGTCCTCCAGGGCTGCAGGCTCCTCCATCATCTGATGGCTCAGTCCTGGGGCTGACATTCAAGGAGAAAAGGAACAGACACGGAGAGAGCAGGTAAACAGTCTATAGCTGCAGCAGATGGGGAGGACTCGGAGGACTGCATAATCTGTTCCTCACCACCAGGAATCAGACAAGATAATTTATGCTTAATTGAATGAGAGTGAAAAACCACTTGCCTGAACTACCGGGGTGTGATGTCTTCTGCTGCAGCTAGTTGGGAATCAGTCCTCTCCGTGACTTCAGCGGTAGTGGGCCCGTCAGAGGAATGTGGAGGAGCCACTCCTTCAGATATGGCGATGGGCGGAGCCGGGGAAGAAGCTGCCGGACCCTAAACAGCGGGAGGAAATGTCGAGGAGA
The DNA here is from genome assembly GCA_020510985.1 of Pholidichthys leucotaenia. Taxonomy (NCBI): domain Eukaryota; kingdom Metazoa; phylum Chordata; class Actinopteri; order Cichliformes; family Pholidichthyidae; genus Pholidichthys; species Pholidichthys leucotaenia. The sequence continues at coordinate 162,481,542 of CM035847.1, forward strand.
CATGAGTCACAGTAGCCAAAGAGGAGGAGGTGGCTGATGAGACAGCTGGAGGGGGAGCTGCTGCGGGGATTGTCTGTCTTGATGCGGGGGGAACTGCTGCCTGAGAGGTGGAGGCATTCCTCCGGCAGGATCTCCCTGGGTGACGACGGGAAGTGGGAGTACGGAGATGTCAGCTCACAGCGAGGTGGGAGATGACCCGGAGTCAGGGGATGCCCACTCATCGGTTCAAACTCAGAGCCCACTGATGAGACCTCCTCCAACTCCTGGGTGAATTCTGGGAGGAGCCATGGCTTATATTCTAGTAGCAGCTCTGTCTCCACTAATTGGACCTGCCTGCGTTCATCGGCCAATGGTGCGGGCCACTGTTTGGGAGGAGAAGGCGGGGATGCTGTGTCTGGGCTGGAAGGAGTCCCTCCGGGATCTCTGGGGGCCATCTGGTGAATGGGCAAAGGCTCGGGGTCCAGACGGGTCGAGCGAGTCTTTTGCCCCCGGGTGGGCTTTTTCTTGGACTCCGGTAGCGCTGAAGGGGAGTTCCCCACCTGTCCACAGAGTTTATGATAGGCATTGACCACCGAGGCAAGGGAAACTGAGAGGCCCGGATAGCTCCAGAGACTGGGATGGGTCTTGATCATGCAGGGCGTGCTGTCCACAAACCTCCAAGCCTCCTCGGGAGAGTGGGAGGCTCCAGCCCCCGAGGTAAAACTGGCAATGAACGTTGCTGCCACACACTCCTCCTTGCTCAGTAACAGAGTTGAAAAATCCAGGGTATCAGACACGGCAAACCCCCAGGTCCACCGATCATTCTTCTACTGCTTTTCCAGAGGTCCAGGTTGCGGAGGTCGCAGTTCAAACAGAGAAGCCCAGACTTCCCTCTCCCCAGCCACCTGCTCCAGCTCTTCAGAGTGGATACCAAGGTGTTCTAAGACCAGCTGGAAAACACAGTCTCTCCAGCGAGTCCTGGGTCTACCCCGGGGTGTCCTCCCAGTGGGACGTACCCGAAACACTTCAAGTGGGAGGCGTTCAGGAGGCATCCTGATCAGATGCCCGTACCACATCAACTGGGTCCTTTCAATGTGGAGTAGCAGCAGTTCTAATCTGAGCCTTTCCCGGATGACTGAGCTTCTCACCCTATCTCTGAGGGTGAGTCCAGCAATCCTACGAAGAAAGCTCATTTCAGCTGCTTGTATCCACGAGCTCATTCTTTCGGCTATTACCCAAAGCTCATGACCGTAGGTGAGGGTAGGAAGTTAGACTGACTGATAAATTGACAGCTTTGCCTTAGAGCTTAGCTCCCTCTTCATCACAACAGACTAGTACAACATCCTCATCACTGCAGATGCTGTGCCGATCCATCTGTCAATCTCTCGCTCCATTCTCCCCTCACTTGTGAATAAAACCCCAAGATACTTAAACTTAAACTCCTCCACTTGGGGCAGGAGCTTGTCCCCAACCCATAGAGGACAATCCATCTTTTCTGGATGAGGACCATGGACTTGGACTTGAAGGTACTGATTCTCATCCCAGCCACTTCACACTAAGTGGCAAACCATCCCATCTGCAAACAACAAAGATGATATCATGTGGACAAAAGCATGACACCCTCCATTCCCTGGCTGTGCCTAGAAATTCTGTCCATAAAAATGATAAACAGGATCAGTAACAAAGGGCAGCCCTGGTGGAGTCCAACTCTCACTGGGAATGAGTCCAACCGAGTGTTGGCAACACGGACCAAACTCTGACAACGGTCGTACAGAGGCCAAATAGCCCGTAACAACAAGCCCGATACCCCATACTCCCGAAGCACCTTCCACAAATAAACATGAGGGACGCGGTCAAATGCCTTCTCAAAGTCAACAAAACACATGTAAACTGGTTGGAGAAACTCCCACGAACCCTCGAGGATTCTCGAGAGGGTAAAGAGGTGGTCCGATGTGCCATGGCCAGGACAAAAACCACATTGTTCCTCCTGAATCCGAGGTTCGTCCAACAGCTGGACTCTCCTCTCTAGTACCTTGGCATAGACCTTCCCAGGGAGGCTGAGGAGTGTGATCCCTCTAAAGTTGGAGCACACCATCCGGTCCCCTTTTTTGAAGAGAGGAACCACCACCCCGGTTTGCCATGCAAAAGGCACTGCACCGGATCCCCACGCAATGTTGCAGAGGTGTGTCAACCATGACAGCCCTACAACATTTTGAGGTACTCAGGGCGAATCTCGTCCACCCCCAGGGCCCAGCCACCAAAGAGATTTTTAACCACCTTGGCGACCTCAGCCCCCGTGATAGGTGAGTCTTCCCCCTCATCCACAAACCCTGCTTCCTCTGTGGAAGGTGTGTCCATGGGATTGAGGAGATCTTCGAAGTATTCCTTCCACCACCCAACGATATCCCCAGTCGAAGTCAGCAGTGCCCCATCCGCACCATACACAGTGTGGACAGGGAGCTGCTTCCCTCTCCTGAGCCGCCGGACAGTTTGCCAGAATCTCTTCGAGGCTGACCCATAGTGTTGTTCCATGGCCTCACCGAACTCCTCCCATACCCGAGATTTTGCTTCAGCAACCACCTGAGCCGCACTCTGCTTCATCTGACGGTATACCTCAGCTGCTTTGGGAGTCCCACAAGCCAACCAAGCTAGATAGGACTCCTTCTTCAGCTTAATGGGCCCCTCACCACTGGTGTCCACCATTTGGTTTGGGGGTTGCCACCATGAGATGCCCCAACGACCTTGCGGCCGCAGCTCTGGGCAGCTGCTTCAACAATGGAGGTGGAGAACATGACCCATTCAGACTCCATGTCTCCAGACTCCCTCCGAATGTGGTTGAAGTTCTTCCGGGGGTGGGAGTTGAAAACCTCCCAGACAGGGGCCTCAGTCAGACGTTCCCAGCACCCCCTCATTATACATTTGGGTCTGCCAGGTCTGAATGGCATCCTCCCCTGCCATCGGATCCAACTCACCACCAGGTGGTGGTAACCCCAGGTAAAAAAAAAAAAAAAAAAAAAAAAAAAAAAACTGGGGAGAAGTAGGAAAAGGGCAACCCACGCTGCCACTGGTGTTTAATTGCCTGGGTCTCTTTCTGGGCACATCCACTGCCAAACTACAGGTGAATGAAACAAAAGAACCACAAACTGCAGCAGCTGGGTCTCTAACTGGCCTTTTGTCATGAATTGCCTGAACGGCAGAGAGGACAGACCCAGGTGCTGAACTGCAGTTTGTGGTATTTAATGAAAACAAAAACACAAAGTTCAAACAGTGCACCAACAAAATCCAAACTAATCACAAAGCAAACTTATGAACGGTAGAATAAGAAGATGACACAGAGCACACCAGAACAGGGGAACAGTTCTGGTGGAGATGAGTAGATAAGACTCCGGAAATGAGGAAGAAAATAACAGTCCTTAAATAGAGCTAGGAACAAAGGAACACAAATGATGGCAGGTGCGGATACCATGAGTGGGCAAGCAGTGACAATGATTACAATAGAAATCAACTAAGAGTAGTGAGAGAGAGAAGACAGAGAAGACAGGACTGACAGCTGACAGAAGCACCGCCCACAACAGAGCAAAAAACCCGGAAGTGCCACTGACAGCTGTTGCCCCGAAGAGTGAGACAGAGAGCAAGAAAACACAGCAGGATACGAATATAATACAATGGCAAATAAAGACAAGTAAATCCAAATATGTAAATAACAAAACTACAAAGAATGTAAACAGGAAAATAAATCAGATTAAGAAACCAAACACAATATGTGAAAATTAATCAAAGATAAAAAAAAACAGGAATAAGAACTCAAAAATACAACACCATACAAATATAGAAAAAAGGCAACAAGACAGAATACAGTGGGATCCCCCCATGCTCAGATCGTGACACTTCCAGGTCACGGTTGTAAAATTTCAATCATCACTTCACTGTGGAAATTAACCATAAAACCATCTTCTACCACTTTTCTGGAGGTCCGGTTCGCAGAGGCAACAGTTGAAGCAGAGAAGCCAGACTTCCCTCTCCCCAGCCACCTGCTTCAGCTCTTCAGAGAGATTACCAAGGTGTTCTCAGACCAGCTGGGAGACATAGTCTCTCCTGTGAGTCCTGGGTCTGCTCCAGGGTCTCCTCCCAGTGGGACATGCCCAAAACACCTCAAGTAGGAGGTGTCCAGGAGGCATCCTGATCAGATGCCCATACCAGCTCAACTGGCTCCTGTCAATGTGGAGGAGCAGCGGTTCAATTCTGAGCCTCTCCCGGATGACTGAGCTCCTCACCATACTGCATGTCTGAAGGTGAGTCCAGCAATCCTATGGAGAAAGCTCATTTCAGCTGCTTTTGTCCACAATCTCATTCTTTCGGTCAGATGGCGGCAGCGCGCACGGACGCAGCGGCCCCTCTTGGCATCAGCGAGTGTGAGAGTTTTGAGTGTTGTGATCATCCCAGACGTACATTCTGTAAAACTTACAACCGTGAGACCTTATTAAACATCAAGGTACTGCACGCTGCAAGAATCGCGGCGATCGGTTGTGATTTGGACATTCTACGCCAGCACGGAATTCTGGCGGAGTCCCCGCTGGAAGCTACCCGTGAGAGGAGGAAGCGGAAGCGGAGGGAACGCAGGAAAAAGCGAGGAAAAAGGGCCGGGATCCATGCTAGGCTAAAGGCTAACCCCTCCAGACCAGCGGTACCGTCGCTTCTTCTGTCAAACGTCCGCGCCCTCGAAAGCAAGGTGGACGAACTGCGTCTGCTGAGAGAAACCCGGAGAGAGTGGAGGGACTGCTGTGTGTTTGTTTTCACCGAGACATGGCTCCACGACAACATTCCTGATGAGGCCATTCAACTGGAAGATATGGCGATGTTCTGTGCCGACAGGGAAACGGCGAGCTCCGGTAAGAGCCGGGGGGGTGGGCTATGCATCTATGTTAACAAGAACTGGTGTGTTAATGCCACGTTAGTTCCTTATTGTAAATTGCCGGCCTTATTATCTGCCTAGGGAATTCAGCAACGTGTTTGTAGTCGGTGTTTACATAGTGCCGAGCGCTAACGCTAAAGCTAATGCTAAGAAGGCACTCGGGGAACTGCACAATGCAATCAGTGAAATCCAAACTTCACACCCAGACAGTTTTGTGGTGGTGGCAGGGGATTTTAACCACACCAGCCTAAAGACTGTGCTCCCCAAGTTTAAACAATGTGTAGACTTTAAGACCAGAGGAGAAAATATGTTGGACTTAGTGTACACAAACACAGATGCATATAAAGCGATACCCCGCCCCCATCTCGGCCGTTCTGATCACATATCTGTGATGCTGGTGCCTGCCTACAAACCTTTATTGAAGCGCAGCAGGCCAGCAGTGAAACAAATCAGGATTTGGCCAGAGAGTGCAACCCCTGCACTGAAAGACTGTTTTCAGCACACAGACTGGAAGATCTTCAAAATAGCAGCCTCCCAGGAAGACAGGACAGATGTGGAGGAGTATGCTGATTCGGTCACCAGCTACATCGCGAAGTGCACAGAGGATTTCACTACAGTGAAGACCATCAATATGCGGGGTAATCATAAGCCCTGGATGACTGCAGAGGTGCGCTCGCTGCTCACAGCCAGAAATGCAGCCTTCAGAGCGAAGGACAGGATCGCCCTCCGCTCATCCAGGTCTGCGCTTTCTAAGGGAATTAAGGCGGCAAAGCGCGCCTATGCGGAGAAAATCCAGGGACACCTCTGTGACACTAGGAACACCAAGCAGATGTGTCAGGGAGTTCGGACACTGACGGGCTTTAAGCCTAGGCAGGGGGTCGATGATGACGACGCTTCGCTTCCAGACAGGCTTAACGACTTCTTTGCACGTTTTGAAGCATCAAACTCGACAGAGGGAGGGCTGGCCCTCCCCCACCATCGGTCGGACCAGCTTTTACCATCAACACAGCGAACACACGGAGGACCCTAACCAGAGTCAACCCACGCAAAGCTGCAGGTCCAGACAACATTCCGGGACGTGTGCTCCGAGACTGCACGAGCGAGTTGGTGGATGTCCTGACTGACATTTATAACATCTCCCTGAGTCAGGCCATCGTTCCCAGATGCTTCAAGACCTCTATCATTGTACCGGTGGCAAAGAAACCAGTGGTGTCCTGTTTGAATGACTATCGTCCTGTTGCACTGACACCAATTGTGATGAAGTGTTTTGAGCGGCTTGTCAAACCACACATTACAGCCTGCCTCCCTGCATCACACGACCCGCTCCAGTTTGCATATCGTTCAAACCGCTCCACGGAGGATGCTATAGTCACCACCCTACACTCTGTCATCACCCACCTGGACCAGAAAGACACCTATGCCAGACTCCTGTACATTGATTTCAGTTCAGCATTCAACACCATTATTCCCCAGAGACTGATGGAGAAATTACTCCTCGGTCTGAACACCGCCACATGTCTCTGGATCCTGGATTTTCTGACTGAGAGACCTCAGTCTGTCCGGCTTGGAAACAACATCTCCAAGTCTGTCACGCTGAGTACCGGATCCCCTCAAGGCTGTGTACTCAGTCCACTGTTGTTTACACTTCTAACACATGACTGTGTATCCAGACACGAGGGGAACCAGATTATTAAGTTTGCAGATGACACCACGGTGGTGGGACTTATCCAGAGGGATGAGGAATCAATGTACAGGGAAGAAGTGAGAGACCTGGAGGGCTGGTGCAGGGAGAACAATCTGGTGCTCAACGTGGACAAAACGAAGGAGATGATTATCGACTTCCGGCGGTCGCAGCCTGAGCAGGCCCCCCTCAGCATCAGTGGCCGTTTAGTGGAGAGAGTGGAGAACATCAAGTTCCTCGGAGTGCAGATCTCGCAGGACCTGACCTGGAGCAAGAATTCCTTGGAGATCAGGAAGCGGGCTCAGCAGAGACTGCACTTCTTGAGGAAACTCAAACAGGCCTCTCTCCCCATCTGCATCCTCAGGACCTTCTACAGAGGTGTGGTGGAGAGTGTTCTGACGTACTGCATTGCTACATGGTACTCCAGCTGCAGTACGTCAGACAAAAAAGCCCTGCAGAGGATAGTCAAGGGGGCGGAGAGGGTAATTGGAATCTCCCTCCCCTCTGTCCAAGAACTTTTTCAGAACCGTTGTAGGAGCAGGGCACTAAACATTGTCAAGGACCGTTCTCACCCTCTGCATAAACACTTTGAACTTCTTCCATCTGGTAAACGATTCCGGAGCATCGGAGGCAGAACCACCAGATTGATCAACAGCTTCTTTCCACAAGCTGTCAGGATGCTGAACAGTTGACCCGGAATCTCTCATACACACTACTGCACCTACGGACATTTTGTATATTATAGTTAGTTATTCTTTTTTTTTCCCCAAGTATGTCTCAGGGATGTGTGAATGGTTGGGGGGGTGGGGGTGGGGGGGAGCTATGTGGGAATGTGTCTTAAATCATGCTGCTTCTTATATGGATGCCGAGAGAAACACAATTTCATCTTGCCTGCACTACAGTTGTATGTACAGCAATATGACAATAAAGTCTGATTTGATTTGATTTGATTTGATTTGATTTGATTTGATTACCCAAAGCTCATGACCATAGGTGAGGGCAGGAACGTAGATTGACTGGTAAATCAACAGCTTTGCCTTAGAGCTTAGTGCCCTCTTCACCACAGCAGACCAGTACAATGTCCGCATCACTGCTCCGATCCATCTGTCAATATCTCGCTCCATTCTCCCCTCACTCGTGAATAAGACTCTGAGATATGTAAACTCCTCCACTTGGGGCAGGAGCTTGTCCCCAACCCATAGAGGACAGGCCACCTTTTTCTGGCAAAAAGGTGGACTGTAGAAATTAAGGTATAAAAATCAGTACTGCAATTGTCAGAGAGTTATGTGGATAAAAAATAAAATGTTTTATTGTCTATATTGTTTAAAATGTCATGATTTTATTGCTGTGTGTCAGTTAATAACAAAAAGAAGGTCACGGTCAGCAGACGAGCTGTATGTGGTAAGCTACTGAGGGAAAATATGTTTTCTCATACCTATCTGTGTCTATCTGCTGCTGATATTATACAGAAAGGCAGTCAGGATCTAGGTCATAGTGTCACAGTGAGCCAAAAGCCAAAATATCCAGATTAGGGTCTGGGAGTATGGAGTTTTCCTGTGGGAGATGATATCGTATAATTAGCATGGTTGCATGAGTGTGTATCAGTGAAAGTGACTGAGTGCATGAGAGAGAGACATCACTGACAAAGACACCGGCGCAAAGAGTTGTGTCTCTGGCACAGTGAAATAATTGATAACTCTAGATCAAGCAAGGAGCCAATTAAATGAGAGGACCAGAAAATCCACCCATCACAAAGAGCAGGGTTAAATCTTTGTCTGATGCTGGGATATTGGTCTAATTTCTGACAGGGCATTCTTGCGGTATAGAAGCTAAGACTAACTGTCTTATGAGACCATTTAGTCAAAGAAAGGCATGTAATTATGATGGTTGCTCTTGCACATTTATATCTCAGTAAATGATTGACTCATTGATACTCTGAACTAATTCTGACTTTGTCTACCTATTTCATTTTGGGTATTATACTGCCTCGGTGGAATCTTGATCCCCAACAACTTTAGTGAGCAGTACAGGGATTCCATGAGAAGCCCTTAAGGACATAGTGGTCCCGGTAAGTTGGTCTCCAACTGAATGGAATCTAAGCGCACCAGGCCGGCCTGAAAAACTAAAAAGGTGAGACATCACCTGTTACATCAAAGTGTGCTATTTAGGACTTAAATCTAAATTTTGGTATGTCGCAATCTTAGTAAGTTACGGATCAATTAGTATCCCAAATTCTTTACTCAAATTTATAAGTAACTTAAGCAAAATTGAAATTGTACTTTCGAAAACTGAGACCTAGTAGTGTTTATTGGTCATAGTCAGTTTAAGCCAGAGGCCTTAAACACAAATTGGATACAAAGACCGAAGCGAGTCAGGGACCGTTCTGTTGTTCCATACTGAGGATGAGTCCTCAGTGAGTAAAAGGAGAACAGAGGCCAGGAGCCCTCAACCACCTTAGACAGAGTCTCCTCGGGACTAAAAATGTAATTGAGTGCCCAAACTAACTCCAAAACTCTTCCAGAAGTCAGAGTCACTCTCTTACAGCTGCCTGAAGCCAGTTGTATCTCTGGATCAGAAGGGAGAGTGGGCCAATAAAGCAATATCACATATTGGGTGAATTGGGGTTGGGAACATTAAAACTGTGAAAGTGTGAGTGTGACCCATTAGAGTGGGTGAATCACAGTGTCCAAAAACCTGGTGTCCTAGGGTCAAAAAGGAAGGGTGGAAACCATGCGGTGTATAACATAAGCCCTTCTGATCACGAATAAAGTGAAGAGGTTCACCTCCGACCTTTACTAACAATTTTTCTCTACAAAAATTGTTTTGGAAAACAATTAGCCAGGTTTGAAATTGCTGTGATATGTTGGTCTAACAGAAGGAACAAATTGCTGAAAGTATAAAGGGGTTGCACCGACGTCACATGGGTCACGTGTCTTTTGTTTACTGCGCCATTTTGGACGGCAATGAACAGTCAAATCACCAACAGCAAGTGTGAGTGAGTGTAATCAATGAGATAAATGGCTACACACAAATCAACACCATGGTTCACTGATGAGGTGCAAAGTTTTCTGTGCTTGGTAGCTGATTAAAGAAATCCAGAGGGAGCTGGATGAAGCAACCTGAAATGAATTCACGGTGGAGGCAGATGGGAGTCAGAGTGGCGTAAACCCGACCACGGCATCATCATTGTTGAAAATGATGATAGAGGATGGTGAGTGATGTGATATTATGCATCTTTGCCGTTATTTATCCCAGTGGTGGAAAGCTCACTTTGAACAACACCATCGTCTCCTGTATGCAGACAATGAGCTAACTAAAGGCCCTTTTCCACTAGCCCCGCTTAGCCCAACACGACACAGCTCAGCACGCTTTGTAGCACTTTCCACTAGGCCCAACACGGTTTAACAGGCGCTATTTTCGTGCCTGCTCGAGGGCAGGGTACAACCATGCTGAGTCGTGCCGAGATGTGACGTCAACAGCCTGGTTGCCGCTGATTGGTCAGGTCGTAACGTCACGAAAGCGACCGTCTTCTGATGAATCTACACGACCGCCATTTGCAATAATTCACGGACTAACTCGGTCACGGAGTAAATACGATATTAATACAGACAGCGTTGTAGGTTTTGCGGAACTCTACACTGTGGTCCAACGAAGAGGTGCGGAGTTTTCTCTGCTTGGTGGCAGATCCACAGTGACAGGAGCGACCCGGACCGATACAGATGCAGCCCAGCATAGAACTGGACTACGGACAAGCTGAAGACGAACGTGAAAGAACCATCGATGGTGAGTGATTTGTAATAATGTGCATCTATTCGCTTATTTATCCTGTTGGTGGTAAGCTCACTTTTTTTGAGCCATACAGCGCCGTTCTGTGCTGGCTAACGAGTTTTAGCTAGTAGCTAGCTAGTAGCCAACTCTGCTGATTCGAGCTTGTTTTCTCCTAAGTATTCGCTTGTGAGAGCAAAACGATGAAATATGTTAATCCTGGTTAAAGTCCTGGTTTGTGTACGTATTGCACTTTGGTGCTGCTCATTAAATTGTGTGCAATTTAATGCTAGAATGTGTTTCCACATGCCAGGGGTTTGCCTCCCTCAGTGTTTATATTGTGGATACTGGTGAAATGGACCACAGGAGCCGAAATCTCGTCATATTAAAATTGCTTTTTCAAACCAGTGATTTATAAAGTCATTCATATAATTTTCTAAAGCGTCAGAATAGACCCACACACCTATTCTGTGGATCCTGCAGTGCTTGTCAGGGAAACAAAGCATTTTTGTCACATTCCACCACTGACTTTCACAGGTGTATGTCAATTATCAATCAATCAATTAAGGTTTATTGTCAAAACTACCGTACGTGCAAGACATACAGGAGAATTGAAATTTGACTTGACATTGGGTGCGCTCTATAAGCGCATCCCAGCGCCGCGGCAGCCTTGAGGCGCCAGTCATACAGTGGGGGTAAAGAGGGAAGGGGTAGGGAATGACACAGTAGGCGAGAGAAAAAAAAACATAGTTATCAGAATAGCGCTCAGTGAGCGAGATTATGATTACAAGAAAAAAAAAAACCTCAATGTACATTTAGCAGTCAAACAATACACATGTAGACGAAGAGCGATGAGAGACCAGTGTGTGTGTAATCAGCATATATAATCAGTGTGAGTGCAGTGTTGAATGTATCATTTGTTGATGTACAACAGAGGGGGGCGCCTCCTGGCAACGGATAGTTGTTATAATCATGTTTTCAAAACACAGATAAGCATGTCCAGAGTCTCTCTCTTCGTTCATGCCAGATGGCAAAGTTCTGTATTAGACACATGATAGCGCTGTCCTTGAAGAGTCCAGTCTGCTGAACAACAGCAATTGATGTTAATTGTTTGGGTTAAGAGAAGCCAAACTCTTCTTCTGTTTTGTATTCATCCAGGAGGAGAGGGCGCCAAATCAAGGTCAAGGCACAGTTCACTCAGAGCATAGAATTTTCATCTCTCTTGCGATTCTGTGCTTCATAATTTCCATATACAAGCTTTAAAAGCATTCCCTGGAGAGCACCAGTGACTCCAGATGTATACCATCTTCTGAATCAGCCATCATTCAGTTCACCATTGCCGCTATCAGTGCACTCCCCGACTGGTCAAATTTGTTGTTGAAGGAGCATTGCCAGGTCCGCTTTGATCAGCTCTCCCAACTTCTTAATTTCTGATACATCAGGAACTCCAGAGCCAAAATAGAAATCCTGTGATCAAGCCAAACAAATAGAGATGTCTTCCGCATCTCAGTCGAATCACACAGACACATAAATTCCCAATTGTCCATGAGTCCTGGGCTCCCCCTAGCCCGATCTTCTTTTGAAGTGGTGTCAATCGCATATAAAGCCCACCAAAGCCATAATTTTCCATTTGGAATAAGATTCAGCCAGAATAAGAGCGACACAGACAGAGACAGGACACAGCAAGCTGGGATAGTGAAGAGGGGAGAGGAGTGGGGAGGAGGGAGAGAAAATGTGACTGCTCTCTCTGAAAGCCGGAAGAACACGGCTTCCCTAATACAGGTACATCTCCAAAAATTAGAATGTCATAAAAAACTTCAATATTTTTTGTCACTCATTTCAGAAAGAGAAATCTGTATATTATATAGATTCATTACACAGACAGTGATATATTTCAAGTGTTTATTTATTTTAATTTTGATGATTACGGCTTACAGCCCCTGAAAACCCCAAATTCAATTTGGCAAAAAATTAGAATATTACATAAAATTAACTTGAAAAAATAGTTTTTAAATATAAATGTTGGCTGCTGAGGTGTTGGTTAATATGGGCTGTAGCTGTAATCATCAATATTAAAATAAACACGTTCAATATATCACTGTCCCTATAATAATAATAACAAAAATATTGAATTTTTTCATGGTATTCTAATTTTTGAGATGTGCCTGTATATGTGTTGAACTTGTTTGAACCTATCCACCATCCATTTCTGTTGTTCATCTAGGCAAGAGGAAAGCAGCCGCCCCACAGCAGACCTTGCCACTGTGGAATGTACTGAAATCCTTTGCTTTTATAGGTAAAGTGTCAAAACCAAAGTAGCACAGTTTCCACTTAATATAAAAGGGACTGAAATGAGATTTATTTGATTGTGTGAATATGGCACATCAACTGTAAAATAAACCGCTTGTTAATGTATTTATTTTTTTGTCAGATCACTTGTGTGATCCTTTGTGAGTTATGTTCATAACTGTATGTTTTGGCAAATGTGAGATGTTCAGTCATCAATATAATTTACTTTATATGTGTAGTTTATAGTCTATCATCAATAAACTCATGCAGTAACAGGACACATTACAAATATTTGAGACCCATTGTAGTGCTTCCTTTTATATTTTAGCAATGCTAGTACAAAACACTGCCCACACATGAAGCCAGGGCAAGAAGAGACACTTTTACAGACAAGACAAACTTTTATTGATAAAAACTTCATATTTTGACTTAGCGACTCCATACTCGGTGATGCACACCTTCAGTTAAAGTACTATATTCCATTCAAGTGAATGTATTAATTCATTCTGATTGCTGAGGCCACAGTAAAAACAGATGATTTTAAATGTAACCCAGCCCTTGTAAAATCTACTGAAGCGCACGCAGCTACATGAAAATTGTGGTTAAATACAACAATGAAGTACTTTATTTTCACTTTCAAATTGTAATCCCTCCTGTTTTGTTTTTCTTTTGAATTCTTGGATGGAATATGGGTGGGCAATATAAGCTGCAGCTTCAGCCATCACCCATTTCAGATAACCTATGTTGAACTGTATAATCAGAGGAGTTATTGTTTAATTTGACCTTGTTAGATTGTTTCCCCTTTGTTATATTATTCTATTTTCTTTTAATCTTTACTTTTAATCAATCCGAAATAAAGATTCATTCATTAATTCACATTCCACCACTGGCTTTTAGCAACAAGTGTATTTCCCAAATATGTTTTACACTTGCTTTAATTAACCACCACCCATTTGTCTTTTGTCTAGGCAAGAGGGAAACTGTCCACCCCAACTGGACCTTGCCTCACTATTTACAGAGATGCAGGCTGAAGATCTGCTAAACCAGGACCAGTACGAGGGGCCGATCCAGTTGCTTCTCAGTGAGGCAGCGTGGCAGGCGTGTGTGACCAATTCAAGTTTTTTTTTTTTTTTTACAGTTTGAATTTTGCACATTCTGAATAATCTGGAATTTGCTGCTAATTGTAATAAACAATTTAGTGACTTATGTGTTTGCATCATGATTTTCTATTTTGTCTGTTAAGACACCGGTGGGAAAGAGTAAACTGTACAAAGCATGTATCGGTGACCTTGAAAATAATGGCTCATTTTTTAAGAAAAAAGTAACCAAAACAATTATTTTATTAACTGAAGACTGTATTGTTGGATGTGCCACCGCAGAAGACCCTGCATACTTTAGTGATCGTACCAGTATATGGAGGAATTCTGGGTCATATTAGCATCTGCTCTTCATCATAATGGGTTTGGGCGGGGGTGTCTAATCATGTGCCATGGAGGGCCAAGACCCTGCAGGCTTTACCTCCAACCAGTGTCTTCAACAACAGATTTCACTGAACTTCTTCCACTGACTGCTGATCAGTGAGAACACCTGCTGAAGAGACTGGGTAGAAGAGAGAACCTGCAGGGTCTTGGACCCCCATGACACATGATTGGAAGCCCCCGGATTAGGTTTAATGGGATTTAACATTTTAACACAAACTGCTTTATGGTTCATAATTCTGCTGACAAACTTATTCAAACCAAAAGTGATTTCTCAAACTGCTGGATTGTTCTTAGACAGCTTTTCCAATCTTTCAGTATTTAATTTGTACCACATGGTGGTAACCTTCACATACAAAAAAAGAGACATCTGCAAAAACTTCAGAGGTTTATTGTCAGTGCAATTCCCAGTGCAATACTACATGAATGCATGTATAGTACATTGTTGATGCAGAGAATATATATTTCTACAGTACATGTATCTAGTAAATCAAATATTTTCCATGTAACCTTGTGACTGCATTATTTTAATTGCTTTTAATCCTAGATCAAGTTTGTTTTGGCCTAAAATGCATCATAACTGTCAAATATATCTTATTATATGTAACTCAGTACTGTTTACTTTTTGAATATATATTTTGTGGCTAATATAGTTATTAACATGGCGATCAAGTTGTGTCAGCTGATCATTTTTTGCTATGACACCACCTCAGACTCAGTGCTGCAGAAGCAGGTACGTCCATGATGTCTCAACAGTCTCTTCATGATTTTCACGCAGATCAGAGCAATTTGTTGCACAGGAAATAAACGTCTCTACAGACATTCTTAAGCTCTATAACCACTTTTCATTTGTGAAGCTGTGTTGACATCAGTGACAGGTTGTTGACATCAGTGACAGGCTGTGCTGAATGCCCAGACCGACCGTTTGAAGCGGTAATTTCCCCACAACAGAGCCATTTGAAACACACACAGCATACATATTTTAGTACCTAACAGCGATAACTTGCAGACGTTACAGTGTAGTACGACGTACTTATCGCAAACTAGCATTAGCAACATTAGCTTACCGTCATATATGACCTAGTTTGTATCCTCACGTCTTTGGCTCTCCCAGAAGCTGCAGAACTATTCCAGAGTGTTTCATCTCGCTGCCTGTACCCGTGTCTGGCGGTCCTTTTTGGCATTTACGGTGAAAAAAGCCACAGACTGAGGAGTCGCCTTGTACAGCCGCCATGATGCATGTGTTATGTTTTGCTTGGGTCGCGTGTTTTACGTCATGGGAGTGTGGCGCCGCCTCGCTGTTATAGAAATCCCACCCACCCCAGCGTAACACGGTTGTAATGGAGACACAACCGAGCCGAACCGTGTCAAAGTGAATCGAGACGTGGCGAGGTGTGCTGGGCTAGTGGAAAAGGGCCATAACACACACACAGGATACATATTTTAGTACCTAATAGCAATAACTTGCCATGATTACACTGTAGTATGGAGGAATTATTAGTGCTAACTAGTATTAGCAATGATTAGCTTACCTTCATATGTGATCTAGTTCGTATCCTCACGTCTTCTGCTGCCCCATGGCTTCCTGAACTCTCTAGTACTTTTCCAGTGTTTCGTCTTGCCGCCTGTAGCCATTTCTGGATCTCCTTTTTTGCCTTTACCCTGACAAAAGCCAGTGAGCAGCAGGCTCACCTCAATATCCATCTTGTGTTTTTCTTATCACATACAAACGATGCCATGGGAGTGTTGGGCTCCTTTGCTGTAAAGATCTCACTCACTTAAAGTGGTATTCAGTCGCAATGGAAAACAAACAACACCGTGGCAAGTTGGACTGTGTATGTGCTAGTGGAATTATTATTACTCTCAACACAGTGTCCACACTATTTGCCATCCAAAATGGCAGAAAAACAATGTGGCACATAACCACTGACATCGCGTGCAACCCTTCTATTGGAAGTCAGCGTGCCCCGCTCCAGGAAACTGGAGTAGAAGCTTGGGTAAATTGATCAACCAATTAAACTAAAGGCAAATCTGACCTTGGACCATAGTAAAATGTGTTATTGTGTCAATAAAAGAGGGTTGTAAGTTCCAACTGGTGAGGTTCATTCCAGCTGTATGAAGGATATGTAAAAGGATACATTACAAGAAGGCAAATGCTTAGCTTTTATTCATGGTCAGACGGAAGAACTGTGAAATAAATACATTGGTGATGTAAGAAAATGATGAGAAAATGAAAAATTAAAAAAAATAGGGGAGGTTTTGAAAAATAATAATATATAAATAAATAAAAAGTTGAAAGAGGAATAATAAATTCTCTTTACTGAATATTATATTACTAACAAGGAAGATACTGAGGCAAGAGGATGAGATGTGATTCAGAAATAAATAGCACTATAAAACATTAGAAAGAAGGCGGAAGAAGTGATTTAGGTTTTTCAGTGTCCGACTGTAATAAGTTAGGCATTGTATATAAAAGCAAAGAGATAGGAAAGGATAAAGAAAAAAACAAACAAACAACACATTAACAGATTTTGATTCATTCAGATTTCAGTGCACCTCCCTCTGTGTTAAGCAAGGCCAATACACTGTCCCTATTTAAATAAAATAAAAATTATAAACTATAAGTAGGTGATAAACTTGTTACTTGCTTCTGTGATTCAGGTGTGACAAGATTCAACTAATTTACATGATATAATGCATTACAATCAGCCACTAGGACCATTATCAAGTTATGAAAAATAGTTTTTCAAAAAAGCATATGCAAAAATAAATATTGGAAGTCTGGTTAGAGACATTTGTGGAAACAGTGGTACTATGATTTTAAAATCCACGGAAAAAGATATCTTCAGAATGGCAGTGGTACCACACATTTCAATATTACAAAATAAAAAAATAGCATTTGGCAAGATATTGGATGACAGATTCAGTAAAAGTTGTACATCTGGAAAAGGGTCTCATGAAAGATGCCTGATCAACAATTCACATGAATACCCTAAATAACCAGATGGAAGAAAATTTGTGGGCGACTGAGGCACAGGTGCTGCAGACTACTGATCGGAGGACTGGTGGTTCAGTTCCTGCTCTGTCTGCAGTCTGCATGTCGAAGTGTCCTTGAGCAAGACGCTGAACCCCCAGTTGTTCCTGGTGGGTCAGGCCAGCACCAGTGCTTGGCTGCTGCACTGTTACACTACAGTTAAGGACGCGTATCGCGCTGTTTCCCGTGCTGCGCTCGGACTATCTGATCACGTGATGGTCCACCTGATTCCCACATACAGACGGAGACTGAAGCTCACAAAACCTGTTGTGAGCACTACGAGGAAATGGACCAGTGAAGCTGTGTAGGAGCTGAGCACGTGCTTGGAAATAACTGACTGGGATATGTTTAAAGGAGCCACGCATGATCTGGATGAGTACACGGACACTGTGACCTCATATATCCACTTTTGTGAGGAGAACATTCTTCCATCGCGCACCAGGGTGAGTTACTCCAATGACAAGCCCTGGTTCACAGCTAAGCTCAGACAGATCAGGAAGGAGAAGGAAGCAGCGTTGAAAAGTGGAGACCGGGACTGCTACAGGGAGGTCAAATACCGGTTTAGCATTGAGCTAAGGAGAGCTAAATCTTTGTATTCTGAGAGACTCCAGCAACAGTTCACTGCTAACGACTCTGCTTCTGTGTAGAGAGGACTGAGGCAAATCACCAACTATCGGCCTCAGGTTTCTAAGGGACAGGATGACAAAGCCCTTTGTCAAAGACTGTCCCAACACTATGCCCGTTTTGACACCTCGTCAGCTGTGTCCAACTCCCCCCTCCCCCCAGCGCCACTGCCTCCATGGTCCCCACTTCATCAAAGGCACCCCCCCTCCTCCCCCCCTGCCCTTGCCATCAGTGAGCAGGACGTGCGCAGACAGTTCTCCAGACTGAACCCGCGCAAGGCCCCCGGTCCGGACGGCGTGTCTCCCTCCACCCTGAGATACTGTGCGGAGGAGCTGACCCCTGTCTTCACAGACATTTTTAACACCTCCCTGAAGTCATGCCACGTGCCGGCCTGCCTCAAAACCTCTACCACCGTTCCTGTCCCCAAGAAGCCACGGATCACTGGACTTAACGACTACAGACCTGTAGCGCTCACCTCTGTAGTCATGAAGTCCTTTGAGCGCCTGGTCCTGCCCCACCTCAAGACCATCACCACTCCCCTCCTGGACCCGCTGCAGTTTGCCTACAGAGCCAACAGGTCTGTGGACGACAGTCAACCTGGCCCTCCACTCCATCCTGCAGCACCTGGACTCCCCGGGAACTTCAGCTCTGCATTCAATACCATCTGCCCCGCTCTGCGCTACCCACGCTACCCACGCTGCGCTACCCACCAAGATGTTGGTGCAGTTCTACACGGCCATCATCGAGTCCATCCTCACCACCTCCATCACCGTGTGGTACGCAGGAGCCACCGCCAGGGACAGACTAAGACTGCAGCGCATTGTGCACGCTGCTGAGAAGGTGATCGGCTGCAAGCTCCCATCCCTCCAGGACCTGTTCATCTCCAGGACCCGGAGGCGTGCAGGTCGGATCATAGCCGACCCTTCACACCCTGGACACGCACTGTTTGCCGCCCTCCCCTCAGGCAGAAGACTTCGGTCCATTCAGACTAAAACCTCCCGCTACATGAACAGCTTCTTCCCCTCTGCCATCAGACTGCTGAACACTAAGTGACTTATTAGACTCTCGTGCACTACGTACAGCAGCTCAACCGGACTCATGACAATTATCACTGTTTTCTTTTTGCACTACTGACTGCACTATGTGGAACTCCACAATATCTGTTGCTTGTTAATATATTTAAAAATTGCATAGATTAGTATTACTTATTCATATTCTACCTTTTATTGCATGCATAGTTTTTTTTTATTTTTATCTTTAGTGCTACTCCATGTTTAATGTTGCAGCATTGCACCGAGACAAATTCCTAGTTTGTGTACTACATGAACAATGGCAATAAATCTCATTCTGATTCTGATTCTGATTCTTCTGCTCCGCCGCCATCAGTGTGTGAATGGGTGCTTTTTCTACTGGCTTTTTTGGTTTGCTTTTCTGACTGTGTTTTCTGTAATGTTCTGATTTTTCAGGATTTGTTATCTTGGTACTATTTTTTATTTATCAAGCGCTGTCAATTACTTTTTGTCACTCGCTGTAAATGTAATTACAGATATTTTTTTTTCCTGTAGTGTAGTTTCATCTGTATTCATGCAAGTTCATTTTCAATCTGAATTTAGTCCATCCTTTGATTTAAAATTCTTTCATGTCATTTCATTTTTGATAAATTAACTTTTAATTTGGATTAATTGTATACCTTTTGATTAAAAATCATTGTTGGGCATTATATATTAGAATTAAATCAATTTTTGACATCTTATTGTGAGTTCCAGCTCAACATGTCATAAACTCTCCGTGCGCTTTTCCACAGCACACGGAGGAGGGGAAGGATGGAAGGATTTAAACGCTGGGGTTCACCACAGGTTCTGGTTCAGGTTACTTTATTTGTACCCGTAGGTAGATTTGTTTTGCAGTCTGGTGACATCCATATTTACAAGCCACAAATTACATTCAACATAGACACAAACACAGGCACACATGAAGCTGACTATAAACATGATAAAAATACTCAAGGCTCCATCAATCAGGGTATAAAAAGACAAAGAGATGGGAGAAAAACCAGAGGTAAGAGAGAAGGGTCATATTAAAAATTAAAAACTAGTCAAAGAGGTTAAAAACTCAAGGTCTAAAACCCAATAAAATATTTAGAACCCAAGTAACATCCTACAAAAATAAGTAAATATAAAATGGAGTTAATAAATAGGTACCTAAATTATGTGCAATATATTGTTACAGCTTGTTCAACTCTTTGACAGCAGCAGGAACAAAACTGTTTTTGTAGCGCTGGGTTCTACTTTTTGGGACAGCAAACCTCCGTCTTGAGGGAAGAAGCTGAAAGTTGCAGTGCAAAGGGTGGGAGTCATCATTTAAAATGGAGGTAGCCATCCTCTGTACTTGTCTGGTGTACAGGGATGTCAGGCTCAGCTGTGGCTCACCAAGCAAACGCACATACACATTTATTGACAACACCATGCAAAAATAAAGACTTACAGGACGTTACTGATGTACACAAAAGGCTGACACAGAAAGTGAACAGCGGGCAGACCACTGTGTACCGTAGCCACAGGAAAAAATAACACAATTTACACACAAGTGCTCAGGAGAGCGAGGAAGACCTTAGGTGGCTCAACTAATACAGGGAAGTAAAGTGGGCAGCAGCCAAAGCATAGTGGTTGAGCTGCGGGGAGAAACGCTACCAGAAATGTGTAGCAGCTAACCGCACAGAGAAACGCAAACAGTTTACTCACAAAAAGTCAATTTCTCCCCTGGAGCACGAACAACAAGTCCTTCAGACGTGACGGGCACATGACGGCAAACGAACGTGTAACCCGTGTAATGGTCCAGCAGTGTTTGACTAGCAAAAAGCTGCTTTTGTACAAACACCGCTGGCTTAACAAATTGGAACACCTGGGTGAGGTGCGGGAAAGATAATTACCCGGGCTGGGAACAGCTGATGGAAACAAGGAGAGCGAGGGGGCGTGGTTGGACCGGCAGACTGTCAGCAGCGTGGGAGAAAGTAGGTCACAGCAGCTGTCTAACAGCTGCCTGTCAGGCAGTGGCTATGGACAGGGAACACACTGAAATACATACTAAACATACATACACAATGACACCTAGACCCACAGAGATATCAGGACTGAGATGGGGGAAACCAAGCCGGCTCGGTTCCTGACACATCATACTGCTCTGTGTCCGTGTGTATGTGTGAAGCTCACAGTTAAGAGAGTTAACTCTGAGGTAATCTCAAACTGATAAAGTCTCACAGGCCTGCTTTTCTCTGCAAAGAAAGTTAGTTGGGTTTTTTTTGTTTTTTTTTTAACTGCCTGTAATCCTTTTTCGCAGATATTATGTCTATTTTTTGACTTTTTCTGCATTTTCTGTTCTCTTTTTTGTTTTTAATTAAAAGTCACATTTTTGGCACTTACTGTAAAACTAAGAAAAAAAGACTATTTGTATTACAAGACTAGGATGCGATCTTGGACTGCAAAGGTGATAAAACTGCAACAAGTAAATATTGAAAGCCCACACACAGTACATCCAATGAAAAAACAAAACAAAAAGAAAATCCATACTGGTATCAATTGTGGATTCTAAATTGTCCTTAGGTATGACTGTGAGAGTGAATGGTTGTCTGTCTCTCTGTGTTGGCCCTGCGATGGACTGGCGATCTGTCCAGGGTGTACCCTACATCTTGCCCAAAGATGCTGGGATAGGCTCCAGCCCCCCGCGACCCAAAAAGGATTAAGCGGTAGAAGATGGATGGATGGGTATCTGTTCATGACAGTGATATTCATTTATCAAAAATTGGTATTTAGATATTTGCTCGTACACCTACACTGTGCAATTGGAATTATGATAATTCTGACTTATTAAATTTTAAAAAAGGGTCACAAAATTACATGAATATATTTGGAAATATATAGCGGTACTAAAATAATTTGCAAGCAGTTTCCTGAGATGGTCAGTCAGAAAGCAACTCATACCGGCTCGGACATTGCCCGGGTTAACAAAGTCAGGAGTTCCTGGCAGCGGAGGATTAAGGACAGAGCTGCGTGGAGGAATCTGATCAGACCTAAATGAAACAGTCATTGTCGCCCCGGGCAGACTGCTATGATGATGATGATAATGATGATGATAAAGGAAAAAATAATAATAATACTAAATTCATGTGGCCAAAATTGTAAATTTATGAATAAAAATGTATATAGAAAAATGTAAAATATGCATATATATTTGGGAAAATTATTTTAATTACATGGAAAATTTCACATTAAAAATACCAAAATTACAAGGAAAATGCTCTCAAAATTTACATGAAAAGCTGGAAATTTATGAAAAGTTTCAAATTTCAAAGAAAAGTCCAATTTATGCTGATGCAGTTTACTGAGGGACAAAAAGACAATAGTGTAAGCCCAGACTTCCCTCTCCCCAGCCACCTGCTCTAGCTCTTCAGAGAGGATACCAAGGTGTTCCCAGACCAGCTGGGAGACGTGGTCTCTCCAATGAGTCCTAGGTCTGCTCCGGGGTCTCCTCCCAGTGGGATATGCCCAAAACACCTCAAGTAGGAGGTGTCCAGGAGGCATCCTGATCAGATGCCCATTCCAGCTCAACTGGCTCCTTTCAATGTGGAGGAGCAGCAGTTCTATTCTGAGCCTCTTCCGAATGACTGAGCTCCTCAACCTATGTCTGAAGGTGAGTCCAGCAATCCTATGGAGAAAGCTCATTTCAGCTGCTTTTATCCACGATCTCATTCTTTCAGTCATTACCCAAAGCTCATGACCATAGGTGAGGGTAGAAACATAGATTGACCAGTAAATCTGGTAAGTAAATCTGCGGTGGCGCAGTGGTTAGCACTGCGGCAGCACAGTTTACCCTTGGCCGGGGGATCGTGGGATCGTGGGTTCGATCCCAGCCCCTGACCAACAGTGATCTGTGTGGAGTTTGCATGTTCTCCCCGTGTTGCGTGGGTTTACTCCGGGATTTCTCCGGTTTCCTCCCACATGCCAAAAACATGCATGTTAGGTTAATTGGCTGTTCTAAATTGTCCCTAGATATCTGTTTCCTATAGGCCCTTAGAATAGAGGGTTAGTATTAATGAAAGCGCTTTGAGTGGTCTTTGTGACTAGAAAAGCGCTATATAAGTGCAGGTTAGTTAGTTAGTTAGTTAAATCGACAGCTTCAACTTAGAGCTTAGCTCTCTCTTCACCACAACAGACCGGCACAGCATCCGCATCACTACAGATGCTGCGCTGATCCGTCTGTCAACCTCTTGCTCCATTCTCCCCTCACTCGTGAATAAGACCCCGAAATACTGAAACTCCTCCATTTGGGACAGGAGATTGTCTCCAACCTGGAGAGGACAATCCACCTTTTTCTGGCTGAGGACCATGGACTCGGACTTGGAGGTGTTGATTTTCAATCCAGCCGCTTCACAATCATGTAATATATTAAATTATTTTTGTGGACAGCCCTACGTTCTATTTTTTTTTTCATAAACCATTAAAGACATTTAATTACAGCGTGTTGAACAAATGTAAACAGCGCCTTATAAACATAAAACTGAGAATTAGGAGTCCTCACTTTCTTCAAATCTTTCTTTTTAAAATGTATCTGAAGTTTTGAGAAGTTTATTTGATGAATGTGACACAGATGAAAATATGAAAAAAATGAAAGGACAGGTGCAATTAGTACATATACCAAAAATGACAAACACCATTTGAATTCAAAGTCATAAATTTATATGGGGTCTTTGAAAAGTGTGCATGAGGATTTTTTTCATATAAATTTATCACTTTGCACTCTCCAGAAATTAGTTACATTTTTAAAATATGGAAATACTTTTTCTTTATTTTTTTTTCCAAACTTACTGGAGTTTTTCCCAGTGATCTGGTTTTTCACCTTTAATTTGGTATTTTCCTCCTAACATAATACATATTTTTTTTTTTTTTTAAATTTTGAGGATTTTCCATTTCTTAAATTAATGTAAAAAAAAAATCTCAAATGATTCCCCCCCCCCTTACAAGTATGGACTTTTATTTTGTCTTCAAATTATTGAACTTGTAATTTTAGTTCTTTGAAAATTTTATTGTATTTGTCCAAATATGATATATCACAGTTAATTATTCTGTCTTTAATAATTTTTTTAATTGTTACATTTTGTTAATAGGGTATACATATTTCTTCATAAAATATCATTTAAAAAGGCAAAAAAAATTACATGAAATGCATTCTGTATGGCAAAAGCTATTATATCTGAATGAAATGATAAATGTCGTAAAATGGCCTACTGCCTTGTAATGAAGTCGATTTATCACATTATCCTGAATACTTATTCTTATGGAAAAGTGGACATCCATGCAGCGGTTTGGGCTTGTGGCCTCTCGCATTGGAGTCTGATGATCTATTTGTCTACAGTCAAACTGCAGGTCTTGATGCTCAATTCCGATTTTTTGCTGAGATCCGATTTTTTTGTGTGGCCATTCACATTACAACTTAAATGCGACCCCCATCAGACTCCAGTGTCAACAGTCTACAGTTATGAAGTGACCCGCAGGCACAGAAGAAAATGTAACGTCAGACACGGGGTTAATCATCTCAGATTGGATGCAGAGGGTAAACAGATGAGGACAATAGTTATTGAGATGGGAGAGATTATGGTGATGTAGCAGGAAGGAGAGCTGGGAGACAGTGGGGGGAGAAGGGTTGAATGTATTGTGATGCGAGATGTCATGCAGATGTGAGATGGGTGGAGGATATAAAAGGAGAGACCCTGGTGTATTGTAAAAAAAGCTTTTTCTGTTATGACTGATGTGAGAGTGAATAAAGTAGTCTGCTGCAAGAGTTTGCCTCCGTTATTTGCACTCTCCACACTGGTGACCCCTTGACGAATTATGGAACACGAGGCAAGAACCCCAGAGACGGCCCGGACGGGAACCCCCAGCAACGCGTGCACTGTTTCGGTCTTGGTTCACGGTCTTGGTTCCACCACACCGAGGCTCAGTTCGCCCTCCGGGGAATAACGGCAGACGACATCAGATATTACTATGTGGTCGCAGCGCTGGACGCTCGCACGTCTCAGCAAGTAGTGAGCCTGCTCCAACAGCCTCCAGCCCATGACAAATACGGGGCTCTCAAGGCCGTGCTGACCCGGCGCTACACGATCTCGGACTGTGAGAGAGCAGAGAGGCTCCTGAGGTGCTCCGAGTTAGTAGATGGGTCGGCGGTCGAACTGATGGAGAAGATGTTGGCGTTGATGGGCACGGACAACAGGCATTTTCTGTTTGCTCAACTTCTCCTCTGGAACCTCCCAACAGAGGCAAGAGCGGTCCTTGCCATTTCGCCGTTGCTGACCGCTAGCCCAGGAGGCAGATCAGATCATCCTCACCACCAGAGCCCTCACAGTGAACGCGGCGGCGTCAGAACCCAGCAAGACGACCAGCGGAGGCGAGGAGCTGGCGACGGTAGCGGCAGCGGGGGTCAGAAAGCGCCAGAGAGACACTTCTACCACCCCCGATTTGGAGAGAACGCATGCAGATGTGTGCCACCGTGCCGATTCAAGCGTTCAGAAAACGCCAAGGCCGGTAGCCTGTAGCAGTTGCGACCGCCGGTGAAGAGAACAAGCTGCTCTACATGACGGACTCGCACTCGGGGAGTCAGTTCCTCGTACACACCTGCTCTCAAAAGAGCCTCATCCTGCCGTCCTACGCCGACCGGCTAGCGGGAGCTAGCGGCCCCCAGCTGGTAGCTGTAAACGGCTCAGACATTAAGACTTTTGGTGAGAGAACACTGACTTTATCCCTACATGGCCATATGTACGAGTGGACTTTTGTCATAGCGGCATTGAGTTTCCCAATCATGGCAGCTGACTTTCTGTGTGCATACGGGCTGCTAGTCAATGTTGCTAACAGGTGCTTGGTTAATGCAATGTCTTTTGATTCTCTCCCCTGTACAGCTCGAGGGGCCGGGCCAATAACACAAACCATCGTCACAGCTCCAGGCGTCACAGCTCCAGGCAAGTTCCACACACTGCTCACTCAGTTCCTAGCACTCACAGTTCCAACGTTTTCAGTGGCCAGCACTAAACACGGGGTGGAACATTTTATCACCACTACTGGGCCGCCCGTTTTTGCAAAACCTCGGCGCCTGGACGCAGCTAAACTGGCCATAGCGCGCGAGGAGTTTGCCAACTTAGGAAGGTTGGGCATCATCAGGCGCTCAAACAGCCCATGGGCATCCCAGCTACACATGGTCCCTAAGGCTGAGGGATCATGGCGATCGTGTGGAGATTTCCGCAGGTTGAATAATGCCACAGCACACGACTGCTACCTGATTCCCCATATTCAGGATTTTTCTGTTTACCTCGCCGGGGCACGCATTTTTTCTAAAATAGACCTGGTCCCAGTGCGCGCGGAGGACATACCCAAAACAGCGGTAATAACTCCGTTTGGCTTGTTTGAGTTTTTACGCTTGCCCTTCGGATTAAAAGGCATGGCACAGACATTCCAACGCATGATGGATGCGGTGTTGCGCAATCTGCCGTTTATGTTTGTCTACCTGGATGATATCCTGGTGGCCAGCGCGTCCGAGGACAAACACATAACCCACCTCAGGACGGTTTTCCGGAGGTTGGAGGACCACGGGTTAATAACCAGCCCGGCGAAATGCCAGTTCGGCATGACGGGGATTGACTTTTTTGGGGCACCTCGTCTCACCGGAGTGAGCGATACCCTTTCCCGACAAGGTGCGCGCCATGGCGAATTTTCCCCGGCCTCAGACGGTCAGGGCACTGCAAGAGTTTTTGGGGATGGTTAACTTTTATAACCGGTTCCTCCCCCACGCAGCTCAGCTCATGCAGTCATTGTACGCCATGCTCAAGAAACGGAAACCGGCGGACAGAGTCAAATGGACTCCGGAGCGGGAGCAGTGCGTTCTCTGAGGTTAAAACAGCCCTGGCAAATGCCGCACTGTTGGAGCACCTGGACCCAGCGGCCCGGATAGCGCTCACTACCGATGCCTCGGACGTGGCCATAGGGGCTATCGTGGAGCAATGCGTTGCTGGTTCTTGGCAGCTGCTCGCTTTTTTCAGCAGGGCTTTGCGCGACAGTGAGCGTAAATATAGCGTGTTCGACACCACTTCCAGTTCTGGCTAGAAGGGCGCAGCTTCACCATGTTCGTGGACCACAAGCTGCTAACGTTCGCACTGGCCAAGGTTTCAGAACCATGGTCGGGCTGGCAGCAGAGACAGCTGGCTGCGATCTCGGAGTTTACGACCGATATTCAGCATGTGTCGGGTAAACTGAATGTGGTGGCGGACTGCCTCTCGCGCGCAGTAGCGGCCCCAGTCTACGTGGGGATAGATTATACAGCCATGGCCGCAGCGCAGATTGGCAATGCGGACGTGTGCGTGCTCCAGTCTGGACCAACAGGGTTAAGGCTGGAGAGCAGAGAACTGCAAGACGGAAGCCCCCCTCAATCTGCGACATCTCCACGGGACGCCCACCCCCGGTGGTCCCAGTTGCTTGGCGCCGCCGAGTGTTTGAGTCAGTTCACGCTCTGGCACACCCAGGAGTGTGCGCGTCAGACAAAATGGTGAGAGCAAAGTTCGTATGGCCAGGCCTGTGCAAACAAGTGAAAGAGTGGGCCACAGCCTGCGTAGCGTACCAATGAGCCAAAGTACACAGACACACAAAGGCTCCTTTGGAACCATTTCGTATACCGGCTAAGAGTTTCGACCATGTTCATGTGGACCTCGTGGGCCCCCTCCCGCAATCGCAGGGGTGCACGCACCTTCTGACAGTGGTGGACCGCACCACACGCTGGCCAGAAGCAGTCCCGCTGGTGGCAACCGCGTCCGCAGTAAGCTTTTTTGACAACATGGGTGGCACGTTTTGGCATCCCGTCAGACATCACGTCTGATAGGGGCCCTCAATTTGTTTCCGACCTCTGGTCCACGATGGCCCGTAGCCTGGGTGTTGCAATTCATCGCACAACCACGTACAACCCACAGGCCAATGGGTTATGCGAGCGTTTCCATAGGTCACTGAAAGCAGCGCTCAGGGCTTCGCTGACGGATGCAAATTGGGTAGACCGGTTGCCGTGGGTTTTATTGGGGTTGCGTTCCGCACCAAAAGAGGATTTGGAGGCTTCCCCAGCGGAGCTTGTTTTTCCTCAGCCACTGCGGCTCCCCAGGGAATTTTTGCCAGATAATCCCACGCTGGACAACTGTCCGTCTCAGCGTTTGCAGCACGGCGCAGATACAGGCACGCTGCCGGGCCTGGCCCACCACTGTTTTCCACACGCTTTTGTGCCAAAAACTTTGAAGAACGCGGCGTTCGTGTTTGTCAGGTACTATGCTCACCGCCCCCCATTGTGCCCATCCTAGGATGGCCCGTTCAGAGTGCTGGAACCAGGGAACAAACATTTTTTGTTAGACTTCGGGGGTCGTCGGGAGAAAATATGTATAGACAGACTTAAGCCCGCCTTTGTGGTGGCAGACGAGCAAGTGATGTTGGCTCGGGCCCCTCGGAGTGGAAGACCCCCATGGAGAACTCCCCAGGTAAACGATTCATCAGAGCAGTCATACGGGCAAGTCGAACCCCCCCCCCCCCGTCATTGCCCACCCGCAGACAGACACACCCCCAGGAGCCCCCCTCCAGCACAGCAGCGCCGCGGAGGCGGAAAACCCCCGCTACAGCAGATACGGGAGAAGACTGAAGCCAAAAGGACATGAGGACTGAAACTCGGTCTGAGATTCGGGGGGGGGGGGTAGACGCAGGGTTAATCATCTGAGACTGGATGCATTATTTGCACTTTCCACAGTGTCACTAAAAAAGTTCAACCAGATTCTCTTCTGAAATGACAATTTGTAAATGTGTGGTGCACACTAAAGGTCATGACCACCACTCTATTGTTTAAATACAACGGTGTGAAAAAGTGTTAGCCCCCTTCCTGATTTCTCATTTTTTTTTATGTTTGTCACACTTAAATGTTTCAGATCATCAAACAAATTTAAATGTTAGACAAAGATAGCACAAGTAAACAAAAAATGCAGTTTTTAAATTAAAGTGTTTATTATTAAGGGGGAAAAAATCCAAACGTACATGGCCCTGTGTGAAAAAGTCTTTGCCCCCTAAACCTAGTTACTGGTTGGGCCACCCTGAGCAGCAACAACTGCAATCAAGCATGTGCAATAACTGGCAAGTCTTTGCAAATTATGTAGCTCACATTTTGCATTTTATTTAAATTGTCCATGACATGATTTAGGGAGTATGGATCAATATTCAGTATGAATTTATCTTCAGTCGTCCACATAGTAGGTTCTGTTGACTTAGAATGGTAAATAAGTGGAAAAATATTTCTAAGTGAATTGAAATTTAGCACCTTGTTGCAGTAATGCGATATCCGGAGACTCACCTCGTTTCCGGATATGATGTCGTGAGACGAGTTTCATCTCGGCTGATCCATATGCTATCAATGTAAACAAGCTGTTTAGCTTCTGTATCAGCAAAGAAATGCCAAAACGTTGTGTGGCAACAGGGTGTTCTAATTGCTCCAGTGAACATATAAGCCTGTTCTCATTCCCAAAAGAACCCGATCTTCTTAAAAAATGGGCGAAGCAAATACAGAGAACAAGGAACAAATGGCATCCAACACCACATTCTGTACTCCGTAGTGATCATTTCACTGCAGACAGTTTTGAGGAGGCACCTGCTATACAGGAATCTTTAGTCATGAAAGTTCATTACAAATGACTGCCATACATGCGGTTTTTAAACGAAAACCCACAACTCAAGACGATTTCAACATATCAAAACAGCACAGAGAAGCAACATTGTCAAAACTCGCCCGGAAAAAAGTAAGTCCCTTTGTTTATGTTTTAGGGTGTGATAGAGGTGTGTGTGCACATCAGATAGGCAAAATAATTGGGGTGCTTAGTTACAATCTCAAAACAAGAAGCACATTATGGATATTTTATCTGTAGTTTTGTCATTAGTATTGTTATTTATTTAACCTGTAAACCTCCCCCCACACACACACACACAAACACACATATATATATATATATATGAGTTTGTTTTCTGGGTGAAATATTTTGGGCTTTTGTCCCTGCTTAAGAGTATGTAATATTACAATTAATTATTTCATTTAGAAAGTCTCAGAACTGCTGACAAAAAAGCTAGAAGCGACAATCATTAGTGAAGAATTTAAAGAGGAACATGAAGATGCAGGCTTATCTTCAAGCGACATTTTTCAACCTACATATCTGCACATTATGAAGGTAAAGACCTATAAATAATGTCGCATAACATATGATTCAAGACTTTTAACAATTAGGCAATTGTTATTTAATAGTTTTGTTTACAATCCTGCCAATGTGACCAGAAATTCCCAGCCAAGAGAAAAAAAAATTGCACACTTGATTTTATTTTATTTTTTCTGCCGAAAGTAAAATCCTCCTCTATGAATTTTGAAGCCGAGTGTTGACTTTACTCCAAATGGATTGACTTTGTGTTAAAAAAAAAGTTATATTAATTTTTGCAGTTTTCATTTTTATAAATCTCATTGCCTGCCGAAACTGAATATCTGAGTTGTTTTTTGTTTTTTTTTTATTTCCCTGACCACCCGATCAGCGAAATAAATGAAATAAACTGAAGCCAAAATTTCTTTAAACCAAATGATTAAATAACAATCGCTTTATGTGGAAAAAAAAAATTGCACAAATGCATGATTGTTACGTATATATTTTTTTTTTATTTTTAATTTTTAGAATACTCAAAACACACAAACCTGCCGTAGTGGAAGAAGTATTAGGGTACAAGTTAGAATCCGAGAAGGCACAAGAAACAAAAGTATTTTAAATATGTCAGTTGCTATTCAGCAAAACAAACACAAACACAAAAAATGAGTATAACATTTTTTGTAAAATATCTGCACAGAATCACTGCCTATGATTGATATTTACAACGGCTGCTGCCAAGAGGCCCTGCCATTTATGTATGCACTAAGTGGCCGTCTATGCACAATTACAATAATTGTCCGGGAGTTGGTCCTCTGCGTTTGAATTGATATTAGCCATTGTATTATTTAATCAGCCGTTGTATTTACTTGTATTATTTGCATATTTGTACGTTGTGTGTTATTGGGTGTTTTTTTTTATTATTGAGTAAAAAGCATAAAAAGTATCTTGTTGCATTATTTGTAACTTGTAAACTGTGACAAACACATACGGTTGTGCATTTTTTATATTTTTTTAACCAAATAACCAAATAACCAAATTAGGGGGTATTTACTTATATTATTAGCATATTTGTGATTTGTGTGTATTTTTTTCTACCATTGAATAAAAAAAAAAGAATTGTGGCCCTTTTGGTGATTTTTTTTTCAAAAACCAAATTGGGGTAAAAGACAATAACCACTGAAATAAAACCAAATTAGGGTAAAAGAGAATAACCACTGAAGTAAAACCCAATCAGGGGTAAAAGAGAATAACTACTGAAATGAAGGAGACCGGCTCCCAGCTGTCTAGCCACTTTGATTTACAACATAGCAAAGGTACGTGATCAAAGTTGCACATCCAGTTCTTTTAGATCTGTCTGTATAAAGGTTAACCCTCACAGGGTTAACATTCAGTGTTTTAGAGGCGACCGGTGTCCATGTCTAACCCTTCACCATCGGAGCCTTCATCCTCTGAAACGTGTGAGTCATCATCGCTTATTGAACGATATGGTTCAAATACTGTAAATAGGGTTGCAGTTCTCCATTAGAACCAACTCGCTCTTCTTCATCACTCAATTCTGCTTCTTCCTCAAAAAGTATCGACAAATTGCCCAAATCTTCGCTGAAATTGTTCACAACTTCCTCTGCTTCAATGTACTCAGCCATGCTTGTTTACATATTTGGTTCATCTCAAGACGTCACAGTATGGTGGCGCCGTTTGTCCCAATTTTGACAAACGAACATCGCAATCGTCTGCATCACGATGTAATTTATGGTAGTATATGAAAAAAAAATTATTGAATTTTTTTTTGTCTACACAGAATAAAAACAGTAGTTCTTTCTATTTTTTTTTTTTTTTTTTTGACTTATCTTGTACCCGTAGGTAGATTTGTTTGATGTCTTGGTTGAATTATGTCTCAGACTCTTTAAGGTTTTACTTTTATTATTAAACTTGTGACTTTATTTGAAGTCCAAGGATGCAGAAATTCCCATGGCTCTACGAATCTTAGCAGAAAACATGTTTTACTTTATTTTTTTTATTTTATTTTTGTTTATTTTGTTTTATTTTAAGTTCCGTTTAGTTCATTCAGTGTGGTTCATAAAAGCAAGTATAATAATATAATTCATCAATCATATATATCACAACCTAATTTATCTTTTTCATTGTACTTAACAATCTTATAATTCAACACTTTTTTTTATCAATTTCAAGGAATCACATATTTTCATTGTATCAGGACAGTAATCTCACAGACAAACACCAAACACCATGCACACTGT
Organism: Pholidichthys leucotaenia; assembly: GCA_020510985.1. NCBI lineage: Eukaryota > Metazoa > Chordata > Actinopteri > Cichliformes > Pholidichthyidae > Pholidichthys > Pholidichthys leucotaenia. The sequence goes on from CM035847.1 coordinate 162,513,794, forward strand.
GGAGTTATGGTCTGAGGAGACAATGGACACTCTAAAGGACTGTTTTGAAGCCACTGCCTGGAAGCAGCTCTGCGATCCACATGGTGAGGACATCGATGGCCTCATTCACACCTTCGCGGGCTACCTCAGCTTCTGTGTGGACAAATCCGTTCCCACCAAGACCATACGGCGTCACTCAAACAACAAACCCTGGATCAACCCTGAGATAAAAACACTTCTGAGAGAGAAGAAGAGGATCTTCAGGTCGGGGAACAGGGAGATGCTGAAGTCCGTACAGAGGGAGCTGAGGAGAAAGATCAGAGAAGGCAAGGACAGCTTCAGGAAGAAGATGGAGGACAAGCTGCAACAGAGCGACATCAGCGGGGTCTGGAGAAACCTCAAAACCATCTCGGGGCTCCAGAATACCTCCCCCCAGGCCACGGGGGGCAGGGAGTGGGCGAACAACCTGAATCTGTTTTTCAATAGATTTGACCAACCACCCTCCCCCCTGTCTGCACAACAACCACTGCTGCCTCTAAGAAATCAAGTCCTGCTGCCCACTCCCCACTCCACCGACACCCCCCCCCCCCACTCCCAACACACAGCCCCCCATCCTGACCCTGACCAAGACCCAGGTGAGGACAGAGCTGAGGAAGATCAAGGCGAGGAAGGCGTCGGGACCGGACGGCATCAGCGCAAAGCTCCTCAAGTCCTGTGCAGACCAGCTGTGTGGGATTGTGACGTATATCTTCAACATGAGCCTGAAACTGGGGAGGGTACCACAGCTGTGGAAAACATCTTGTGTGGTACCTGTACCAAAAACTTCCCACCCCAAAGACCTGAACAGCTACAGACCGGTGGCCTTGACGTCCCACTTGATGAAGACCCTGGAGAGACTGCTCCTTGCTCATCTCCGCCCCCTGGTGGAACCAGCGATGGATCCACTCCAGTTCGCCTACCAGCATGGCATTGGGGTGGAGGATGCGGTGATCTTCCTCCTTCACCATTCTCTGTCCCACCTGGAGAAGCCCGGGAATATGGTGAGGATCATGTTCTTTGACTTCTCCAGTGCTTTCAACACCATCCAACCGATGATCCTGAAGGACAAGCTGCTGCGCGCAGGGGTGGACCAGCACCTGTCATCATGGATCCTGGACTACCTCACGAACCAGCCTCAGTTTGTGAGAACCCGGGACTGTGTTTCCGACACGATCATCAGTAGCACGGGGGCCCCCCAGGGAACGGTGCTGGCTCCCTTCCTGTTCACTCTTTATACTGCGGACTTCTCACACAACACAACACATTGCCATCTACAGAAGTTCTCTGATGACTCTGCGATCGTTGGTCTCATCTCCAACGGAGATGAAGCTGAGTACAGAGGGCTTATCCAGGACTTTGTGGACTGGTGCCATCGGAACTGCCTCCAGATCAACGCGAGGAAAACTAAGGAGCTGGTGGTGGACTGCCGCAGGCATGGGCAGCCCCTCACAGCACCAGTAAATATACAGGGAACAGACATCGAGATGGTGACATCCTATAAGTACCTGGGTATTCATCTGAACAATAAACTAGACTGGTCACACAATACTGACGCACTCTACAAGAAGGGACAGCGCAGGCTGTTCCTGCTGAGGAGACTCAGGTCTTTTGGTGTACAAGGGGCGCTGCTGAAGTCATTCTATGACACGGTGGTGGCATCAGCCATCACTTTTGGAGTGGTCTGCTGGCGCAGTGGCATTACTGCAGCCGATAGGAAGAGACTGAACAAACTGATTAAGAAAGCTAGCTCTGTCCTGGGGCAGCGCCTTGATCCGATGGAGGAGATAGGAGAGAGAAGGACGGTGGCTAAACTGTCATCTCTGCTGGAGTCCGAGTTCCACCCTATGCAGGACATACTGGATGCACTGAGGAGCTCATTTAGCAGCAGACTACATCATCCCAGGTGCACAACCGAGAGGTTTCGTAGGTCCTTCCTACCAACGGCTGTCAGACTGTACAACCTAAGCAGGGCTGCTCGCAGAGATAGCAAAAAGACGTAACAAACTAATAGTTTTTTTGAATGCAAAAGATGCAATAGACTTACACAATGGTCCTCTCCGGCATACAACTAGGAACATACCGGTCGCTATGGAGGGTGAGAATATGTATGGGCACATAATCATACCATGTAGGATAACTAAGTAGACGGTTATGCTGTTTCATCCCACCTAGCAACAATGCTCTGTACTGTGTGTGTTTATATTTATATATCTATATATTTATTCCATCTAGCTACAATGCTCAGCACTGGGTGTGTTTATATTTATATATCTATATATTTATTCCATCTAGCTACAATGCTCCGCACTGTGTTTTTATATATCTACATATTATTCCATCTAGCTACATTGCTCCGCACTGTGTGTTTATATACTTGCATATTTATTCCACCTAGCTGCAATGCTCCGTACTGTGGGTGTTTATATATTTACATATTTATTCCATCTAGCTACAATGCTCTGCACTGTGTGTTCATATATTCATATATTTATTCCATCCAGCTACAATGCTCTGCACTGTGTGTCTGTGTGTGTGTGTGTGTATATATATTTTATAGTAATATGTACGTATGTATATTAGCCGCTCTTGCTTGCTTGTTTTTTTTTTTTCTTACCTTCTGATTGTTGCTCTGAGTGTTGCTATCCCTGTGCTGTTGCAATCCTGGAATTTCCCCGTTGTGGGACTAATAAAGGCTTATCTTATCTTATCTTATCTTATCAAAGACAGAGAAACAGTGACATTTTATTTTAGTCCTAGTTTTAATTTCCATGTGGATGATATATAAACAGAATATACGTCTCAGGAATCTTTTTCTCCTTTGTATTTTTTTAGGGGCAAACAATGGGCTACAATGCCTGTAGCTGCAACCACATCCCACAAATTACCACAAGCTGTTTAGAATGTCTGAAATTTTAGTGTTATGACAAGAGCACACCCACCTGCAGTACCCTCGCCCAAAGGCAGAAGATTTTGAAGATCAAGATTAATACAAGCCTCCTATGAAGTTCCTATGTTCAGACCAGTGCATATTCCTGCCAAGGCACAGTATGATTGTTATACTAATTCTATTTTTCTGGGTACACACAGAAAGGTGGAACTGGGAGAAATACCTTTAATTTATTATCAAACATGTACCACACCTTGCATCAATTACTGGCAATAATAATCAAGCAGCGGGGGAAGCAAGTGCACTACCTGGATTTCTCTTGGTTTGTTGCCTCAGGCTGACATAATGTGGTTGTGTGCCTATTGTGTATACTCAGCCTTACCTACAGATTGGGCAGGCTAGTGTGTAACCATAATTCCAGCAGATCACTCTTCTGTTGTAACTGCATCTCATAAGTGGAAACACGGAAGAGATCTTAAAGACCCACACAAACGCAATCTGGGAAAGTAATGTGCCTTTAGATCACAAATTATGGATCGATGCCTAAAACTCAACTCAACTCAACTCAACTTTATTTATATAGTGCCATTTCACAACAACAGTCATCTCATAGCACTATCAACTGTAGGGGGAACCCCCACAGTTGCAGAAAGACCCCAGCAATCAGGCGATCCCCTGTGAGCAAGCACTTGGTGACGGTGGAGAGGAAAAACTCCCTTTTAACAGGAAGAAACCTCCAGCAGAACCAGGCTCAGGGAGGGGCAGTCATCTGCTGCGACTGGCTGGGGGGTGAGGGGATAGAGAAGAAGAAAAGAACAGACATGTAGAGAGCAAACAGCACGATGGGGACTCAATCTATGGGAGAGAACAAACAAATGTTAATGACCAGCAAAAAAAATATTTCATTGAGAGTGAGAAAAGGAGTGAGGCCCAGTGCATTACTGGAGGTCCCCCGGCTGACTAAAGGGTAAAAGGTAGCACTGTCCCTTTTTTCCACAGTTGGGATTGGGTAAGGTGATGCTTCATGCAGAAACCATTAATTATTGTTGACCTGTATTTATGAATTATATTATCTCTGGCTTCTCAGGAATACAGGGTGAGCTTTGTAATTTGTATTTAGTTACTTTTCAAAATAGATTAGTTTAGATTAATTAACAGCTGCTAGTGGTGATGTGTGTGCAACTATAGGTATGTCTTGCTGAACTGCCTGAGAGTGATGTTGGCGGGGGAGCCATTGTGGAGGCCCTCGCAAATATCACCAATTTACGTGATGTCACAGCAAAAGACTTTTGAATGCAGAACTCATGGTTCACCACTGGATCTTGGTACACTGTTCTGTTGAAACTGGCATAATCCTTTCTTCCTGTGATAATGGGGTTCTTTGTTATAACATGATGTTGTATACCATGTGTCAAGGCCCTATTACACAAATTTATGGAGCGGCTATTCTGCAATTAAGGAGGAGCTTAGTACAAACACCCTCATGACTTCTCAAAACAGGATTGTCTTACATATGCTGTTGGCTGAAAAATGGGGTGTCTGTGTGATGTTTGGAGATCAGTATTAATAACACTGGACCTATGGGACCCCTACAAGACATTAACTGATAAAATGTAACTTTATGTTTTTATCATTATTAGTTATTAACATGCACTGCGCAACAAAGAATGCTTGTCGTTCTGCAACGAAGATTCAGCTGACACGTTTACATATAGAAATGTTCAGATACACTCATACATCATTGAATCTACTTGCAATGAAGAATGCTTTTTGGCATACATATAGGGCATGTGTATTGGGAGTTTCATCTCATGAATGAGATGAAAAAAGGGGGATTGTGGATAAAAAAATAAAATGTTTTAATGTCTTAATGAATTGTTTAAAATGTCATGATTTTAATGCTGAGCGTCAGTTCATAGCAAAAAGAAGGTCACAGTCACCAGACGAGCTGTATGTGGAAGGTTACTGAGGGAAAATATGTTATCTCATACCTAACTGTGCCAAGCTACTGCTGATAATATACAGAAAGGCGGTCACGATCTAGGTCATAGTGTCACAGTGAGCCAAAAGACAAAATATCCAGATTAGGGTCTGGGAGTATGGAGTCTGCCTGTGGGAGATAATACTATATAATCAGCATGATTGTAAGAGTGTGTATGAGCGAGAGTAACTGAGCTCATGAGAGACACACATCACTAATGAAGACACCAGCGCAATGAGCTGTAACTCTGGTACAGTGAAGTAACTGGTAAATCCAGATCAAGCAAGGAGCCAAACAGATGAGAGGACCAGAAGATCCACCCATCACAAAGAGCAGGGATAAATCTTTGATGCTAGGATGTTGGTCTCATTTCTGACAAGGCATTCTTGTGGTATGGAAGCTAAGACTAAGGGGCAGATTTACGAAGGCAGTGCAAATTAGCAAGTGTGCAAATTAGACAGAGCCCCTCAGGGAGTGTCCAGTTTTTGCAAGGGATCTACTAACAAGATGCAAAATTATGAACATAGACACAGTCACTTCATTTCAGTAATGCCCACCCATCCACCACCGCAAAACTGCGCACAGGCACAGCCAGTTCGGAGGAGCATAATATATAAAGCTTTTTTTTTTAAGTTTTTGTTTAAGTGCAAATCCCACTAAAACAGCTTGTTTTTGTTCATTAATATTTAACAATTTAGATTTTTGTTTAACTTGGCCAGCTTTTTTAATATGTATAAATGAAGCATTTGTATTTAATTTAATTAAGGACAACTCATGAATAAATTGATTATTTGACCAACGTGATTATTTTATTAACACTAGAACCATCATGTTATGATGGAGACTCTGGGGTTTTATTATGTGAATAACTTTGTTTTAACAAAATCTACAGCTCTCCCAGTTCACAACTTTTTATAAATGTTATTACCTCCGCCAGGCCGCAGGCCGCAGGAGGTTATGTTTTTGCCAGCGTTTGTCTGTTTGTCTGTCTGATTGTCTGTCTGTCTGTCTGTTGGTTAGCAAGATAACTCAAAAAGTTTTGGACGGATTTCCATTAAACTTTCAGGAGTTGTTGGAAATGGTACAAGGAAGAACTGGTTAAATTTTGGGGATGATCCGGATCACCGTCTGGATACAGGAATTTTTTAAAAGATTCTTTAACATTGTGAGATACGGCCATTTTCAACATGTGTGCAGGCGCAATGGAGGGCGCTGGTCGTGTCTGACGAATACGAACTCCGCATTCTTCAAAGTTTTAGGCACAAAAGCACACGGAAAACAGTGGAGGGCTGGGCCCGGCAGTGTGCCTGTGTTTGCGCTACGCTGCAAAAGCTGAGACGGGCAGCTGTCCGGCGCGGGATTATTTGGCAGAAATTCCCCGGGCATCCATAGGGGCTGCGCAAAAACAAGCTCTCTGCCGGGGAAGCTTCCAAATCCTCTTTTGCCGCGGAGCGCAACCCCAATATAAAACCCACGGCAACCTGTCTACCCAATTTGCATCCGTCAGTGAAGCCCTGAGTGCTGCTTTCAGTGATCTATGAAAATGCTTGCATAACCCTTTGGCCTTTGGGTTGTACGCGGTTGTGCGATGAATTGCAACGCCCGCAGCCTGGGAGTTTGCAGATGGAGGAGATGGACACAACAGCAACACTTCAGTCTATTACCTCCGCCAAGGAGGTAATGCTTTTACTACTGAACCACTAATCCTATCATTGTGAATCCAATTGCTAGTCATATGTTTTCATGGTCAAGGAATCTGAAAACGTACACACAAACACTGTATGGGGGGGAACTGTGGCGCTTGGAGGAGGTCTGTGCTCTTCGAGTGCTTTTCTAGTTGAGTTATGGTGTTGCAATTTTGGGGGAACATTTTTATGGATCTGTGAGCTCTTTTTTGTTAATAATCTCATTGATGTTTTCTCCCTTTATTGTATATCCTGAACTGGGAGAGAGAAATAGAGAGAAGAGGGTACTGAATTACCATTTTATGCACAGCAAAAAGAAATACTGTAAGTATAGCAATATGGATAGAGAAGAAAAACAAAGAAAATTGACAATGTGTTAGATTGTGCTTCAAGAGCGAGGGAGAGTTGAGCTGAGTCTAACCTCTGCAGAAAAGAAAAAAAAAAAGTCATTATCGGCTGATACCATCTGTATGTCCACTGCAGGTACTGTATAAGGGCTTGTGATAGAAATGTTCAGATAAGTTAGGATATTAAATATTTTTACACAATGTGCCTGCTCTAAATGTCAGTTAAAAGATTTCACAGCTTACAGCATGTATAAACAGGATGTGGGTTTTTTTTGTTTTTTTTTTAGCTCTGCACACAAACACCCTCTATTGCCCAGCAAGAAGTACTTGATTCTGCTTACATATAGAAAGACAGAAAGATGAACCTGGGTTAAGGGTTGCGATATAAGGAACTGAAAGGAGACAGAGGAACCAAGAGGAGACAGTGGACCATCAACAGGAAAACATCTGCCGGAGACCATTCCAGAGGAGGGGTATCTGATGGAGTCAGCAGTCCTTACCAGCTCAACGAGAAGATAGCCATTGTGGGGGTGGCAGGAGAACACCCCCGGAACAGAGACTTTAAATACCTTTTGTTTTCCAGGGTCTTTCCCTATCAGGTTGTGCTGGGATGAAGACCTCACAGTTGTGATATGCTCTGCATGCTTCAATAAACAGATAAGTTGAGAAATATGTGATTTTTAATCCTCTGGTGTATTTTAAATGGTTTTGTGCTAACTGTCCAATTCTTGAACACACTTTTCAGAACAGTGGGCAGCACGGTGATGCAGTGGTTAGCACTGTTGCCTTACAGCTAGAAGGTTCCAGGTTTAAATCCCCAGGCAGGCAGGGGTAGGAATCTTTCTGTGTGGAGTTTGCATGTTCTCCCTGTGCTGTGTGGGTTTTCTCCCACAATCCAGAGACATGCATGTTAGGTTAGTTGGTTGTTCTAAATTGTCCCTTGATGTCTGTCTTCTATATGCCCTTAGAGTAGAGGATTAGTGGTAGTGAAGCGGTTTGAGTTGGCTTTGAGACTAGAAAAGTGCTATATAAGTACAGATCCTTATCCCCTTAACGAAAAGTTTTACAGGCTCCTTTTGTATCCTATTTTATAGATACAAATTCATGTAGTAGGTTATATACAGTAAAAACAAATTAAATTTAAAAAAAATGCCAGTTGATGTCCAGTTCAGCTGTGAGACTGTTGACATTCATATAATCTGTTCTTCTGTCATGCCAAATAAAGTCACACGCAGAGAGAAGCTTCTGTCATGCACTTTCCGTTCTCGCTGATGTCTCGGCACCAATGATCGCTATCATGTCAGGTGCAGATGAATTAAGAGACGCTTTTTTGGGGTGTTAAATCCTGGCGCATTTAGCAGGAGACTGACAATTGCAAACCTTAATAAATAACCTTGCACCAGTCATTTAAATACTCCCCTCTCTTAACCCTATCAGTGTGAATATATTGCGCGTCCTTAGTGGCACAGCGCAGCACTATGTCTGTCAAGTTGTAATCACCTGCCAAAAACACTGCCAGCCCTATAGACCATTTGTGGTATCATGCCCATACCCAAGATGGCAGACAACCGTTGGAGGACACGGAATACACCACAGAAGAAGAATCTTCTTCTTTAAGAAACGGAGAAGAAGAAGAAGACCTCCACAGTTAAATATGTCTGGCCGCCAGTGGGACGATAGCAGCGTTTTTGAATGAAATTGCAAACAATCACGGCATTTATGACAGAATTTGCGGTGGAATAAATTACAAGATTCATGTGAGACTTTCTGGATGTGGAAGAGAAAGCAAAATTTCCTGGCAGAAGACGAAATAAGGATCGTAGATGACGAGAGTGGACAACTGAACATGCCACCATCAACACTCCACCAGCGGTATCTCTGACTGTATTCCGGTTTGTGTACATTCTACTGAATTTCTGGTTCATATACTTTAAATAGGCATCCTATTTAAACTATATGAACCAGAAATTCAGCCTCTCACTTGAGGTGTTTCAGGCATGTCCCACTGGGAGGAGACCCCGGGCAGACCCAGGACTTGGTGTCCTCTCTGAAGAGCTGGAGCAGGTGGCTGGGGAGAGGGAAGTTTGGGCTTCTCTGCTTGAACTGCTGCCTCCTCAACCCGGACCTCCGGAAAAGCGGTAGAAGATGGATGGATGGATGGATGGATACTTTACATACTTTAAAGATAAGAAAAAAACAAACAAACAAGAAACAGTGACATAAAACAGAACCTTTCTTTGTGTAAATATGCCCAAAGTCCACTTTTGACCAGTTATGGAATTATGCAAATTAGATGCGTAAATTTATTCCTATCTGAAACTTTGGATGATATTCTATATCTTTCTAATTGACAGTAAGCCATTATCTCTCACCACTTTAAACTTTAACTTTAAAGTTGTAGCCTTGGAACATTCTGACATCCAATCTGACTAGTTTCTTGAAAAAAATCTTTACCACTGTTGACCACTAGGGGTTATGCCGCAGTTTGGCGACAGTCACACTCAAACGGTTAAATTTGCGTGTTGAGATGACAACTCCCACAAATACGCAATGAGGCCAGGCACAAAATTAACATAGTCCACGCCTTTCCAAATTTTGCCCTGCGTGTGGCGGGTTGACTCAACCCCCCCACAACACACAGGACAGTCAGCTCTTTTCTCTTGGTTTTCCCCGCTGCACTACTGAGATGTAATGTGCCATTCATGTGTTGTGATGCAATGTGCCCTGCATGTATTGTGATGCAATGTGCCCTGCATGTATCGTGATGTAATGTGCCATTCATGTATAGTGTTCATGCGTCCTGTCCTTGCTGTGACCTAGAGACAGTTCAATATGTAGATGTGCCTTGTAACCTCTTTGTTCCGCAAGCTGGAGCAGCGGCTGCATCTGTCTATTGTTATGTAGGTCTTACAAATGCAAATGTCTCATGCCTGTTCTGCAGTCCCTTTGATCAGACCAACTGCTGTGAATTTGCTTTGATGTATTGCTTGAGTTGGGTATAAATACTGCACAGGTTCTGTAACTCATTCTCTCTCCATTCCACTTCTGCAACTGCTGCTGCTAGACACGCACTTTGTGTCTCTTCACTGAGAGCCTGAGGATCCCGCTCCAGCCTGCACACACTTGGGCCGGAGCGGGGATCCTGTGATGGCAGTATGATAATAAACTCTACTTAAAACCTTCAACAACGCCGCTTTATTTCATGCCGCCGCACTGCGCCCTTTAGTAAATCTCAACAGTAGTTTTTTCACGCCAAAACGGGGTTTTGTGATGGTGCAGCATGTTAGAAAATCTGCCCCTGTCTTATGAGAGACACTTAGATCAAAGAATGATTAATTCTGATGGTTGTTCTTGCACATTTATGTCTCAGTAAATGATTGACTCATTGATACTCTGAACTAATTCTGACTTTGTCTACTTATTTCATTTTGGGTATTAAACTGCCTCAGTGGAATCTCAATCCTCGACAGTTAATAAAAAAAATTACTATTAGTAACTAACGTTACTCGAACACCTTTGAAGCGGAGTTATACATACCCAGTGCCCTCAGTAGACTACTGATGTCTTTAGACATACTGCACGTGATTTGCTTTTAGGCTAGTTAATTTACTACAGAAGATCCCTGCAAACAGACCCCTTTCCAAGATTTAATTTAGCTACTCTCAAACTATGATGCTGTAACTGGCTCAGACTTGCTTCTCTCTTTTATTCTCTGTGCATGTGTGTGCCATTGGCCACATCGACTCAGCTCCCCTTGACTTGTTCATTAGTTCTGTCTGTGAGGTTTAATTTTATCTTGGCACTTATGACTCACCACACATACTCCATCCTATAAGCACAAATAGCCAGAAACTCCATAAAGTTTTGATGTCGCCCAGCAACAGGTAGCTCACTGGCCACTTCTTTCAGCAAAGTAGGAGACTCCTGCTGGGCCATGAGAGCATGCTAGGAGACTAAACTAACTTTCTGGAAGAATCACATCAAAAATTTTCTTTGGATTCTATCACCATTAACAAATCTTACAAAGCTATGTGCAATTCAACTGATTGTACCTTATATTTACACTACCGTTCAAAAGTTTGGGGTCACCCAGACAATTATTTTGTGTTTTCCATGAAAAGTCACACTTATTTACCACCATGAGTTGTGAAATGAATAGAAAATATAGTCAAGACTTTGACAAGGTTAGAAATAATGATTTGTATTTGAAATAATAATGTTTTCCAGATACTCAACCTGCTCAAAGGTAGGTCAGTTTTATAGCTTCTCTAACCAGCTAAACTGTTTTCAGCTGTGCTAACATGATTGCACAAGGGTTTTCTAATCATCCATTAGCCTTCTGATGCAATGAGCAAACACATTGTACCATTAGAACACTGGAGTGATAGTTGCTGGAAATGGGCCTCTATACACCTATGTAGATATTGCACCAAAAACCAGACATTTGCAGCTAGAATAGTTATTTACCACATTAGCAATGTATATTAGATATTAGAGTGTATTTCTGATTAGTTTAAAGTTATTTTCATTGAAAAAAACAGTGCTTTTCTTTCAAAAATAAGGAAATTTCTAAGTGACCCCAAACTTTTGAACGGTAGTGTAAATTAAGGTTTTAGTAAAGCAGTGTGTCTAGGATTAGAGTTTTAGACATGCAAATGAGTTAGCGTAAGGTGCATGTGGTATGTCTGTAAATCAGAGTCTGAGTCGTTCTTATGGCATGCAGCAAACTCTCTTTATTGGATACACACAGCACTATTTATAGTGGTGCCGCAGCCCTCCTGATGTCACACCCAGGGCGGGTACAGCAAGACACACTCACTACTCAATACTATCAGCATCACGGTTAATTGACCCTTTCATGTCGGTTTTTATTTTGGTTATTTTTTTTCTTCCTTCATCTTACTGACAAGGTTTGTAATTGAGCAATATTACACAAGTGTGTTGCATCATATCACTGCAGTGCGGTAGTAAATGAACATAATAAAGAACAGGCCTATTGTCATTTCACACAATAAATTAACATTCACATTTCATTCACATTTTTTTTTCCGGTTCCGGTTCCGCCGGACCGGCGGCGCCACACGAGTCGGCTGCCTGTTGCAACAGCCTTTTTTTTTATCTTCCTTCTTCTTTCTACACCTTTCACTCTGTATATATATCACGGACGCACGGATCACCCCGGGGGTCTCCCGGGTCGGCGGACGGAGCCACGGTTTGCAGCGGGAGACGTTACAGTGGGGAGGAGCTAGTGCTAGCTAGCACTTGGCCGCCACCCGGTGCTAATGGGAAACTCGACATACCGGGAGCTGTAGCGAAAATGACGCGGGTGCCGGGCTGGAGTTTAGGCGGCGTGAAAGAAATATAAGACAGAATAATAAAGAGCGATGGCAAGAACCAAGCAGACCGCCCGTAAAATCTACTGGAGGAAGAAGCCCCCCCCCTCCCCAGGAGACAGCTAGCCACCAGGGCTGCTCAGAGAGGTGCTCCGGCCACCGGCAGAGTGAAGAGGCCTCGCCGTCACAGGCCCGTGGCTCTGAGAGAGATCTGTCGCTGCCAGAAATCCACGGAGCTGCTCATCCGTAAGCTGCCCGTCCAGCGCCTGGTGAGGGAGATCGCTCAGGACTTCAAGACCGTCCTGCGTTTCCTGAGCTTCGCCGTCATGGCTCTGCAGGAGACCAGCGAGGCCCACCTGGTGGTCTCTTCTTCGCTAAGGGGGTCACCATCATGCCCAAAGACTTCCAGCTGGCCCGCTGCATCCGCGGAGAGAGAGCTTCGACTTTCTGCTGCACATTCACCAGCCATAATGCTCTGCACTGTGTGTCTATATATATATACATTTATAGTAATATGGACATATGTTTACTAGATGTTGTTTTTTCTTGCCTTCTGATTGTTGCTCTGAGTGTTGCTATCCCTATGCTGTTGCAATCCTGGAATTTCCCCATTGTGGGACTAATAAAGGCTTATCTTATCTTATCTTACACATCATTCCCCTCCCCCTTACAAAAATGTAAAACACATACAATTCAGACCCACCCCAGTTTAGGACCCAAATCATGCACTAAGGGAAATAACGGGAAACACTGAACAGAATGGCCTTACACATTCACCCAAAACAACTAAAATCAGCGCGTTTATACAAAATACACAAAATAATACTGTATTCAATTCAATTCAATTCAATTCAACTTTACTTACATAGCGCCATTTCACAACAACAGTCATCTCATAGCACTATCAACTGTAAGGGGAACCCCCACAGTTGCAGAAAGACCCCAGCAATCAGGCGATCCCCTGTGAGCAAGCACTTGGCGACGGTGGAGAGGAAAAACTTCCTTTTAACAGGAAGAAACCTCCAGCAGAACCAGGCTCAGGGAGGGGCAGTCATCTGCTGCGACTGGCTGGGGGGGTGAGGGGATAGAGAAGATGAAAAGCGCAGACATGTAGCGAGCAAACAGCACGATGGGGACTCAATCTATGGGAGAGAACAAACAAATGTTAATGACCAGCAAAAAAAAATATTTCATTGAGAGTGAGGAAAGGAGTGAGGCCCAGTGCATTACTGGAGGTCCCCTGGCTGACTAAACCTATTAGCAGCATAACTAAGGGAGGGTTCAGAAACACATGATCCCTCCCTAATTGTAGGCTATATCAAAAAGGTAGGTTTTAGCCCTATTCTTAAAAACAGAGATCGAGTCTGACTCCCGAATCCAGATTGGCAGCTGGTTCCACAGGAGAGGAGCTTGATAACTGAAGGCTCTGCCTCCCATTGTATTTTTGGAGATTCTAGGTATTACAAGTAATCCTGCATTTTGGGAGCGTAGTGCTCCGTTAGGATAATACGGTAGTATCAGATCTTTTAAATAAAAAGGAGCCTGATTGTTTAGAGCTTTGTAAGTAAGAAGAAGGATTTTAAACTTAATTCTAAACTCTATGGGAAGCCAATGAAGGGAGGCCAGAACCGGAGAGATATGATCTCTCTTTCTAGTACCTGTTAAAACTCTTGCTTCAGCATTTTGGATCAGCTGAAGACTTTTTAAAGATGTTTTAGTACAGCCTGATAATAAAGAATTACAATAATCTAATCTCGAGCTAACAAAAGTGTGGATCAGTTTCTCAGCATCACTCTGAGACAAGATGCTCCTAATCTTGGCAATATTACGCAAATGATAGAAGGCAGTCTTAGAAACAAATTTAATATGTGAATTGAAGGACAGATCTTGATCAAAAATAATTCCAAGGTTCCTCACAGAGCTATTAAGAGAAAGAGTAACCGCATCCAAACTGAAAGTTTGATTGTTTTTTTGGACCAACAAGAATGACTTCAGTCTTATCTGAATTTAATAGCAGGAAATTACAAGTCATCCAAGCTTTGATTTCCTTAAGACAGACTTCTAACTTGGCTAATTGATTACTATCATCTGGCTTCACTGACAGGTATAATTGTATGTCATCTGAATAACAATGAAAACGTATACAGTGCTTTCTAATAATGTTGCCTAATGGAAGCATATATAAACTAAAAAGAGTAGGGCCTAGCACAGATCCCTGTGGAACTCCATGACTAAGCTTTGAGTTGAAAGAAAACTCATTATTTACATGAACAAACTGGAACCTATCGGATAAATAAGATCTAAACCACTGCAACAAAGTTCCATTAAGTCCAACATAGTGTTCTAATCTATCAAGTAGAATATTATGATCGATAGTATCAAAAGTTGCACTAAGGTCTAAAAGGACAACTACAGAAACCAGTCCATTATCAGATGCGATAAGGAGGTCATTAGTGACCTTCACTAAGGCTGTTTCAGTACTATTATGGAGTCTAAACCTAGATTGAAACTCTTCAAATAAACCATTTCCCTGCAAGTGGTCAAATAATTACGTAGCAACAACTCTCTAAGATTTTTGAAATGATAGGCATATTAGAGATTGGTCTATAGTTAGCTAAAATTCCTGGATCCACCGTTGGCTTTTTGAGTAAGGGTTTAATTACATCAGTTTTAAAAGCCTGCGGTACATGGCCTAATGTTAATGAAGAATTGATTATTTGAAGAATAGAGCTACCAATAAATGGAAAGACTTCTTTAAATAACCTGGTAGGAATAGGGTCTAAAAGACAAGTTGAAGGCTTGGATGAGGAAATTATTTTATCTAACTCTAAAATTAGAGTCTGGGGTTTCAGCTAATTAATAATACAAAGGAAAAATCACAAAACACTTAAAAATCATGAAAATTCATTCCGATTTAGTAATTTCATGATGCCATCAAACTTAATGAATACAAAGTATCGGTATCATATCAGTATTGGTGATACTGGCCCTGTATCTACTTGGTATCAGATCGATTCCAAATCTTGCAGTATTGCACACCACTAGTGGTTAGACTTCAGTGTGTATTCTGTCTCCTATGTCCTGAGATCTTCAAAACTTGGAGGTGCTGCACCATTAGGTCTGTCTCTGTGAAGAAAGAGGGCAAATCTTTTGCCCAGTCATATATAAAATACAGTTCTGTTCACCAAAAGGAGGTCCTTTGATCCTTGAAGCTGACACATGGATAAAACGGTCTTAATAAAGTTCAAACAAGCTAGTATCACTATACAGGCATGAGGAAAAGATGCTACACACAGAAATGCCCCAGTCACCCAGCTGATGGAACTGACCTAAGGATTTTTTTTGTGGTCTTCAAGAAATACAATTTTCTTTCTTTTGAAAATGATAAAACTCTCAAATTTGCCTGTTCAATTTATAAAATATTAAATGGCTACCCCCCTCCCCCCGGAGAATATGTTAAACTGAGGGCTGTCGGCACAACCACCAGAGCAATCACTAGAGGACATTGTGAGGTCCCCCACAGATGCACCACATTTGCTCAATCTGTGCTATCAGTGAGGGGCACCAGGATCTGGCATAATATACCACCTGCAATCAGAGGATGTACCCCACTAAACACTTTTAAGACTTATTTTAAAAATTCTTGTTTGGTGCTGTTGTTTGTTGTTGTTGTGAGGTGCTTGGAAGCATGTGTGTGTGTGCATGCATACACAACTCCACTTGTGAAACATTTGAATGTTTTGTAGCACCTTAACTCTTGCACTTTTGCATATCCACAGTTTTATCGCAGATGTCCTTCTCATGTATGATTATTTGTGTGTTTTTATGACCTGCCAGGGGACTACAGATGCAAACTAGAAAAGCACTCGGAGAGCACAGACCTCCGCCAAGCGCCACAGCTCCCCCCCATACAGTGTTTGTGTGTACGTTTTCAGATTCCTTGACCATGAAAACATATGACTAGCAATTGGATTCACAATGATAGGATTAGTGGTTCAGTAGTAAAAGCATTACCTCCTTGGCGGAGGTAATAAACTGAAGTGTTGCTGTTGTGTCCATCTCCTCCATCTGCAAACTCCCAAGCTGCGGGCGTTGCAATTCATCGCACAACTGCGTACAACCCACAGGCCAATGGGTTATGTGAGCATTTTCATAGATCACTGAAAGCAGCACTCAGGGCTTCACTGACGGATGCAAATTGGGTAGACAGGTTGCCGTTGGTTTTATATCGGGGTTGCGCTCCGCGGCAAAAGAGGATTTGGAAGCTTCCCCGGCAGAGAGCTTGTTTTTGCGCAGCCCCTATGGCTGCCCGGGGAATTTCTGCCAAATAATCCCGCGCCGGACAGCTGCCCGTCTCAGCTTTTGCAGCGTAGCGCAAACACAGGCACGCTGTCGGGCCCGGCCCACCACTGTTTTCTGCGTGCCTTTGTGCCTAAAACTTTGAAGAACGCGGAGTTCGTGTTCGTCAGACACAACGACCAGCGCCCTCCATTGCGCCTGCACTCATGTTGAAAATGGCCGTATCTCACAATGTTAAAGAATCCTTTAAAAAATTCCTGTATCCAGACGGTGATCCGGATCATCGCCAAAATTTAATCATTTCTTCCTTGTACCATTTCCAACAACGCCTGAAAGTTTCATGGAAATCCGTCCAAAACTTTTTGAGTTATCTTGCTAACCAACAGACAGACAAACAGACAGACAGACAGACAAACAGACAGACAAACAGACAAACGCTGGCAAAAACATAACCTCCGGCGGCCTGTGGCCTGGCGGAGGTAATTAGCAGTACTGCTAAATCTACCATACTTGCATTTGTATTAATGTTCATTAGTATGTAATGTCCCTTTCAAATAAACATTAAACTTAAACTTCTTTATTGTGAATTTCTACAGGAATACAGTCACACAATCAATCAATAAAAAAAATACATAGTATACTGCCACATACAGTGGTGTGAAAAAGTATTTGCCCCTTACCGATTTCTCATTTTTACCTCCGCCAAGGAGGTTATGTGATCATCGGCGTTGGTTTGTCTGTTTGTCTGTTTGTTTGTTTGTTAGCAAGATAACTCAAAAACTTATGGACGGATTTTCATGAAATTTTCACAGATTGTCAGAAATAGGGTATCCTACAGATGATTACATGTTGGTGGTGATCCGGATCACCGTCCATAAGAAAACCTCCATTACGGAAAATGCCATTTTTTGGAATAACTACTGAACCACTAATCCTATCATTGTCAATCCAATTGCTAGTCATATGTTTTCATGGTCAAGGAATCTGAAAACGTACACACAAACACTGTATGGGGGGAACTGTGGCCGCCATTACGGAAAATGCCATTTTCGTGAATAACTACTGAACCACTAATCCTATCATTGTCATTCCAATTGCTAGTCATATGTTTTTGTGGTCAAGGAATCTGAAAACGTACACACAAGCACTGTATGGGGGGAACTGTGGCCGCCATTACAGAAAATGCCATTTTTGTGAATAACTACTGAACCACTAATCCTATCATTGTCAATCCAATTGCTAGTCATATGTTTTCGTGGTCAAGGAATCTGAAAACGTACACACAATCACTGTATGGGGGGAACTGTGGCCGCCATTACGGAAAATGCCATTTTTGTGAATAACCACTGAACCACTAATCCTATCATTGTCAATCCAATTGCTAGTCATATGTTTTCATGGTCAAGGAATCTGAAAACATATGGTACACACAAACACTGTATGGGGGGAACTGTGGCCGCCATTATGGAAAATGCCATTTTCGTGAATAACTACTGAACCACTAATCCTATCATTGTCAATCCAATTGCTAGTCATATGTTTTCATGGTCAAGGAATCTGAAAATGTACACACAAACACTGTATGGGGGGAACTGTGGCCGCCATTACGGAAAATGTCATTTTCGTGAATAACTACTGAACCACTAATCCTATCATTGTCAATCCAATTGCTAGTCATATGTTTTCATGGTCAAGGAATCTGAAAATGTACACACAAACACTGTATGGGGGGAACTGTGGCGCTTGGCGGAGGTCTGCGCTCTCCGAGTGCTTTTCTAGTTTTTGTATGTTTGTCACACTTAAATGTTTCAAATCATCAAACAAATTTAAATATTTAACAGAAGATAACACAAGTAAACACAAAATGCAGTTTTTAAATGAAAGTGTTTATTATTAAGGGAAAAAAATCCAAACCTACAAGGCCCTGTGTGAAAAAGTGATTGCCCCTAAACCTAATAATTGGTTGGGCCACCCTTAGCAGCAACAACTGCAATCAAGAGGTTGCGATATCTGGCAATGAGTCTTTTACAATGCTGTGGAGGAATATTGGCTCACTCATCTCTGCAGAATTGTTGTAATTCAGCCACATTGGAGGGTTTTCGAGCAAGAACTGCCTTTTTAAGGTCATGCCACAGCATCTTAATCGGATTCAGGTCAGGACTTTGACTAGGCCACTCCAAAGTCTTCATTTTGTTTTTCTTAAGCCATTCAGAAGTAGACTTGCTGGTATGTTTTGGATCATTGTCCTGCTGCAAAACCCAAGAGCACTTCAGCTTGAGGTCACAAACAGATTGCTGGACACTGTCTTTCAGGATTTTTTGGTAGACAGCAGAATTCATGGTTCCATTTACCACAGCAAGTTTTCCAGGTCTGGAAGCAGCAAAACAGCCCCAGACCATCACGCTACCACCACCATATTTTACTGTTGATATGATGTTCCTTTTCTGAAATGCTGTTACTTTTATGCCGGACGTAATGGGGCACAAACCTTCCAAAAAGTTCAACTTTTGTCTCGTCAGTCCACAGAGTATTTTCCCAAAAGTCTTGGGGATCATCAGAATGTTTTCTGGCAAAACTGAGATGAGCCTTTATGTTGTTTTTGCTCAGCAGTGGTTTCCGTCTTGGAACTCTGCCATGCAGGCCATTTTTTACTCAGTCTCTTTCTTATGGTCAAGTCATGAACACTGATCTTAACTGAGGCAAGTGAGGCCTGCAGTTCTATCAATGTTATTGTGGGGTCTTTTGTGACCTCTTGGATGAGTCGTCGCTGTGCTTTGGGGTAATTTTGGTTGGCCGGCCACTCCTGGGAAGGTTCACCACTGTTACATGTTTTAGACATTTGTAGATAATTGCTCTCACTGTGGTTCACTGGAGCCCCAAAGCTTTAGAAATGGCTTTATAACCTTTTTCCAAACTGATAGATCTCAATTACTTTGTTTCTCATTTGTTCCTGAATTTCTTTGGATCAATGTTTGGTCTACATCACTTTGTCAGGCAGGTCCTATTTAAGTGATTTGTTGATTGAGAACAGGTGTGGCAGTAATCAGGCATGGGTAATGCTAGAGAAATTGAACTCAGCTTTCCAAAGATGTGATAAACCACAGTTGATTTATGTTTTAACAGTGGTGGTGGTGGTGGTGGTGGTGGGGGGGGGGGGGTTTCACACAGGGCCATGTAGGTTTGGATTTTTTTTTTTACCCTAAATAATAATCACTTTCATTTGAAAACTGCATTTTGTGTTTACTTGTGTTATTTTTGTCTAATATTTAAATTTGTTTGATGATCTAAAACATTTAAGTATGACAAATATACAAAAAAATGAGAAATCAGGAAGGGGCAAACACTTTTTCACACCAAACACTTTTTTGCACCACTGTAATTGATGGCCACTAATGACATACAATAACTGCTGAACTACAACAAATACAAGTATTGCATTAACCAAGGGACGGTTCATAAGAGTATCCCACACAATGTACAGTTAAATGATCTTCCAACAAAGGAATTTAGTGACACCACAAACATAATGCTACCGCCCCAGTGGGAAAATAAAGAGAAGCAAGAGTAATTCAAAACAGCCTATGTACAGACTGTATGAATGAGTCATAATGGCTAGGGAATTTAACAATACTCCCATGATCAGATTAGATATTTTCAGGGATAGTGGGCAAGTACTTTGTACGTTATTGGTCTCTTACAGGGAACTATGACAATGTGGGCTATAAAAATGTCACACAGGGACTAAAAAGCAGTCCATGTGTGACATAAACAATGTACAAGCAGCCAGCTAAACATGCCAGGCAGGCAGGGACAGAATCATTGTAGTAATAGAGCAGGCTGGACAAACACAGAGCATCACTGGCAGTAAAGCAGTGTTTGTTGTCATGTCTATAAGTCATACTCCCCTGCATTTTTCCCACTGAAATAAAAATTGTAGTTCCTTCATTGTGGTGACGGGAGAAAGAAATGCATCCTTCTTGCTGCCTCTTCTCAGATCCCTTATTAAATCTCATCTAGATTCATCATAAAAAAATGACAGGCTGTCTTGGTTAAGCAAACGGTTTATATCAGCATGAGACAGGAATGAGACAAAGGCAAAGATGGGACAAGCAGGGCAATGTATCCACTCTTGCATTTTTCCTAGCAAAACAGAAAGTCAACGACATCAACTGGAAAAGAATATTTAGTTTCATATCGATAGGTGCAATATATCTTTAGTAAAATGAATATTTCAAAAAGATCATGTTTATCAAGTCACATGCAGCTTTAAATTTTGTTTTCAAATGGTATATGAAAACATACAGTAAGTGTATATCTCTTTTGTTCTTTCTCTGCTATGTCTATGCAGCAAGCCAGGCCACGAGGAAATGTCCCAGTTCTCAAAATAGCCATTCTGACACTGAATGTTGCGAAATTGAAACAATTCTGCAAGGAAGAGTGGGCCAAAATTCCTCAGCAGTGTGGTGAATGACCAAGGGTGCCACAAAAAGTTATCACGTTTAGGGGACAATTACTTTTTCACATAGAGTCAGATAGGTTTGGATAACTTTTTTCCTTAATAAATGAAATCATTATTTAAAAACTGCATTTTGTTACTCAGATATTAAGCACTGTATTTTTAAGTCATATTTATAATGTGTTTTAAAATCATTAGCATATTGTAAACATCATACAGAACAGGTTAAGGTTTATTAAGGTTGAAATTTGTGGTAACGACAAATGATATTTAAGTGCATTCCTTTTTTATACATAAACTCTATGAGTGGACAGAGGTGGGAATAGATTTCTTTTGTATTTACAAAGTTTTGTGGGGGTTTTTTTGTACTTTCAAACAGTTCAGAGCTACAGCATTTCGATCACTGCTGAAACACACATGAATTTCATTCTATGAACAGTTAACATATGACACCCAGAGAGTTTATCTGGAACTCTTGGTTTACAGATTGCGCTCTCTGTTTAGTGTTTATGCACAGAGTGGTTTTGGGAATCTAATAAAGAACTGTAGTAAATGTGTTTAAAGTTTTGTTACACAATTCTAGGAAAAAACTAGAAAGGCACTCGGAGAGCGCAGACCTCCGCCAAGCGCCACAGTTCCCCCCATACAGTGTTTATGTGTACATTTTCAGATTCCTTGACCATGAAAACATATGACTAGCAATTGGATTGACAATGATAGGATTAGTGGTTCAGTAGTTATTCACGGAAATGGCATTTTCCGTAATGGCGGCCACAGTTCCCCCCATACAGTTTTTGTGTGTACGTTTTCAGATTCCTTGACCATGAAAACATATGACTAGCAATTGGATTGACAATGATAGGATTAGTGATTCAGTAGTTATTCACGAAAATTGAATTTTGCGTAATGGCGGTTTTCTTCTGGACGGTGATCCAGATCACCACCAAAATGTAATCATCTGTAGGATACCCCATTTCTGACAATCTGTGAAAATTTCATGAAAATCCGTCCATAACTTTTTGAGTTATCTTGCTAACAGACAAACAAACAGACAGACAAACAAACAGACAGACAGACAAACCAACACCGATGATCACATAACCTCCTTGGCGGAGGTAATAATTGCACATATCAGCATATCAGACACACTGTTAGCACCCAAGCAACCTGGGTCTCCCGAAGCTCCCCCCCCCCCAGAGAGTCCATCACGCGGCCCACTTCCAGAGCATCTCCGTTTTGTAGTGACCGGAGACAGACTACAGTACATAGACGCCCTTTTGTGCTCCGACGTCGCAGCTCATTGGGATGCCTTCTCGACCCATCAGTCAAACTCAGGTAGCTGTCACCGCCAGACTGGACCACCCACAAATCATCCTGTTCCGCTGTCCCAATTCTGGAACTGCGCTCCCGACCAAGCTGAGGCTCAACCCTAGGGCACACGTTATCATCCTCACCCAGGGGAGCACTCACTGGCTTCCTCCGTTGTCTGTGCCGTGGTCTGGCCTCCTTATGATTCTTCAGCGGATTGCCAAGTTGACTCAAGCCATGTCCCTTGCCTTTAGCGTCAGCACGGCTAGGGTTTGTGCCATCTGGAGGTATCCCGGATACTCCATGTTGGTGCGTCGGAGCGGCATCAATCACTGTTGGCTCAACAGCCGGAACCTGTTGGCCGCCGGAGCCCTGTAGCTCACGCTCTATGGACCTTTCCACCACCACAGGGATTAAACCATGCCGTTCGAGTCCACCATCCGTGGGACCACAAACACTGGCATGAGACCCCCCCTAGTCGGCATACTAAGGTGCCGGCGGTGTCCCTCTTCACCCAGAATGGGCTACCCCAAGTCCCCCACTTCTTTGCCACTTCCCACGTAAAACAAGTCTCTGCCCATCAGATTAATGCCTTCTCGAGACATCATGATGCCAAGGGGGACAATACCATAATCACAACAGGCCATGCAAGTTTTACTCACATTATTGTGAGGAAAACACCGTCTTACAATTTCCAAGTTCAAAATAGAGGTTGCCAACTCTGAGTCCGCCAACATCGGCACCGGTGTCCCTACCGTGTTGGGAGAGACAGTGTGGACCACTGTAGGCACCCTCTTTTTTCCACCATCCCTAGCAGACCTCCGTTCCTCCTTGTCGAAACTGCGGCAAATTCTGGCAAAGTGATGGAGCAGACTTCATCATCCACAACACTTGCCCCTCGCTGTACAGTCCCTGGCTCAATAGCAGTGCCTGCTGGATCCGCAGCCGTGGTATCTCAGCTTCCCCAGGGTGGACTTTGTTTTCACGATGGCCACGCCATCAACATCGCTTCTATCGTCTGAATCCGATGCTAGGGTCTTCCCGTATGTGTCATTCTTCTGCGAGGCTTTATGGTCCATAAGACGCATCGTCAGCCATTCCGCTGTCTTTTTTTTGTCATGCTAGCTCCATGGCTGCTGTCGGTGCTAGCTCACCAGTGCGAGTTAGCAGGCCTCTTGCTGAGGAGCCGGCCACGTGTTCTGCTAACTGGCCATGGACCAACTCCTTCTCCAAAGTCTCAAGCCTGCACTCACCTGCCAGTCACCAAAGGTCAACCACAAACTATCGAACCAACTCTCCGGGTCGCTGGTTCCGCTGCTTGATTTTCATGCTCCGCCTCATGATGTTTCCAGCTGCACGAAAGTAGCCTGCCATGAGCCTCGTCATATGGCCGAATAGGTCACCTCTTCCAAACGTGCTCAGGACTCGCCGGCTCTCCTCATCCAGGTTATGGACCAGGATAGCCCGTGCACATAATTTATCTAGGTCGCCGCGGTCTAACGCGAGTAGATAGTATTCAAATGCAGCCCACCACCTGGTCCACAGGACCAACGGCTGACCCAGAGTCTGCAACACAAAGTGCAGCGCGGCAGCAGCCCTCGTCATCTCTGTATATCCTCGTCGCCAAATGTAGAGTCCGAAAAATAAGGAGGCAAGGTGACATTTTATATAGTTTAATAACAAGAACTATTACAGACTCAGGGGAAACCCTACCACGAGTACAGGAGTGTGGCTAGGAGACCAGAGTTCTCCTGCACCAGGCCTTTATATCCCAGGTGGCGTCACTCCTGTCCCTCATTTTACATACATAACACAACCGTGTGTCACATTATCAGGTTCAGGTTCAGGTTACTTTATTTGTACCCGTAGGTAGATTTGTTTTGCAGTCAGGTGACATCCATATTTACAAACCACAATTACATTCAACATAAACACAAACACAGGCACACATGAAGCTGACTATAAACATAATAAAAGTACTCAAGGCTCCATCAATCAGGACATAAGACAAAGAGATAAGAGAAAAAAAACAGAGATAAGAGAGAAGGGTCATATTAAAAAGTAAAGACTAGTCAAAGAGGTTAAAAACTCAAAAGTCTAAAACCCAATAAAAGATTTAGAGCCCAAATAAAAAAACTACAAAAATAAGTAAATATAGAATAAAATTAATAAATAGGTAACTAAATTATGTGCAATATATTGTTACAACTTGTTCAACTCTTTGACAGCAGCAGGAACAACTGTTTTTGTAGTGCTGGGTTTTACTTTTTGGGACAGCAAACCTCCGTCTGAAGGGAAGAAGCTGAAAGTGGCAGTGCAAAGGGTGGGAGTCATCATTTAAAATGGAGGTAACAATCCTCTGTACCTGTCTGGTGTACAAGAATGTCAGGCTCAGCTGTGACTCACCAAGCAAACGACTGGACCGTCTAACTACCTGATCCAAGGATTTCCTCTGTTTCAGTTTTATCTGACCATACCATAACACTAAAGAAAAGGATAAAACAGATTCAATAAAAGCCAGATAAAACATTATCATTATGGTTCGGTCCATTTGGAAGCGTGCAAGTTTCCTTAAACAATGCAAATGTTGCTGACCCTTTTTGCACACCCTTTCACAGTTCTCTTCAAAGTTTAAATTACTATAAATAATCGTCCCAAGATATTTGTAGGATTGTACACATTCAGTGGTCTGGCCTTTTAGTACAGTGACTTCGTGCCTGGGAGTTTTCCTCCTAAAGTCAGTAACCATATCTTTAATTTTTGTTGTATTCAGCTGCAGGTAGGAATCCTCACACCAGTGAACAAAATCATCAACTACTGGGCCGTGACCACTCTCACCATCCTGGAGGAGACTGTCAACAACTGAATCATCAGCATACTTTATAATGTGTCTGTTGTCATGTCTGCTCCGACACATGTTTGTGTACAGGATGAAGATGGTGGTGACAACACACACCCCTGAGGAGAGCCAGTAGAAGAGCACTTTTGGTCAGACAATGTACCATTTACCCTAACTCTCTGTGTCCTGTTGGTTAAAAAATCCAGAATCCAACCCACCAGATTATTACTCAAATCAAATTGTTGCAGGAGCCTTTCAACTAAAATATGAGGTTGGATTGTATTAAAGGCGGAAGAAAAGTCCACAAATAAAAGCCTGGCGTGTGTCCCATTAAAATCCAGATGTTCAAAAAGCATGTTAAACAGAGTGACAGTGGCATCCTCCACTCCTCTGTGAGGCCTATAGGCAAACTGCAGAGGATCCAATGCATGCTCAGTCTGCTTTAGGACCTCAAATCTGACCAGTTTTTCAAAAATTTTTATTAAAATTGAAGTCAAAGCAACTGTCATAACCCGAGTGTCGGTTCTGGCCACACTCGGGTCTCTTATCTTTTTGTTCCCTGGCTTTGGCAGCTGAGGATTCCTTCCAGCTCCTCGGGCTCTTATTGTGAAGGCGCCCGGGGGAGCTCCCTGCTGTCAAAGTCAGCTGCTGCTCTGCTGTCATTAGCAGCAGCTGTGCCGCGTTGGGGTCATTAGCCGCCAGAGATATAAGCGGGTGCTAAATGTCCTCCAACGCGGCAGTCTCTGTTATGTTCTGTTATATTCTCCTGTTATGCTCTGTTACGTCCACCTGTAACGATCATCTGTTATATCCTGCTACGTTTTGATGGTGCTCCTATATGCTCAGGTATGTTCCTGTTTGCCTAGCTCATCATTAACGTTGTCGTCTGGCGCATCGGGTGTTCCCCGGCTCAGACTTCACCCAGCCACTGTATGTGTTCTGTGTGTGTTCATCCTTATCCACAATAAATTACCACTGCAAACTCACTGGTGACTGAGGCGTCTTGTGACGGTCCGTGAGGGCCGTCTTGACAGTAGACTGCCGCCAAACGCCCAGAGAGGAGGCATTGTTTTGAGACGCCATTCACCGTGCAGTTTGCAGTAGTGGACTGTTAATTCCTACCTGTCTGAGTGTCTGCAGCGGGGAGTATGTCGTCATCCAGGGGCCATTGTCGGCGCCTTGGCAGGCAGCAAGCGGAGGTTCTGAAGGAGGTGGACTACACCATCTTCACCGCTACGCTGTTGGACGCTCCCAGCGACATTCGTAGGTACCTGGACCTAGCCGAGGAGATTCTGGATTCTCTTCCCCGCTTCACCGATCATCCAGAGGTAAGCGTGAGGAGAGATGACATCGCCACCCAGCGTGAGAGACTCCGAGGGCTGGAGGAAAGTCCTGGCAGGAAGCCGAAGCGGAGGAGACGTCGCCGCTCGCTTCGGGATCCCGCTCCTGCCTCCGTTCCGGCCCGGGAGTTCGCGCCATCCGGAGGTCTTTTCCCATCGGGCATGTCACCACTCGGGATTCCCCCAGAGAACCTGCAGATGACAGCAGACAAGATCTGGGACCGGGTGGCTCCTGCTTGCTCCGCTAAGAATCCTCCAGCGTGTATGAAGCATGTGGTGGCGGCGGTCAGACTGGTGGAGAGGAATCCAGCGCTGCGTGAGTTTCCTGAGTTCGCGGACTTGCTTGCCTCTGTTTCCGCTCAGGAACGGCGATTTCCGGACCTCACCTTCGCTTCACCCCCTACAAGGAACCGTCGTCACTCCGGCTTCCAACCTCGGCTATAGCCCCGTCTGGATGCTGTTCCGGGTCGCTGCAAGGACTTCACCCCCCACACAGCTGTCACTCCTGCGCCTCATCAGAGGGGAATCCCCGCAGCCTCGTCTTCTCCCGGGCCCTCGCCTGCTGTCCCGTCAGCGCTCCATGCCCAACTGACCCCGGCTGTCGCCCCTTAGTCCTCGTCGCCTATCCTGGCTGCTGTGTGTCACGAGAGCTCCGTTTCGGCGAGCTTCATCCCGGATCCGCCTCGAGTGGCCTCATCTCGTCTTCCCAGAGGGCCCTCTGTCACCATCCAGTGGGGAAAGGAAGGAATGACATCCCCCACAGCAGAGACCATCTTACCCTTAGGGGAAAGGCAAGTGCATGATAATTTCTCTTCTTTTGACATTGTTTTGCCTTGTCTGACTCCTAGGGGTGGAGTTCGGGGTATGCAGCCCCCCGAGCTCCCTCCACCCGCTGTGGATGAAAGTATTAACCCTGCTTCCTCTGTGTCTCCCCCCGCTGAGCGGTCCTCGACGTCAGGCCAACGTCGCTGGATGAGGAGGGGGCCTGCGGTTCTGGAGAGCCTGGTTCCGGTTCAGCAGCCACGCCATGGGCGGAGGAGGAGAGTGGACTGCAGCGTGGAGCCATCGCCGATGAAGAAGCGTCCCCGGGGTTCCACGGAGGAGCGGTCCGGTCCAGCAGGGCGAGATTCTCCTGCCACCACGCCGTGCAGGCCACCGGCGTGGACATCGTGCCGGAGGACTCTCTATCTGCACGCACCATCATGCCAGCTGCGGAGCCCGACGCAGCTGAGTGGGAGCCTGAGGACGACCTCTGACTTCTGAGCCCGGATCATCGCAGTCCTGGACGGCGTCAGAACCCGAGCTCAGGCAAGTGCTCTGTTTTATCTTTCTTCTTCACCTTTTAGAGCACTTTTGCCTGTCTCAAGGGGAGATGGGCCGGGTGCAGCCGCCCGCTGCGTCCGAGCTTATCTCGCCGGGTTCTGGCGCTGCCGGTGATCCTGAATCCGGGTTTTCTCTCTTGTGTGAGTCTTCTCCCAGGGTTGCCGGCGAGGGGCTGCTCTCGCCTGCTGCGCCAGAGGTTCCGGTTTCGGGGTTGGAGGTCGAGTCTGGTGCCACACCGACCGGGTCCACCGGGAGTGCTGTTCCGGTCCAGTTGGGGTCCACCGGGAGTTCGGTTCCGGTCCAGTTGGGGTCCACCGGGAGTGCTGTTCCGGAGGCCCAATCGGGGTCCACCGTGGGTTTGGTTCCGGAGGCCCAATCGGGGTCCACCGTGGGTGCTGCACCAGCAGGTCCTAGGTTTGGTGAGGGAGCTGCAGATCCCCAGCCACCGGATGCTGGACAGGGTCATTTTCTTCATCACCCTCATCTCCACCGTCATCCTCCTCGTCTCCCTGAGGAGCACTACCCATCTCCACCTGGGGCCGTTGGGGTCCCGAACGCTCCGCCCGGTTTCCCCTCATCTCCCCCCTTTTCTGCGGGACCACCGGCTGCTTCTTCCCAATGGTTCTGGTGGGCTGGTGTTGCGGGGCGGCCGCCTGAAGGGCTGTCTCGTTGGTTTGGTTCTCTGGGTCGGCCCCCCGACCTGTTTATCTTCCTGTGCGGCGACCTGCTCCGGCCGCCTGAAACTCTCTTCCCCTGAGCATGGGACTGGGGTAGGCCGCCCGAACTGTCCTCTTTTCCCCTCCCTGTTCTGTGGCCTCTTGTTGCCGGACGACCCCCCCGAACCTTTTGCCCCCATCCCTCCGGGCCTGGACTGCGCCCTTTCCGGGTTCCTGATCTCGTCTGTGGGACTGTTGGGGTGTGTGTGTGTGTGGGGGGGATTGTTTTGTGTTTTTGTGGGTCACCAGGTTGTTTCTGAGTTTGGTGGGGGGTTTTTTTCTTCCACCTTGTGTCACTCTATTTGCCGAAGGGTGTGTTGCATATTTTGAACTTATTGTGGTTGCCCACATTTTTGGGGATTATGTTTTGTTTTTTTTTTCTCTCCCTACCTTTGTAGCCTTGTTGGTTGTTTGTCTCTCTCCCTCCTGCCAGCGCCCCATCCACCCACCCTAGGGGGGTGGGGGGGGCTTGGGTGTTACTCAGGCCGCTCAGAGCTCGGCCTTGAGGGGGAGGTACTGTCATAACCCGAGTGTCGGTTCTGGCCACACTCGGGTCTCTTATCTTTTTGTTCCCTGGCTTTGGCAGCTGAGGATTCCTTCCAGCTCCTCGGGCTCTTATTGTGAAGGCGCCCGGGGGAGCTCCCTGCTGTCAAAGTCAGCTGCTGCTCTGCTGTCATTAGCAGCAGCTGTGCCGCGTTGGGGTCATTAGCCGCCAGAGATATAAGCGGGTGCTAAATGTCCTCCAACGCGGCAGTCTCTGTTATGTTCTGTTATATTCTCCTGTTATGCTCTGTTATGTCCACCTGTAACGATCATCTGTTATATCCTGCTACGTTTTGATGGTGCTCCTATATGCTCAGGTATGTTCCTGTTTGCCTAGCTCATCATTAACGTTGTCGTCTGGCGCATCGGGTGTTCCCTGGCTCAGACTTCACCCAGCCACTGTATGTGTTCTGTGTGTGTTCATCCTTATCCACAATAAATTACCACTGCAAACTCACTGGTGACTGAGGCGTCTTGTGACGGTCCGTGAGGGCCATCTTGACAGCAACTGGTCTAAAATCATTTACCGTTTTAGGACAGCTGGATTTTGGAACGGGGACAACCACGGCATCTTTCCAGATCTTAGGCACATGTTGTGTCTGTAAGGACTTATTGATAATGTAGTGAAATACAGGACTCAATTCATGTGCACAGGACTTTACCAATCGCCCACATATATTATCAGGGCCCTGACTTTTGTTCACTTTTACAGCACAGAACGCCCTTTTAATATCCTGCACCTCAATATTAAAGTGCTGATTGTCTTTGAGTTTCTCTTTCAAATCTTGGGTTTCTGTGCTAAAATCAAAGGAATCAAAATGACCATAAAAACAATTAAGAGCATGAGCCAGCTCTGTGTCTGAATTAAAACCATCTAAAAACACACGATTACTGCGCTCTGTTCTCTGAAGGCCTGCAATAGTTTTCATACTGACCCAGGCTGAACCAAGCTTGTTTGTTGCCATCTTACTTTCCAACTCTGATTTATAATTCTGTTTTGCTCTTAAAATTTCGGACTTCAGCTCTTTTGTTGCAACCTGCAGCTCAGAAACAACCCCCTGTTTAAAGGCAAGTGCTTTCTTCTGTAAGCAGGATTTAACTGATTTTGTAACCCATGGCTTGTTGTTGGGAAATATTTTGACACGTTTACATGGAACGATCATATCTCTGCAGAAAGCAATGTATGAGCATGTGACGTCCACCAAAGAGTCCAAATCATCCCCGCAGGACAGTGTGAAAACCTCCCAGTCTGTACAGTTAAAGCATTCCTGGAGGCAGTGCACTAAATCCTCTGTCCACACGTCTATGTCTCTGGTCTTCGCCTTGCCTCTTCTGAGAGCAGTTTTATATGTGGGCAGCAAATGTACACAGTTGTGATCTGAGGATCCTAAAGGAGGAAAGGGAAGTGATTTACAGTCCCTCTCTATGGATCCATAGCACAGGTCCAATGTCTTTTTTCGCCTGGTTGGGCAGGAGACATACTGATAAAAGTTTTTAAGTGTGTTCTTTAAAGAAACATGATTAAAATCCCCAAGGATAAAATTTGGAGCCTCTGGGGAAATTGACTGCAACCGCTGTACCACATCAAAGACGGTACTGGAGGCGGAGTCAGCATCCGCTCTCGGGTGAATGTACACAGTCGTTATGAAAAGTTAGGGGAACTCGCGGGGCAGATAAAAGGGGCATAGCAATACGGACAGAAGCTCCACATCTGGTGTACAGATGCACTCTCTGACCGTCACAGATGTACAGTACTGTTTTTTGATATATAAACATGCGCCACCCCCCTGACGTTTCCCCGTTACCTCTTCCTGCCGATCCGAGCGAAGTGGGGCTCCAAAGCCGTCAATACTCAGGTCCGCATCCCGGTCATATGCCGTAAGCCACATCTCCGTGTAAGCCATGACACAGCAGTTCTTGAAGTCCTTCTGATATCGTACATTCCCTTGAATTTCATCCACTTTATTTCTCAGGGATTGTACGTTCCCCATAATAATGGAAGGAAGAGGAATGCGGTTGAGCAGACACCTCCTCAGGCTTAATCTCACACCTCCACGCTTTTCGCGTTTCCTCCTCTTGTCTCTCTTTTCATCGCTGTGTCCATGAAAATCTCTTAAAATAAAGTCCGGCAGTTGCGGCACAGACTCAGTCACAGATGCTGCATTATCCATGTTTAAATGCAGTAACATGTCTCTGGAATATTGTATTCTTCTTGGCATGATCGCGATCGTGCTTACCTTCAAGACAAAGTGCCGGTAGGAAAAAATCGACAGTGCAAACACAAGGAGGAAATCCATACTGATGGAACCAGGGAGCTCTTCGTTATATAGTCCACAAACATTCAAGGACAAAAACAGCACAGAGAATTACGTTAAAACACAATAAAGTGCATAAAAATAGAGACACAGATGTCAAACTTTTTTCACCCACTGCCGGTCGCTGTGTGCGCATGCGTCATAATTCCTAGGTGATTCTGTGCGTTTCTTACCAACTTTGCTGTGCTGAGTGTTGTGTATGCACATTGCGCAACACCGCTGCCAAGACCGGGCCTGTCTGTGTTTGTGCACATGCGTTCAGCCCACTTCCAAACATAGCAGGGTTGCCAAACACTACTACCAGCTTGCTGAGACCTGCATGAAATTGGCCCCCCATCTTGCACAGCTGCCATCGCTTGTGCATGACGCTCATTGCTTTTATGTGAACGCACCCGTTTCTCGTGGATGTGCGCCCATCAACACCAGTGCAATTACATGCAGTAATGTTCTGTAACTGCTGCTGTGATGTTGCTAATACCAAACGGCATGTCGCTTTCAAAGATGGCGCTAGCAAAAAAAAAGAAAAAAAAAGAGGAAGGGCGATCAGAAAAACAGAGAATTCAAAGAGGAATGTACAGAAAAATATGCATTCATTCTGCCAGAGTCCAGCATAAAACCAATGTACCTGATTTGCAGCGACTCGGTTGTTGAATACTGAGGTGAGGTCAGACAAACTTGCTCAGCTGAAATCTACAGACTGTCAGATCTATAACCCAACAATAAAGGGCAGCTGAGGCCTCACTCAGAGTGGCCTGGGGCTTACAAACCAGCTAACTGGTGATATTAAGAATGCACAGTGCATTTCATTAACTGTGGACCAATCAACAGACTGTACAGACAGTGCACAGTTATATGTCTTTGTCAGATATTACAGTGAAGCAAAGAGGGAATTTTGTGAAGACATTTTAGGTATCAAACCCCTCCATAGTTACACAAGAGGTGAGGATATTTATGAAGGCATCATGCAGAGGCTGAAAGAAAGACAAATTGACCTCAGAATGGTGGTGTCCATTGCAACTGATGGAGCGCCAGTCATGAATGGGAGAGAGAAGGGAACTGTCCAGCACATGAAAAAGCACTATCCAGACCTGCTGTCATATCACTGCATCATTCACCAGATAGTGCTGTGCGCCAGTCTTGGAAAAGAATATTCAGAAGTGATGGAAACTATTATGAATCTTGTGAAGTACCTGAGATCCTCTTCAGCTCTTCAGCACTGTTTTTTACATGCATTTCTGAATAAGGTGAGTGGACTATTTACCTTGTTTTATAGGTGCACCTCATTAACCCTTAAGCTGTGTTCGGGTCTAATTGACCCTTTTAAAATTCTCTTACAGAAATAAATATAGAATAGATCATGTTTTCATCCTGAAACTTTATGCCCTTAAGCTATTTTCTGCAAAGAACATATAAAAAAAAATCAATAAATACACATCTTACACCCCCTTCACCAGTTTATACCTTCTCATGGTGTAAATGCTTTATCGGGTCAATTTGACCCGAGCTTAACTAATGCTGACAAAATGCATGTGAAAACAAAGGGGTCATGATAAATATCAAACTAGATGAAGATGTGGGGACACACACACACACAGGCACACACAACACAACACATACACACAACACTACACACACAGAGGCACACCTGCAAAACAACATTGTTTACAATGTTATATATTTTTGACCGTCCAAGCTACAGGAATCTGTCTGCTCACAGTTCCCATGCCTTTTTCTCGTGTCTTCACTGCAAAATGTTGACAAAATATTCAACATGGGCTGCATGGTGGCGCAGTGGTTAGCACCGCAGCAGCACAGTTTACCCTCGGCTGGGGGATCATGGGGATCATGAGATCGTGGGTTCGATCCCTGCCCCCGGCCAACAGTGATCTGTGTGGAGTTTGCATGTTCTCCCCGTGTTTGCATGGGTTTACTCCGGGATTTCTCCGGTTTCCTCCCACATGCCAAAAACATGCAGTTTAGGGAGTTAAGGGGCGCTTGCACACGCGGTGACCGGCAGCTGGTGGCTTGTCACCAGACTGCAGAACAAATCTACCTACGGGTACAAAATAAGTCAAAAAAAAAAAAAAAAACATTTTCTCTCAGTTTGACTCTCACAAGTGCACATTGGGGTGGGAGAAAAAACATATATATAGCAGGGTGGGTGACATTAGTGGTCAGTAAAATTAGGCAAGATGAGCAAAATGATCTCTTTCCAAAGAGCTGCAGAGCTTCAGCTGGAGGA
Organism: Pholidichthys leucotaenia; assembly: GCA_020510985.1. NCBI lineage: Eukaryota > Metazoa > Chordata > Actinopteri > Cichliformes > Pholidichthyidae > Pholidichthys > Pholidichthys leucotaenia. Next base: position 162,547,426 of record CM035847.1, read on the forward strand.
GACAGAGACAGAAAGTGAGACTGGAGATGAGGAGGATGTATTCGAATATGAGGATAATGTGGAGAGCAATTCTGAATTTGAGAGTGAATTTGAAGAGGACGAGCCTCATTCTTCATGCAGACCAGAAAGAGCCCAGAGGAAAAGAGGATGGGGAAAAGAATCCTAGCCTTCCAGGAGAAGGGCACCCCTTCATCCCATGGGGCTTCAATCATCCATAGAGAGAACACCCCAGTGTGCCACAGGAGCAACTCCTCAGCCAGCGCCAGGAGGAACCTATATGTCCAAAAATGGACATATCAAATGGTCATCATCTCCAGTGAGTGAACCACCCCGCCTAGCTGCTAACATCATCAGGATGGTGCCTGGGCCCACACAATACGCAGTGAGTCACGTTGAAGGTATGAAGTCTGCATTTGAGCTGCTGATACCTGACTTCAAAATATAATTTTGGATATGACCAACCTTGAGGGTTGGAGGGTTTTTGCAGAGAACAGGAAAGAGATAGACAAGACAGAGTTGCATGCCTAATTTGGGATCCTCATCCTTGCAGGTGTCTACAAATCAAAGGGGGAATCAACGATGAGTCTGTGGATACTGAGACTGGAAGATCTATTTTTCGAGCCACGATGTCTTTGCAGAAGTTCTACACATTGTCAAGAGTAATCAGGTTTGATGACCGGGAAACAAGAACTGTTCAACGACAGCAGGACAAGTTGGCAGCAATAATAACCATGTGGGACAAGTGGATGGAACGGCTTCCGCTTCTGTAGAACCCTGGGCCCAATGTAACAGTTGACGAGGGCCTTGTGGGATTTAGAGGCTGGTGCCCATTTAGGCAGTACATGCCATCCAAACCAGCTAGATATGGCTTTAAAAATTGGGCTGTTTGCGATGTTATGTCATCTTATGCATGGAACAGGCAAATCTACACTGGAGAGATGGAAGGAGAAGCCCCTGAGAGAAACCAGGGAATGCAAGTTGTTATGGACATGACTTATGGTCTCTGTGGCCACAATGTCACATGTGACAACTTTTTCACATCATACATGCTGGGACAAGGGCTTCCAATGCTTCCACCTCCACGTCTGACTGTAAAGAGCAAGCCAGTCAACTCATCAGAGTTTGTCTTTACAGATGTTATAATAAATAAATAGTGAATATTAGTTAATTAGATATTACACAGTGCTTGCATACACATATCTTTTAGATCCACACATAAACCCCCCACACACAAACACACAAATCAAACCCACATATACACCATTCATACATACACACAAGCTCACACACACACACACACACACACACACACACACACACACACACACACACACACACACACACACACACACACATACAAGCTCCACAGGAAAGTCTCTGTTCCTGTTTCTATAATATGGGCATGGGGGTTGTGTAGGACTAAAGAGGAGACATCTGGAGACAGGAACCAACAGGATGGAAGTCATAAGGCTCCTCAGCCGGCTTCTGTACAACCCTTTGAAGGAGTCAGTGAGATGGAGAAGGGTGATTGCCAACAGTCTGCAGCCGTCAACATCGGGAGCAGGGGTGACAGGCAAGTGTTTTTTTTTCCATTTTATTCCATCTAATTGAAACCTTGTCTGTCTCCCGAGGGAGAGGCCCAGTTTAAGCAGTCCGCTGGGTCCTCTCATCGAACTGTAGATACAAATTCACTTTTTCTTCTCTCCGTGTCTCCTCCCATTCTCCCTGAGGGCCCGTTGGCCCAAAGTCAGGGCTGTCAGACAGTGGAGGAGCCAGTGGCCCCGGATGATCCATTCCCGGAGCCAGCGTGGAGAGGCTCCCCTGCAGCTACGCTGGAGGATTTCCCAGCGTTGGAGCCGCTGCGGAGGAGCATCAGACTGACACCACAATCTCGCCGGCAACAGCTGAGAACATCAGACGCCGGGATGACAGGTGAGTGTATTTTCATTTAATTCAAATTACCCATAAAAACCCTTATCTGTCTCCTGATGGAGAGGCCCAGTCTCAGCAGTCCACTGGGTCCTCTCCTCCGGCTGCAGCGGTGAATTTATCCTCTACTCCCTCTGTGTTTTCTCCCTCTTTTTCTGAGTGCCTGTCGGTCCAAGAACCGATGGAAGTTCAGGTGGTTCCGGATGATCCCTTCCCTGAGCCAGCATGGAGGGGTCTCCCTGCAGCCACACTGGTGGAGTCCCCTGCGTTGGAGCTGCTGCAGGAAGCTAATAGGACTGCTGTCACCATCTTGCCAGCTGTGGAGGCATCTGCAGCAGACTTGGAGCCAGAACTGGACTTCTGGGAGGACGGGCCCGAGTGTTCATCGCCAGGATCAATGGAGTCCTGGACCACGGTGGAGCTCGTGCTCAGGCAAGTACTCTCTCTTGTGTTTCTTATGACAGTTTTAGAGAGATTTTGTCTGGCTCTAGGTGAGGAGAGTCAGGCGCAGTGCACAGCTGTGTCTGAACTTCCCTCGCCGGACTCTGCCGCTGCCGGCGACTCAAATGACCCTGTTTTTTTCCCACTCCTGAGCCATCTTCTAGGGTTGCCAGAGAGGAACAACCATCTCCAAGGGTCCTTGTGGAGCCGATCTCACCACCCGATGATGTCACGAGTCCAGCTTCCCTGAAGGTTGAGGTGGTCGTGTGGTCTGTTCCGCAGACCATGCTGCCGTGGGTCCAGCAGGCTGGCTTCGTGCCGTCGTGGGGGCTGCTCTTCAGGATTATCCTGACGTGGGTGCTGCGCTCCTGCTCGGACCCATCATAGAGGCTACCCTCCAGCGTGGGTTCCCCCGAGGGTGCAGCCTTGGCCCGGTCGGGGTCCACCTTGGGTGCAGCTGAGCCTCAGCCGGAGGTCACAGTGGATGCAGCTAGGCTCCCGCTGGAGTCCATCGTGGGTGCATCAGAGCCAGTCCAGTCGGGGGCCACTGCAAGTGCAGTTAGGCTCCCGCTAGAGTCCATCGTGGGTGCAGCAGAGCCGGCCTGGTCAGGTGCCACTGTGGGTGCAGTTAGATAGATAGATAGATAGATAGATAGCTAGATAGATAGATAGATAGATAGATAGATAGATAGATAGATAGATACTTTATTTCGAACAAAAAAGTATAACAAAAACAAAACAAATGACAAATGCAATAAAGTAACAGTATACAGTGTTCGAAAGGGAGAAGAAAGAAGTGAGATGTTTGGCTCCCGCTGGAGTCCACCGTGGGTGCAGCGGAGCCAACCCAGTCAGGGGCCACTGGGGGTGCAGTTAGGCTCCCGCTGGAGTCCACCATGGGTGCAATGGAGTTGGTCTTGTCAGGGCCCACTGCAGGTGCTACTGAGGACGCCATGGAGGTTCCCTCTCCCCGGTCCGGTTGCCTTTCAGTCAGCCTTCCGGTGGGCAGGCTGCCTCCTGCTTCACCCCCTCCGTCCTGGTGGCTGAGCAATGTGGGCCGCCGCCAGAAGAATTGACTCCCTGTGTCTGGTGGCCCGTGTTTTCCGGCAGGCCACCGGATTCCACCCACCGGAACTTCTGCTGGGCCTGGGACTCTGGGCAGCCTCCTGAGCCCCAACGCCCATGGACTTGGGGGGGTTGATTGTCGACCCTGGGCGGGGTATTGTGTTCCTTCCTTTCCTGTTCCCCCTACCTCCCACCCGGGTTTATGTGTTATTGTTTTGTCTGTGGGGATTGGGGGGGGGGTGTGTTCTGATGATGTTACCGTGGGTGTCTGTTATCCACCCCTAGAAGGAGGGGCCCTGTCACGTTCCGAGCTGGCTTAGCTTTCCCCGGCTTGGCCTCGATCTCTTTATGGGGTTGGCTTTGCTGGGGATGTGTATTTTGATGTATTCTGGTACGTATTTCCATGTCCCTAGCCACTGTCTGACCGGCAGTTGTTAGTCAGCATTTGTCATCTCCTTTCTCTCACGCTGCTGACAGGCTGCCGGCCCAGCCACGCCCCCTCGCTCTCCTTCTGGCTCATCAGCTGTTTCCAGTTCCGGGTAATGATCCGTCCAGGTGTTCCTTATTTGTCACGCCAGCACCATCTGTATTAAAGGAGCTCTTCGCAACACAGACGCCGCTGGATTATTGTATGCGTTTGATGGCTGTGCTTCACCGTCTAACCGTCAGTCACCGAAGGACTCTGCTCACTGCGAGAAATGGACTTTTGGGACTGCTCTCATTCATGAGTAAACTGCTATCGATCCTTTGTGCTGCCTTTACGCTGTGCCAGAAACGTTCCTGCTTTTGGTTCAATCCCGCTTCATTTCTGGTAGTGTTTCCTCCCCACTGCATGATCGTTATGCTTTGACTCTGCCCAGTTTACGTTCCACTCGAGTAGTGCATTTTCCCTGTGGTCTTCCCTGGTCTTCCATTTTGGGTTGTACTGTCATTCATTGTTTGTAGTGCTGTTAATAAATGTGTGTGTGGTGAATCCCTGCGTTTAAATCCTTGTCTTTTCTCCCCTCGCCGTGCGCTAGGAAAAGCACACGGGTGAGCTCATGACAGCATGAGCTTATTAAAGTACTTTAAACATGGAAAAAACTCAGAAGAGGTACGTATGTAACCAGTGGAGGCATTTATGGTGGTTTTAATCCGCTAGTAATGGGAACAATAATGAAGAGTTGCTTAGCTAACAGAAGTGGTTAGGATTCATATGCAGGCTGTGGTGAGAGTGACTGATGAATTGCTGAGGATTTACTTCACCAAACACTGCAATATTAATTAACTAATTTATGTTCATTATTATGTACCTGACAAGTGAAGATGACCGAAGTTCACAAAGCCAATGACTTTAATCCATCAAGCAGCCTCAGACACAGAAATCGCATCAACATTTGGATTTCAAAATAGGGAGTTTTTTCCTGCTGTCTGGTTGGTGAGAAGATTTCTAAAAAAAAACAAAAACAAAAAAAAAAAACTGTAAATATACAGAAATATTATAACATAAATAACTTCATCTTTGGTCATTTAATGTATTTAATTAAATACAATATTTTTTTTCCCTTTGGAATCTGAGTTAAATTATTCTGTTCTTGCTCTGCAAAATTATGGTCAAAAATGTATTTTGTTGTGAGGAAAAAGTAAAAAATTGACCACAGTCTGTTTAAAAAAAAAAAGAAAAAAAAAGCTAATTTTATTTTAAAAAATAGACAAATTTAGCCATAAAATAATTCACAAATGTATAATAAAGTCTCAAATGTACAAGAAAAGTATATTTTAAAAGAGGAAAGTGTTTCCTCATAGGGGGCCCTCCAACAGGGGCTTGCCTGGTTCTAGCTACAGGGTGGTGACCTGTGTCTGCCCTCGCCCACCCAATGACTGGTCTTGGGCAGTCGCAGAGGTGGTGTGCCTGTAACTGCAGACTTGGCGCTTCCCTCGTGTTGATGGCTTCCTAGGATGGTGCTTCTCACCTGGATCCTTGGCACTCAGCCATGTCTCACACTGGGGTGTGGGTTTGTGTGTGGGGGGGAAGGGGGTGAAGGGGTGCGGGGTGTAATTGTGTCATATTTTTAATTTGTAAAGCACTCTGTGCTACAACTTTTTGTATGAAAAATGCTATATAATAAAGTTTTGATTGATTGATTGATTGATTGATTGATTGATTGATTGATTGATTGATTGATTGATTGATTGATTGATTGATTGATTGATGAACTGACACACTCCACCTGTGTGTCATATACTGGAGCAAGGAAGACAGAGGTAGGACTCAAACACAAGCACAAGGTCAGGTAGAAGATGATTTATTTAACAAAACCAACTAAATACCAAGGCTCAGGAGCCAGAGGATAAACAAATAAAATAACTAATCTTGTAAAAGACTACGAACAAAACCAAGGCATGTAGGCCAGAAAATTATGAACAAACAAACAAAATACTGAAACTAAGAAACAAAACAGCACTAGGGAAAACAGTGCAAGGAAAGATGGAGACAAACAGGAGTTACTCAGGGAGGATATTACAATGATAGCACATGGGAGAGACAAACTGAATAGAATAAGAAAAGAAGAGGAACAATCAGGGAATGGGTTACAGGTGCAGACAGTAAGGCAGGTGAGAGGAATGAGACTAACCAGAGAGTCAAGGCAAACAAGACTGACACATGAAACTAAAACTAGTAGTTACAGTAACTGAGCTTTTTTATTTACTAATCCATTCAAAAATTCCCAAGGGAACATAGACAGTCCAAAGGCTGAACAGGAACATAATTTACAACGCACTAGGAAAAACCCAGGCAAAGAATAAAGCACAACAGAGTGAAACATAAATCAAACCCAACAGTAATTGCTGACACAAAGGGCTGAAGGCAAGAGGACATATAATTTTTTCACACATAAGGAGTTGTTCAGAACTCCTTATAAGAACTCCTTATACAAAGATATAGAGTGATGACAATCAAGTCAGTGGCAGTAATGCACCTGTAAGCTGGTTGCCAACCGCCAATCAAATCTAAAAGAAGAAGAAGAGGAAGAAATTAGAAAATAAACTAGAATAAAGGAGGAAGTATTAAAAAAAAGAACTAGGATCAAGCCAAGCAAAACAAAATAAGAGCTGAACCGGAAACTTAAAAAAAAAAAAATACACCCAAGGTCAAACTGAATCAAAAGTAAACAAGAGCTGATCCCACACAAAGAAATAAAGAATCTGGAACAATAGAATCCAAATCGTCAAATGTGGGGCATGATCAGCATACCTCTGATCACGGCTATCATGACAGGGTGGCACAGACAGGTGCTGTGTTTGAAATGCTCACTCCTTCCCCATATAGTGTACTATATAGTGAGTCAGCCATTTTGTAGTGCTGTTCGAAATCTTAACTGAAAATTTCATTCACTATATAGTACACTCAAAATGTCCCACAGTGCATTTTGAAAAGCAGTGTACAACAGATGGTCACTACATTAGCCAATATATCCCATAATGCAATGCACAGCCAACGGAGCAGTGACAGGAGAGCTTCACATCACAACATAAACTACCTTAAGGTATTTATGTTTATTAATTTGGGAAAAACAATTTGATTTAATATATATTTACTACAAATTACATGCAGGTATTCATTTTTAACACCATTGCTGTGTTATGCTTTACTGATGACGTCATTAACCACGCCACAAAAACAAGCCCTGTAGTGTCCGAAATCTTATTTTATTGTTATATTGAGTTTACTATTGTTGAAGTTTTTCCTTCTTCCTAGGAGAGTGTTCAGAATTTTGATCAATTAGCACAACACCATATAAGATACATCAGAGAATCAAATATGATATGAGAAAATTCTATTCCATATTTATCTTTTATTTTCAGAATCATGCAAATAATAGTTTCACAGCTGTGAGGTCTCAGTTCCAGTTTGATCTGAATAGACTGTACCCCGAACAAGAGAAAAAGGTGATACATACGGTATATTCTTCAGTTCTGGGGGTGGGGCCGGGCACATTCCTCCAGAACGTCCAACAATATCTCTTCTTGCAGGGCTGGTCACATTTGGCCTCTCCATCAGATACTCCTTTGTCCATCAACGGCAGGCTGACAGCTGTCGGATGCTCCATATCGCACACACACTATGTTCTTATCTTTGCAACCCATACTTGAACCTCTAAATTCAATTCATGTAACCCAATAGAGTTCCCCTATATGTATGTACGTAAAATACAACCTCTTGCAATTATAAGCAGATGCATGTGTGTGGAGCTAATTTCCTACATCCTGTTATGTATGCTGTAAGCTGCAGCACCCTTTGACATTCAGAGCATAGCACATTGTGGAGAAATTCTAATGTTTACCTTTATCTAAACAGCCTATCTAATCTAAACATTTTATCACACTATGTAGTCCATTATATCTAAATTCACTATATAGAGAGTAGGGAGGGAGTGAGTGAGTGAACATTCCGAACACATCCAGGGTATAACTTCACTCTAATATGAGGAAATGGTAGTTAACCTCTAACAGCCCCGTCATATTCATAGCTTATAGCATTCTGAAGCAAATCAATTGGAAAGTGCGTTAACTTCTTCAAAGTATCATATCTTGAAAGATAGCCTTTGGAACAAGCTTAAAGGTATTCTTCCTCTTCTTCTTCTTCTTCTTCTTCTTCTTCTTCTTCTTCTTCTTCTTCTTCTTCTTCTTGTAACTCTCATTTTTATATCGTGCCTAGTGAGCCATCTTATGTGTATTGATATACAATATGTACTCAGTATGCATAAATTTGACAAACTTGAAACTGGTGTTGAGTTGTTTACAGCCGAAATATTAATAATGGTCACCTTACACTGACAGGCTTTCAAAGCATTTTAATCAGTCAGTTACTCTAACAAGATATGGCTGCATTTTTTCAAACTCACCCACATGCCTTATACGTCATTATACTTACTGTTGCATGGTGCAGAACCATGCTGTGATAAATAAGCCTGTATTTGCTATGCTGTGAACTTTGGATTTGCATCTTTTTATATTATTCTTCCTGTTTCAGAGGTAGTTAACATTTTACAATCACAAAAATAAATCTTTTTAAATGTCTTTGCAGCTGTGCTCATGATGTGGCATTGTTAATCACACATTCATTATCCTATGCAATTCTGTTATTTTCTGCAATCTATTGTTTAGTTCAAATATGCAGTGCCAGTTCGCAACATTTAACATCTCAAGGAAGCTGAATTTAATAAAGCTCTTGCAATTGTAACAAATCCTCCTAATATATATTTAGGTGCAATATGTTAGTATTCTCAGCCTAGATCTATACAAGTCTGTGCAGATTCACGTTTAAAGCATCCAGTAGACTGTTAAAAAGTATTTATTAAGGGGTCACTGACTGAAAAATGGTGTGTTTGTAGGTTTTAACTGTCTGAAATCAGCCTACTCGTCACGGAATTATCAAAAAAAAAATTCAAAACAGTCAATTCTCTTTAAAAACACACAGTCTTTATCTTGTTTTCTTCTCCCAAGAAACACCAGAAACAATTTTTGACTCTTCTGGGTAAATTGTATATATCAAGTTTAGAAAAAGCCAACCCACCCTCTGCTCTATTATTGGCCTGGCTAGTTGTCCATCATAGATGGAAGAGGGAGGCTAAAGGTAACCTATTAGCCCCCAAGCCAACACTGGTACCAGGACACGCGCTGTAACGCAGGTGTCCTAACGGGATCAGGGAGGACAGAAACTTCCTATGGACCATCAGGGCAAAAGCTCGCTTGATCTTGATTTTCAGTTTGAATACAGACTGTGAAAAAGCGGGGTCCCACGATCCTTCTGACTTTTTGGGTTTTAAGCTGGAAGTGTCAGAAAAGTTACCACAGGGATAACTGGCTTGTGGCGGCCAAGCATTCATAGTGACGCTGCTTATTGATCCTTCAATGTCAGATTTTCCTATCATTGTGAAGCAGAATTCCCCAAGTGTTGGATTGTTCACCCACCAATAGGGAACATGAGCTGGGATTAGACTGTTGTGAGACAGATGGGTTTTACCCTACTTTTCCCTCACTGACAGCGCTTCCTCAGTTCAGTTTTAATGTTTTATATGGTTTACATGGTTTTTGGTAGGTCCATTAGTTGGTGTGTTGTGAGTGTATGTGTGTGTGTGAGTGAGACTGTTATGGCTTTTGGTGTATGTTGCTTATTATTTGGTACAGCACTATGAGCAGCTGCATTGCATGAAAAGTGCTTTATTAACCTCTTGCGCTCCGTTGTACCACGGACGGGCAAGTCTCTGCGTCCTAGTGCGCATGAGGGCGCTCTCGTGCGCCCTCGTGCGCTCTCGGATGCATGGTCCTGATGGTGGTGATGGTGATGTAGTGGCGTCCAAGCGCCAGCCGCGAACAGATTAGTTCATCTGATTGACCTCTCATTCGACTAATAAAAGCCTTGAATTGGGTTTCTGAAACCTTGAAGAACCAATGAATGAAAACCTAGGAAGAAGGACCCGCCTACTGTGAATGCAGGAGCCAATTGAAGCACAGAAGTTCGGGCTGGGTGAAGAGAGATTTACTGTTGCAGCAGATGAAAAAAAGGACGCTGGAAGAAGCTGCTACAGATCCAGCAGCATGGGGAACACCCACAAGTGGGACCTGCACTCATTCCAGCAGAATAGACATTTAGGATTCTCTTCCATCATCATAGACCGACGGAGGCCGACGACAAAGGTCGTAAATCATTCGCCAAAACCGCAATAATGGAATTATGTTTTGACCAGGATCCACGAGCGGACCAGCGTCGCATTCGTCTGACAATGGGGAAGAGAAGTTCGCCAGGACTCTGCTGCTGTGAAGAGGTAAGGTGTTATAAGCTAAGTTATTATTTATCCCTGAAAATTGAAATCCAAAATGACTTTTGACCGATCGGTAAATTACAACTGTACGGCGCACGAAGTACGAAGTGCGTGCGCCGTGATAAACGGTTCATTTGCCGTGTTCGGACTGCAACCCCCCCCCCCCCCCCCCGCTGCAGAAGGGGAGCGGGGGGATGCGTTCACGGTCCGAACGCCCCCCGGTCCGCGGGGGCGGGGGTAAGCCGCGGTGACTGCGCAGCGGTCGCAACATAGCCATATGAGTCTATTCCGTCATGTAGCTGTAGGGTGAAGTGCCTATAAAATATTTGTCATAAGGTACAGGAATTATTTATTTTATTTAATAGTGGGTGTGAAAGGGGCGGAGTTAAACCGTCACTTCTACACCCGCTAAATTAAATAAAAGCACTCGTAAAAGGGGCACCAGTCCTAACGGACAATAATATTAACTTTAATTTTAATTAATTTTGTACCTTAAATTACTTAATGAATCAGTCTCAAAGTTTCAGTGAGTTTTTGTCCTGCCGTGATTAGGAAACCTGTATATGCGAAAGGAAAACGCTTCAACTGCTCTTATTCACCTTTTATTAAACTCATTCAGTTTACATGGCATAGCGTTCAAATGATGAATAAACAGATTCAGATGATGACAGCGTAAAATATCACATCAATTGATATTGGGTTCCTGAACATAAAATCCAGCGTTACACCTCTGCAGAACCAAGGAGAAACTAGGCTTATGTTTCAACGGTAAATGAGGCTGGAATGTTTTAACAAAACAACGCAATTTTATGGGGAAAATTCATAAGCTAATTATCTAAAAATGACTCCTGAATTAATCTACAAAAATTTAAGGGCAGTTACTTAAAATGACTAAGAGTTTTCCTTCAGTTTACAGTTCTATCCTGTGGCTGAGAGACTAATTGAGCCCTGAAATACGGGCCATATTCAATTGTAATTTAATTGTTAGGACATCACGTTTTAACCCAGGAGATAGGAGAAATAAGAGTTTCACTCACACAACAGCCGTAGGTCCACGTTTCAGCGGGTCGATACCGGCCGAGTTGGGAGTTAGGACGTTGGAGGAAGCGGCTGCTGCGATGCCTCCTCACAGCCGTGGAAGTGTAAACTCAGCTGGGGGGCCCTTCAAGGAGACACTTGCAGCCGTGGGTGGTTTGTCTCAGGGCGGCGTGAAAAGTCCTTGGAAAAGAATCCAAATTTTGAGGTCTCTTGTAGCGGGATCGACCGAAAAAAAAAAAACTGAAGGAAAATCTTCTCAGTCTATGTTCACTTTAAACTAGGCAAATTAAAGGGCCACTTTAATGGCGTGAAAAGTCATGAAAAAAAAATATTAGAAAAACATTTACTAGGATAAGAATGGCTTCTGAGGTGAAGAAAAAAGTTTGAGAATTTGATTCTCTAAAAGGGACGAGCGCTAAAGAAAAATGGTTTCTCCTCAGTGACCAGAATATAACGAAAGAATTGACAAACACACAGAGAATAAAATAAAACTTCACAGGGCCTTGAAACGGTGGAATAAAGTCTTCTTCTGAGATCTAGATTACTATTCTGCTTCTTTAATCTTAATTTAGTTCCTAATCTTTCTCAAAATCTCTTTCTTTCTTCTTTCTGTGTTTCTAATTCTTAATATTATCACCGTTTTGCTGTTCTAATCTTCCTGCCTGTTGTCTCTACTTCTACTTTTCTTTAACTTTTTCTTAACTTAACTAAACTCAAATCTAACTTCTCTCTTTTAAAGTTACCTCGCCGGGTCGTAAAACTGACGATGTCAGTCGCAAGACTAACCAATCGACTTTTTCAGAAGCAGTTTGAAATGGCTGCTATCCAATGTGAGGACACTTCTTTGTTTGAGAGCAGCCAATCAAATGAAGACACCATCCCATGAAATTTCAGAGGGAAAATCAACACTCAGTCAGTTCTTATGAAATAAATGCTCAATATAAAATCTAACTAAATTAAATGACTTGGCTAATATATGGTGATCATGCATTTATACCATTACTCCAATAACACTCATGAATATAACATTTCTTATACATAATTATAATACATGCATTCACATTTAGATCAAGATGAGAACAGCAAAACATGCAGCAAACCATGGTTGGTGATAAAAGAGAGATGATTTTCAGTGCCCTTAGGATCCAGAGGATAAGCTAAAAGAAACTTAATGTTTAGAGCAAATTAAAAGTCATCCTACATACTGAAAACACATTCCGTAGGTATCCGCTAGGAGGTACTGTTGAGCTGTAGATGATTTCCTTTAGTATCTGGGCGAAGGTACCTGGACAGCATCGGCTATAAACCCGTCAGATTAAGTGGTTTATGACTCTTTTAAGAACATTGGTTTCCTGTGAAAAGGTACGTTATCAAATGCAGTGTTCACGTTGAGAGGTCTGGTCTCCCGAGTTTTATGTTCCTTTGAGCCTTTAAAAGCATATTCTGATCCTTACAATCTCTGCAAGAGGCAACTGTTTACATTGGGGTCCTGAGAAAGCAAGCATCTTTGGTCAGGCCTCGAAGAAGCCTGCATGAGTTGACATAAAAGCCAGGGATATTCCTGAAAAGGCAGAAAAGTGATATTCCTGTATAATGAATAAAGAGAAATTCCTATAAAATGAAGAGAAGTGATCTTCTGTTTTGGTTTGAGGAGAACGATGATGCTACAGATCCCCCTTTGTAGCAATGGGGACCGTCGGTCAGCGTTGGTACACACCCATGGCAGCTTCGTCTCCTTGGCAACATTTGACCTAAATACTGGGTTAAAAGGTTTTTGTGATGTCCATACACACTAGCATGCAAACAGACTTTGGTTAACTCGAAGGACTTCCATGAATTTCCAAAAATAATTTGAATATGGACAAATGTAGATTATAAAATTGACTTGGAGTAGTAAGCTAAGGCATAGGTCTTGAAATGACTCAAAAATTCTAGTTTCAAAAATAAGTGCGTAGTCTTACATACCTGAGGTAGGAATTTTGGTCTACAATGAAATAGCTATCATAGTTGTCAAAAAAAAAAAGTTTGAATGGGTACAAAAATCAAAATGGAGTGCAAAAGCTATATATAAAAATATAGGTTTGTATATAAGCATGCATATAACTTCAAAAATTCTAAAAATAAAGAAAAATAAAAGTCAAAACAAAGAATGCAAAACAAAAATGTATTGCTTATCTGATGTAGATGTTTAGGTTAGGCAATATTGAGTTAATTCAAGGAGGTTCGAACTGAATTGGTTTAGCTGGACTAAACCATGGTTCCACAGAGGTCTTACTCAGAGGGTGTCTGAGACCTTTGTTCTGGAAGACTGAGCGAACATGGAAAGTCATCATTGTTCTTTGAGTGGCAATGAGGAATAACTTTGTGACATCTGAAACAGGGGCAAGAAGCGGTGAAGGCAGACTCGTTGTCAAAGTGTTAGCTGAAAGTCTAATATTTCTAGCTACCTTTTGAAGAAATACAGGCATTATATGTGGGTGAGCAGGGTCACACTCTAACATGAAGAGTGACAAGTCCAAGACCTTGTTGAGTTTGAATGAGGCTTTGGATCAAACATTCAAAACCAACACAGTATCTTGCAAAGTTTTGGTAACAGTTGGTGGTTCAACTATCTGGCATTTCAGTGTAGCGGTGTTGACAGATTTAACAGTAGACGTGCCAAGGCTAGCAAGGGGCCCTAATGATGAGGCCGTGGTTGAGAATCTACTTAAGGATTGTTGACTTCTTGTCTGGGTTCTGTCCAGTTCTAACTGGGCAAAAGTAGGTGAGAGTGCTAGGTAGAGGGCTAAACTGAAAAACAGGAGGGCCATCGTCCTGGCCAACGAATAGAAGTGAGTCATTTTAATCTTGACCTTCTTGTCAGTTTTCCTTTTCTTGAGGTACCTGAGTGGTAGGTGAAAGTTATTCTTAGAGGTGGAACAACTTTGTTAGAGGCTGAGCTCTAAGCTATTAGTGTTTATCTCTTTTAGAGGGTTTTGTGATTATTGACTTAAGCTAGTGATGTTGTTGATTTTGTTTGTACTACTTTGAAATAGTAACTTGATGATACTGAATGAAATTTTGCGGGGTCTTTTAAGGTTAGATTTTAAGGAAGTCAGTTAGTTTGGGTTAACTTTCTCCTTTTGAAGGTTTAATGTAGTTACCTGATTGAGGAAGAGAAATGCGACCGAGAATGTCTGAGGCTGATCGTCAGCAAACAGTTATCTATCGGGCGCAAACAAGATTTAGGTTTGTTTACTGACTTAATGGAACAGTGTTGTCCCCGACAAGTCCCATGGGGTTTTTGTAAGCTTTGATTTGATTACGATGGACCCATTTGTAGATGGGGTTCCTGGCGACCTTTGCTTATTTTGATTTGGTAAACGACCGGAGAGAGTTTATCTGTGATCGTGTGTGGACCGGTCCACCTGGGGAGGAACTTCCGAGTGAGTTTTCCTGCTCGTGCGTTGGTCTGTCCTGTCTGAGGAATGAAAGCATAATAGAAAACCTTGTCTCCCACTTGGAGTTCGTCATGTGAGGCTTTCTGATCGTAGTAGGCTTTGCGTCCTTCAGCTGATCGGTCCAAATGTTTTTGGGCAAAGGTAAAAGTCTGTCGGAGATGTTTGGTCAGGTCAGTCATGTACTGGTGAGTAGTGTAAGCTGTAGCAACACTGGCTTCTCCAGGTTGGTAGAGTAAATGCAGGGGCAAAGTCATTTGCCGGCCTGTCATCATTTCAAAAGGTGACACCCCCTTAGCTTCATGGGGTGTGGCTCGGAATGCCATTAAGACCAGCGGGAGTTTTACATCCCAGTCTTTTTGGTGTGGTGAAACATACTTCTTCAGTATGTTGATCACAGTTCGGTGGGTTCTTTCAACCTGTCCGGAGGATTGTGGGTGGTGGCTAATATGGAAGTTAGCTTTAACTCCCAAGGTTTCCCACAGTTGTCGCATGACTTCGGCGGTGAAATGAGTGCCGCGGTCAGAGTTGATTCGGCTTGGCAGACCAAACCTATAGAATACGTGGTTCATCAACAAGTAGGCTGTGGTTTCTGCCGTGTCATTAGGAGCAGGCAGGCACTCGACCCATTTGGTGAAAGCACATGTGACTGTGAGGAAGTATTTGTTTCCTCTGGCTGACCGTGGAAGGGGACCTACCCAGTCAATTTGGAGGTCAGACCATGGGAATAAAATACCTCTTTTCTGTAGGGGTGCTCGATGCATCGGGTTGGTTGGTTGAAACTGGCAACATACGAGACATCCCTTGATGTAGTCGGCTACATCCTTTCGCATGTATGGCCAATATGCCACTTGTTTGAGCGCGTTGTATGTTGCTTTGACGCCTTTGTGTCCTGCAGTTGGGAGATCATGGGCATGAACAATCATCACCCCCCTCTGGTTACGAGGGACCACAAGCGCAGGCGTAGGGAGTTCATCGGAAACATGAACTAGAATGCCATTTCGCAGTTGCAAGGATGATCGTGCGGCAAAAAGTGGCTTCAAGTCTAGAGTGTCAGCGAGATTCGAGTCGGATGGTGCATTAAGTGCAGGATCTGAAATGTATTGTATCATTTCATGGACCGCAGGGTCAAGGTTTTGAAGAGAGATAAGGTCAGTGTCAGTGAAAACAGGGTCAACCGCAAGGGGACCTGTGGTTTGTGTCGTGACTCGGGACCTGTTAGTCTGGGCCCTAGTGACTGCGCAGACTGTAGGGGTGGGTGGGTGGGACTGTGAAGTCGGCACCTGAGCAGAATCAAAGGACCAGGGTGTGCCTTGTATAGCTCCTTGTTTTGCAAGTGAGTCCACAAGGCCATTCCATTCTTTGTCCTGACCTGGTGTGCGCGAGTGACCTCTGACCTTTTTCCAGTACACCTGGAGGTTGTTGGAGGTGACCAGGTGATCACATGCCTTGAAAAGGTCTTGATGTTTAACCGGTTTGCGGTTGGAGGTTACAAAACCTTTGGCCTTCCAGAGTGCTAAATGACAAGTGAAACTGAGGCATGCATAGTTGGAGTCAGTGCAGATGACCAATGTGCGAATGCCATGGTCTACAGCAAGTTGCAGTGTAATGAGCACACCTGCGATTTCCGTATACTGAGATGATTGGGAACCCAGTTGATAGTTGTGGGGTTCACAAGGCTGATTGTTCAGCCATGCCACACCCACACCAGCACAAATGTGAGTTTCATGGTGAAAAGAACAACCATCGACATAGGCGGTGACCATATCTTGACAGATGTTCTGGTCAAAGTAGTGATGGTTTGAATCTTCAGTGACTGTAGGTGGCTCTGCACGAATGGATGGTCCTGGAGTGTCCTCAGAGCACCGTTGGCAGGAAGCCAAGTCTGTGCCGAGAGGGCTTCTCAACTTTTGTGCGTAGCGGACCTCCACATCAAAGCTTTGTAGAGCCATAAACGAGGAGGCTATTCTGGCATTTGTTACAACGCCTTCTCTGATGCGTTGACTGTTAAGGAAGACCACTTGTTGGTGGTGAGTCTCAACTGTGATTCTCTGGCCTCCTACATAGTTGGAGAAATGTTTGACTGCCCATACAGTGGCCAGGAGGGCTTTTTCGCAGTCTGAGTACTTCAGTTCTGGGCCAGAGAGGGTTTTGCTGGCATAGGCCACGACTCGTTTGTCGTGGTTGTAGATTTGGTATAATCCAGCACTTAAGCAGTTGGCAGAGAACCCCACTTGTAAGAAGAATGGCTGGTCGTAGTTGGGATAGGCCAAACATGGTGCTGTGCATAACTTTTGCTTCAACGCTAGCATAGCCTGTTCTTGAGCCTCAGACCAAATGAAAGGGGTGTCCTTTCGTAGGAGGTCTGTAAGGGGTTTTGCCAAGTCTGCATAATCCTCCATGAACTGACGTAAGTAATTGCATACCCCTAGGAAGCTCCGGAGTTCGGAGATGTTGGTAGGGGCTTTGATGTTTAACACACCTTGAATTCGTGCTGTTTGTGGTAGTACCCCTTTGGATCCTACCAAGAGACCGACATAGTTGACTTTGGTTTTGCACCATTGGCATTTGGAGAGAGAAATTTTGGCTCCAGCTCGCGTGAGCTGGCCAAGGACATGGTCAATTTCAGTGAGGTGGGTGTCCAGAGTTGGACTCTGAATGAGAATGTCGTCAACATAGATGAGGTTACCTCTGTCTCGGGCGTCTGGACATGCTTTGTTCAAGAAAATGTTGAACTCTGCAGGAGAGTTGGCATAACCGAAAGGGCATCGGGTGAATGTGTATTGGCGATTCGCGAACGTGAAGGCCAGTTTGTGTTGGTCTTCAGCTTGGACAGGAATAGTCCAAAAACCAGAAGCAATGTCCAGTGTTGAGAAGTATTTGGCATCTTGACTCTAGGGAGTTCTTGCTCCAGTTCAGTCATAGGCCACCTAGAGAGAGGAACTTGAGTGTTCAATTTCCTGTAATCAATGGTGAGTCTCCACTTACCACTGGGCTTTAGGACAGGCCATAAGGGAGCCGAGTAGGTACTGTTGCATGGCCTGATTATGCCACGGTCCAGTAAATCATCGATTATTTCTTGTACTTGGCCGTACGAGGCCAAGGGAATCTTGTACTGCCTGACGTAGGTTGGAGGGGCGTCAGGTGGTGTAGGAATACGTACTGAGTGGATTGTGGTCAGTCCACAGTCCAAGGAGTCTTTGTAGAAGGATTGTTCATACTTAAGAAGAACTTGGTGAAGTTTTTCACGTTCTTCGTCAGAGGTTAGGGCATCAGCATCAGCTACCACCTGTGCAATCTCTTCAGCGATAGTGAGGACTGGTTTCGGAGGAGCATCGCTGGGATTGTCATTGGTTTGCTGATCGGACTCCGATGGAAGGAGTTCAATGGCTTGGACAAGCATTTGGTCATTGTTAGTCAAGTCGATTCGTCCCACTGACTCTTTGTCAGGGGTTGGTATTGACACAAGAGTGATGGCCTTAGAAGGCTTAGTGTAAATGACTGTAGGTTCAAGAGAGTCGGCCCAAAGAGAATCAGGGAGGCCGCCTAGCACAGGAACAGTCAGTTCAAAATCGTGGAAATCTGTAGTGATGAGCCAGCCAAGAGGCGTGGCCTTGGGCAGGATGATGGTCTCTGCCGTGGGATTGTTAACCGGTAATGTGGTGGTTCTGTATTCTAGGCTTAGAAGGGGCATGGCCTCCAGAGTTAAGCCTAGATTGTCAAGCAAAGGAGCCGGTTGGAAAAATGCTTGTGGATGCATAAGTTTCTGTCTTGTTTGAATGCATAGTTGGACCGGGTAGCATGTGACATTAGCAGGTATGAGACAATGTTGAGTGTTCAGTACCTGGCAGGCCTCAGGGATGGTCTGGCCTGACTTTAGAGTGTCAATATCTGGTTTAGAGTGAGTGTCTCGAACTGAGGTGAGAGACCATAAGACATTGTTTATGGTATCAACCTGGGTTCCAAGTC